>NTHP01000308.1:635563-713814 GCA_003416845.1 Oplegnathus fasciatus
GTGACAAATTCACAGCTAGAAACAAACACCTTTCCTGGTGGGATCTTTCCGTCCTTGACCATCTGTACGAGGGGCTGCAGCTCATCCTTCAGTTCTGTAAGCTGCACACATAACAAAAATTATTCACATCAATTACATGTTGGTGTGTGGTAACCAAACAAATATCTTTTATTAAACGTGATGTTGTTTTACGTGTGTGTTTTACCTTTGCCTTGAAGTCCTGAATAAGTTCAAGCAGCTCTGGTGACTCCTTCTTCAGAAGTTTCATTTTTTCCTTCTGAGACATCTGCTTCAGGTCTTTCACAATCCTCTCCTTTTCCACAGTCTTGTTTTCGTCCTTCTCCTCCACGGCAAATTCCTTCATTTAAGCAGTCACAAAAAACAACCAAAGTAAACTATAAATCACTTTTTATCATCACACATGGAATTAACTGCAGGTGTACAAGAGAGATTTACAATAAAAAAAAATACCTGAAAAAAGTTTAAATCATAATCCTCCTCGCTCAGATTTGCAGCTAAACGTTTTTGGATATTTTTAGCCTCTTCTTCTTCCTCTTGTTCCTCAGCTTCCAACTCCTCTTGCGATTTCCCTTCTGTAATAACACATTTAAAAGCAAACATTAGCCACACAGACAACAAAGTTATCATGAATTGCCTCAATAACACTTCTGAAGATAAAAGATGCTTACTGGTGGTCACATAGTCAGTGTCATAGAACATCTTCTTCTTGGTGCCCCATGCCATTTCGTTGGGAAGATCTGAGGAAGACAACAAACCTACAGTTAAATGTGCTTGTCTGACAGTAAACCAACTCCTGGACATAAAGGAATGTTTTTATGTTTACCTTCTTCTTTCTTCCCCTCAAGATCACTCTCCATGTCTGTCCCCTCTTCCTCATCCTCATCCTCCTCCTCTTCCTCTTCGTCAGAGTCATCCAGGGCCATCACTTCCTCCTGTGAAATTCAGATGAGCTTGAGTTTGTTCTTGCACATTCACATTCATTTTTCTGAAGGTAAATCCAAACAAAGACATGAGCCATCACCTCGTCATCCAGTTCCTCCGGGTCGCTCTCCATCTGAACACCACTGGCGAGAAGTTTCTGTGGCAAAGAGACCGCAGCAAAGTTAAGAGAACATAAAAATACCACCATACATTTACCACTGAACTACTAATGAGGTAAACTTACTGCAATCTTCTCATCATGAAACTGATCGATTTTGTCCTTTGTGTACTGTGACGATTTCTGAAGGGAAGAGAGGAAACATGTTTAAATCTGGAAAATAACGACCGCAAGACCAAAGCAGAGTTGATGTGACGACAGTTTTGATGGTTGAGAGCGGCTTGTTTGATGCACAGCTGGGAGATAAATCGTTGTATCAGTCTCACAGTATGAGACTAGATATCATCTAGATTGTAGTTATTATAAGAAAGTAACAGTATTAGAGAAAAGTGATACAAATATCTGAACTTATTATTTGTAAGTTTTAACTTTAACAGTTTGGCCTTCATTTCCACATTACCACTTTTTCTTCAACATCACACCAGCTGGGCGACAACAATGGCTCGATTGGCTGCTTATGAGAGGGTGACATAGTCTCTATTGAACAAGCTTGATCAATATATGTTTACATGTCTGGCTATGATTGATATTAAAGTATTGATGAAAAACTGGAAAAAGAGCTCTGACAGTTATGAAACACAAAGAAGGTGCATCTGATGTACATTAAAGGTATAACGAGTCAGATTTTCCTAAAAAAAAATGTGTGTGTGTGTGTGTGTGTGTGTGTGTATATATATATATATATATATATATATATATATATATATATATATATATATATAGACTCAAACAAAAATAATCACTCTCAATCATCACTTATGACCCACTAGAAGTGTGTGGCGATGGCGACCAGTTGCCAGATCGTAAGCACGTGGGACCACCAGAAGCTTTGAACTGAGGAGGAGGGGCCAACTTTGAATGTTGTGTTTACAAACAGCAACCGACAATTCCTACTCATTATACCTTTAAGTTAATACTGTCCAAAATGTAAGGAAAAAAATCCCCCAAAAGGCCAGCGTGCAGTCGATATACATTGGTGTTGTTTTTAAATCATGTAGCCACGATAATAAAAGCTTTTTAACTTTTGACCACTTACAAAGCAGTAGGCCTTAAACTTTGGGAAACCACTTCCCTTTCTTGTAGACACTTAAACGAAATATTGCAATATTTGAATGTGGCAATACTACTTTATTGAGTAACATTTACATTTTTGTGCCCTGTATCCACTAATATTAATATATTAATGGGGCGTTTATTATGAAGTTTTCTTTGGGTAACGATTAATATAAATCAACAGCAGCAAGATGGCACTTTTTCTGATTTTGCTTATTTGTTCAGTTGTTCTTGGAACTGTAAAAACTGGAGTAAAATTCCTTGTAAGTGTGCACATGCCAATAAAGCAGATTCTGATCTGTTGCATGCACACAGTATAATACAAACTTATTTCTTTGTCTCTCAGTATTTTGAACCTCTGGTATTATTTTCTTTCCGTGGGCTTTCCTCATATTTCAAACACATTTATGCCTCTTACCTTATCAGGGACAGGCATGTTCTTGTAGGCTTCAGGATCATCTTCATCATATCGCTCCGTCTTTTTTGGCCTTTGGATCTGCTTACCCCTGAGCAGTGAGTGAAAGGAGACAGAGATGTGCTTAAATCTCTTTAAGACATTCAGAGGATGTTTATATAATTGGATTATCTTTTAAGTTCCTGTAGGTCCTGATGGGAGATGTGAGGGTCCTGGGTCACAACTTATTAAGACTTCAAACAGCTAAAGGTTAACACACCATAACACGTCCCCCTAACTGTTAATAACCACATGAAAACAGTATAAGGAGGTAATACAGAGTATAGTGAGGCTTAGTTCAACGTTAGCAGTCACATTAAGACGTGCAGACTTTAGCTAACTTTAGCCAAACTCACCTTTTTGCTCGAACCATGGTGGAGATTAAACTCGCTTGCTACACGTTAGCAAACAAAACAATGAAAACCAAACAACACGTTTCAACGTCAGCGCTTATAAATGGAGATTAAAACAAAAGAAAGCTGTAAATATGCAGTTGGGTTGAGTTCACCACATTTCCACCATTATTTCCACACTGGTTACCATGTGCTTCCGGATTTCTTCTTCTTACTTACTTTTAATGGCGGCCTGCAAAACAACGTGAAAGGTGCCTACCGCCACCTACTGTACTGGAAGAGTAACAACATGTTATTGAGTGGTTTTACATGATTTGTTTATAGTTAAAATAAAACAATTGACATGCAAACAACAATGTAAATTAATGTGCATTGAGAGGAAAGAAAGCCTCGAAAGGTTTTAATATAAAACAAATCCATACTATTAAAAAAACACTATAAAACAGAGATTAACGTCTTTTCTTAAAAAATATTCTCAATAGGATGCAGTTTTAACCAAATGGGGAAAAGGGTTTAATAAAGTAGGACCCCTGGATCTGACTGTTCATATTCTTGCTCTATTTCCTTAAGAATAAAGCTCCTCTCCTTCCTCACTCCCATTGTTTGCTCCCCATCATTCAGCAATCCTTTAATACTGCACTCCTTTGTAATTTATACTAATCTGTCTGTCTCTCACAATATTTTAAATATTCAGGTCACATGTTCCAAGCAGCCATTCAAACTCTGCAGATAATTTTAAAGAGACTTACTGTATTAATTTGGATATTTAATTCATCATTTGCTGTATTATATTCTTTTCTCTTTGTTGTCCATTTCACAACAGTCACGGACTACTACTACCTCCACTATAGGGATTAACTTTCTGCTGGGGAATGCATGTGTTTGTATTTGTCTTGGCCTACAAAGTGTGACTTTAAAGGCTACGGGTGTAAAAAGTATCTGCCTTTACAAAACTCACTTTTAAATCATAGTGTAAACTGCACCTCAAGTCCCAGAAAAAAAACACAGAGGACACAACCTCTGTGTCTTCAATGTTTAGCCTTCTGCATTGAATCTTTTACATCCTATCAGCACATGCTCAGCATTTTCCTTACAAACCTTACATTTATCTTGTACTTTCTTTTTCATGATATACTGTATAATGTTGCAGTCCAGTGTGTCCTGAACAAATAACATCAGAGCTTTGTATTCTATGATGATCCCCACCTGTATTATTTTGACCTCATATTTTCTGCCAAGCCTTCATAATTTATCAACAACTTATCAATCATTTTAGCTTTTTTTTTGGCCAATTTATCTGCATCATTTCCTTTTACGCTCTCATGGGCCAGTGTCCAACACTATTGTTGCTTGCTGAAGGTTTAACACTACTTGGCAGTGTTGGAAGAAGTATTTAGATCCTTTACTCAAGTCAAAGTACGAATGCCACACTGTGAAAATACTCCACTACAAGTGAAAGCCCTGCTTTCTTACTTAAATAAAGTATGTGAGTATTATTAGAAAAATTCACTTAAAGTATTAAAAATTAAAGTACACATTCTGCAGTAAATGGTCCCTGTCAGTGTTTTACTGTATATCTGGATTTCTGGATTCATATTACTGCTGCATTAATGTGTATGTGGCATTTTACTGCTGTAGATGTTCAAGGTTGAGCTCATTTGAACTACTTTATATACTGTGGGGCAGTTTAATCTACAGCAATGCATCATGGTCTATAAGATCATCATACGTTTGTAGCATCGCTGTCCTGTGAGAACTACGTATCTCTAAAAAGTCAGGAGCCTGTTTTCAGCTTTGAGATGATGCAGCTAATCTAAGGAGGTTTCAAATTGTTTATTTAGTTAAAGAAGTAGGAGGATTTTTAAGCTGTCAGACAAATGTGGAGTAGAAGTATAAAGCAATGATGCAACAATGTGACAGCCGCCCAGTGGTTAAAACAGATAGTATTCATGATGAGCAGCATTAAAAGAACAACTTTATTTATTTATACATATTCTGAAGTAAAGCATTGCATCAAACACACTGTATATGGCATACAGTGACACATCTAATCATCAAATTCAGTGGGACATCAAATCAACAGATCAAACCGACACATATACATCCTACATTTTACCATTGGTTTTATTTTCAGAGTCACAGCCTGTTCAGAGCTTAGTTTGGGTAATTAACACTGCAGAGGTCAAAATTATCCACTGCTGGCAGCTGCCTTTTCTCAGTGACAGGAGATGTTATTACAGAACATATTGCTCATGTATTTTCTTCCTCGCGCCTCATTCCTGTTCTCCTTCCTTCTCTGCCAGTGACCTCCTCCAGTCCATATTGAGGGCATAACTGGAGCTGCGAGGCCTCTCTCTGGGCAGAAAGGTTTTAGGAGTTCTGTACAACACAGATTTCGCTTCATCATTCCTCTTCTTCATCAGTGCAAAAGCAGGTGTCATATGACCCGGGTCAAAGCACTGTCAAGGAAACAGAGATTGACAGAAACAAAGAACATTAAAATCATCTATTCTGAGGTAATGGCTCTTTATTTGAGTATTTAGCCCACCTACAACATTTAATTACTCCTGATTGGTTAATGCTATGAAATGGATCGTCTGTAGGACAATGTTTCCCAACCTGGGGATCCCAAGATAAAGTTGAGGGGTCACAAGATCATTAAAATATTAACACAGAGAAAAATATTTCTGTTACACAAAATTATGTTCTTTATTTTGCTGACTTTTAACCCTTCAAATGAAACAATCAGACAAAGAATATTCACGTTTTGGTTGAACAGGCCATAAGCTGTGATGAGGGGTCCCAGGTAGACGCTGCCTCATTTTAAGGGCTCACGAGCCAAAAGAGTTGGGAACTACTGCTGTAGAACTTTTGGCACTTAAACTTCAGCTTTCTGCTAATACTTCTATACATTTTCTTTGTAAAATTTTAAATATATGGGTTTTGACTTTTAACGGTAATTTCAACAAATTATAACATCCAGCCATGCAACATGCAGTTTCTTTATTACTCACCCAGGATTTCTACCTCTGAAATTTCTGCCTCCACCTCAAAACAATGGAGGTGAACTGAAGCTTGTTTGCAGCACAAGTGCTTCTCCTACTTAAAGAGTAAAATCTCTCTGAGCTGTAAGCTACGACAAATCTACACACTTACACTGGCCTTAAACCTTGGCACAGGGACTCCTTTCTCTTCATGATTTGTATCTGTGTTGTGTACGCTCAGATCCATCATGGAGTGGCTCATTTCTGACACAGCAGCCTTTGATCCTCTCTTGAGCAGTCCTGAAGTGCTCTGCTGAGGCTGAATCCTCTTCATAATGTCACTCAGAGAGCTGAAGTTCTCAGACTGCGGCACCCTCAGGATTAAAGGTTTCTGTGGGGAGAGAAATGCCTCTCAGTTTTTGTATCAATGTTAACTCAAGTGTTCTGACAGCCAGGGCCAGTTACTTACTCTAGAAGATGGCGTGTTCTCCACTTTGGAGCTAGTTTTATTCATGCTGCTCTCCTCTTCCAAAATGGGCTCCCTCCTTGAGCGCTCACTTCTCTTATTAGACGAAAGTATGATCATATTGTGCGCTGGCTCTGTTACTTTATCATCATGTCCTGTTGTTGCCCTGTCATCTAAATTGGTCCTCTTCTCTAAGGAGAGTTGCCTGGAAAGTTCTTTCTCTATTTTGCGTTCCACCCTGCAGGAGAAAGAAATACATTTTCTTTTGGATATGACATTTTAATAAAAATGTATTTAACGTGTTTCCTTTATTTTTTGGGTCTTACCTTTTCATTCTTTCTGGAATTGTTGGGTCTGTTGGCGAGGTCTGTGTGTTGCTATGAAAATAATCAAGATCCCAAGGAAAGATTAAAACATTAGCAGAAAAAAAACACAGAGAGACAATATTCATAATCAGTATAATGTCAAAATTGATTGTAACAAGACTCACTTGACAGTTGTTGATTTATCTGGCACATTCTTTGTCACTGGAGAGGTGTTTTCTCTTACCCTGTCACGTACAAAAAGAGATCTGTAAAGTCCTGCAAACAACCTGTGTCACAAAATATTAAAAACTATGCTGTCCTCCTTCTGGGAAATTACTCAAAGAATGATAAGGAACAGAAAACATGTTCCAATATTTTGGTATAAGTTTCAATAAAAGGTCAATTGCGGTACAAAAATAAAAAAAACATTGTACAGCATACAGCAAAGTTACATTAGTGTAAATGGCAAAGTGGATTTTGAATATGTATACTGTACGCTTGGTCCAAAGACAACTTCAGGGACTCACTAATGGTGTCTAAGGTTGGTTAAGTCAAGATGATCCATGTACCTTCTCTTGTCCACAAAGTGGTTCCCATCGTTAGTAAAACCGTCCATAAATGGTGCGTTTTTATCAAACAGCATGTTGTTCTGCAGTGGCATCTCCTTGGACACTATTTCCTCATGTTGATCAAAAGGACTGTCTGGGAAGTAGCCGTCTCTCTGGACAACCCCCATGGCCTCCCAGTCCAGGAGGGAATCAGCAGGTGGGGATGGAGGGCTGGTAATCTCAGGCTCCAAAAGGAAGTGTTTTTGAAACCCGAGACTTGAGAGGTCTTTCAGCTGATGAGTCACACCTACATGAGTGCCTGCAACCCTCCATATGTCTGGGACGGGGAGCGAAGCAGCAAAAAGCATCCTGAACTCCCTGTCAAATGAGTCAACAACTGGGCCGCTCAGAACAGTGATCAGCTGCCGGTGCAGGTGGGCGTCTGTCCACGTGAGGCTGCAGAGTACAAAGACAGCTTGTTACATCACTCTCAAGTGTGTGTGATACATATAAGAGGAATGAGTCGAAAGACATGACTGCTCACCTGTAGCTGCCATGAATCACGGTCTCTAAATCCACCAGAAGGAATTTGTCTTTCATTTCCCCGACCACCATTCTTCCCGCCCTCGAACAGAAGGTTTTCCCTCCAAGAACACGGACCCGCATGTTCTGCCAGATCACAAGCTTAAGTTGGAACTCAAGACTGAATTACACTGAAAATTGTTGTTTATCTGTGACGGAATGTGAATGGTCAACTACTTGTTGAACCGGTGTGTAATATCTTGTATCATACACAAGGTTTGTATGTAAACAAGAGTCTACAGCCATGCTAGCTGCTCTGTGAGGTTGTACTTAGGCACATCTGTGCTTTGAGCTAAATGCTAACGTCAGCATGCTACATGATCACAATGACAATGCTAACATGCTGATGACTAGCAGGTATAATGTTTAACAAAGTAGCCCAAACAAATAACCAAATTTACTGGCAATCAATCCAATAGTCAAGACATTTCATTAAGATCTACAAATGTCAATCTCATGGTGGCGCTAGAGGAAAAAATCAGGGGATCATCAAAGTCATTAGGATACCATGAATGTCTGTACCAAATTTTGTGCCAATCTATCTTGTAGATGTTGAGATATTTCACTGGATAAGTGAAAACTTCGACCTGCTGGTGGCACTAGATGGAACGTCAGGGGATCACCACAGTCATTAGGGTTCGTCCTCTGGGCACCATGAGTGTCTGTACCAAATTTCATGGCATTCTATTCAATAGTTGTTGAGTTATTTCAGACTGAACCAAAGTGGTGGACTGACTAACCAACATTGCCATCCATAGAGCCACAACGCTAGCATGGCTAAAAATTGTGCATCAGATTGTTATGGCCATGGCATACCAGTATAATTAAGAAACTATCTTAGATCATCTAATCATTCTGAATTGTCAGTTCCCCAATTATAAAGAGAGAATCTTCTGTTCAGTCATGAGTGTATGTTCATCAATTTCATGTACTGCATTCATGGAAATAGGCTTTTTCCATTCTGATCTCAACATCAAGGAGATTTTTCACCACTTAAAAGACAACACAGACAGCACTGAATGCTGTGCAACCAGTTTAGCTGTCGCTAAAACCACCAGTTACATTCCTAACATAAACATGCCAAAGTAAAAAGACACACTTGCAGTTTATCAGATACCTCTCTAGAGTACGTATTCTGTGTGTCAAGTTTTTAATAACTATGATGCGCCTACTTTCATATGTGATCTTTATTAGAAAGAATCTCATCGCACAATGTGTTGATCTGGTGGTGCTGGAGTTTGGCAAAATAAAATCTCTGGTTTATTCATTGCCATGTCAAACAGACACGAGAGGATGGCTGCTAGGTGTGTGCTGATGTGTCGGAGTTGACTCACCGGATGCCTGAGCCTGTTGAGCGTGAAGTTCTCCTGAATAGACCTTTGATTAAGAATGATGTAGACAGGGACACCCCGAGAGGCAGCATTGTGTAAATCGCCAATTATTGCACCATCTGTCAATCTGTCCGTCACAATGGCAATTACCTGCACAGTACACAAAATGTCCCTTAGCCTGTAACTGACAGGATTATTCAGAAAGCCCTTTCCCTCTTATTTTTCTCTGATGATAAGATGGAAATAATCGTATCATTTATGTTGATGCAGCAAAGGAAGAAGAGACCAGGTAATTTACGCAAGTAAAACTGAACAACTATTAACAGTAAAATGTTGTAAAGTGAAATTGCTTTCTTTCAACCTTTAAGCACTGTTTTAATGTTGTAGCTGGTGCAGTTTGCTTCTGAGTTTAAACTGAAGCAGTGCATTGTATTTTTGAGTTTATTTTTCAAGTAAAACTGATGTGCACCACCTCTACCCACATGAAATTATGTGTTGTGGTCAACCATAAAAATGAAATCCACATCAATATTTGCATACTTGTCTGGCCTTTTGCAAGTGCCGTCTGATGATCTCTCTGACAGGAGGTTCTCCCTCAGCAGGAGGACTGGTGTGGACTGTAACGCTCCCCTTTGGCACCCAGGGGCTTATTTCAGGCCAGCCCAGCTCCAGGTTCGGCGTTGGTGTGTCGGAGTAGGAAGGGAAGTAGGTGGAACAGACGTCCTCCATCTCTGAGCTGCCTTCCTCTCCATTTGCCTCTCTTTGCACCTGCAGCGGGTTGAAGCGAAAGTCCTGAGCCCAGCTGGTTATCTGGCTGACCTCTTCAGAGGACAGGAAGCAGCCGGAGCGCTCTGTGCCGATGGAGCTGTAGAAGGCCTCCGGTCCTGCGCTAAGGAGTCTCTCCACTGCTTGACGCTCCCTCTCACAATGGAGGAACTCTGGGGAGGACTCATTCAATGGCAGGAACACTGCATCCGCATCAAGGCTCTGATCTTGGGAGTTCGACATGGCCACAACCTGGCGCGTCTCTGGGAATAAGTTCTACCTATCAAAGTTCCCACTACTGACTCCAGTTGTGTGACAGCAAGATTATCCCAGGCCAGCTCGTGTCACCCTTCAATCTAGTTAAAGCGATCATTTCATTCATCCCTCTGGCAAAAAGTCACAATATTTCAAGAGCTGCCCAGAACACAACAATCTTGATGATGAGTTTCACTCTCGCTCCTTACTGAGATAAAACCTGTTCAAGGTTTACAAGTTCAGTCCTGAGCACATTTTATGTTCTGCAGCAGCTTTCTCCCCACAGCTCATGTTGACATAAGAAAATAAGTAGAATTTGAAAATGAGTGGAAGTGATCTGTGTGTTCCAGCTTTTAAAAAAANNAAAAAAAAAAATCAGTTTGAACACACAAAAATCAACTCACCTCCCGGGCAGCATGTCTCATCTCTCAAGCTCAAGTATTACTCACAAGCTCTCAGGAGCTGTGGCTCTTCATGCGTGTTCCCTCCCCTGCATGTCATCTCTTAACCCTTCCACTCCTTGTTACTGACAGATTCCAGAAATTCTGAGCCGCTGACAGATCGGTTAGCTGCTCCGACACACAGTCACCATACTGTCCCTCTCCCTGACCTTCACAGCTGCTGTATTTAAATTACTTTACAGTTTTTGATATTCTGGTTTCAGTTCATACACTTCCTAAATGTGTGTGAGGTATGTGGTGAATAATATTGCCATGGATACTTTATTTAAGAGGCTGCCACTTACCTCACTGTCTTCCTTTTGGACTGGTCCAGCCTGACAGGTAGGTTTGTGGGGAAGAGTAACACGTAACACTTTATCGGACTTCCCATCCAAAGGTGTCAGGTGCAATCACAGCAGTTTCTTTTTCATTTCTTAGGAAATACTTTCAGAAAATGTGTTTGTGAATCCTGATACTAGTGTCACCGGCCAGTTTGTTTTCAGTTGATTATCATGTTCCTGTACCATTCTGTGGAAAATGGTGTGAGCATACTTTAACAAAGGAAACAGTGAATGCCACAAAACAATGAGTGATTAAATGACAAAGATGCCGCACCCTTTCGCAACCACAGTGTTATGTCAGAGTATTGCACCTGCACTTATGCAGATTTATCCCTTTAAATACAGGAATGCGTAACGTTGCTACAACAATCAGTGTATTGATTTTTTAATAAGTAAACACAAATATACAAAATACAAAAAAACAGACATTTGAGCTCCATATTGTTCTACTATAATTAAGCACAACAAATTAAGCACTAACACAACATTTCTATGTAAGAATTCATATGAGCTTTGTATCTTACAGCAGCATGACTGAGATTTAAAGACTTTTGTTTTTCTTGATCATTGAGTAACAACAATGTGTCTCACAGACAGAGATGAGACCATGATGAGATAATGTCTCGCATACCATGTACCACGGTAGGGTGGACCTTGAGTCAGAAAGAAAACAGAATTGTATAATTTAAAGAGGTATTTCATTCTCAGTCATCTTATTTTCTCATGTGCGCTTACTATTAACTGGGAAGTGATAAAGTGAAGAGAATCACACTCTCAATAAGACGTTTTTGGCCCTTTCTGTTTTTTGGCTCACTGCCTCTTGCGCAGGTGGACATATAGGACCCCACTGACGAGGAGCAGAGGGACACACAGCCATGCCAGGATGAAACAGTAGCCAAAGCGTCCTTTGCTCAGATCTCTGGAGTCGTTTAAGATCTCCTTTCTGTGGAAGGTGAAGATGAGGCATGCAGCAAAGGCTGTGAAACCTGTAAGAGTAACACATTAAAATGTTTTAGTTCAGCTTCCCTTATCTCATCACAGACATACGTTTCATGTATATATATTTCACTACACAAGACTGCTTACCTAAATATTTCACCACAAAAACTAAGACTGCCATTTTTCCTATTGTCAACAAATGCCACAAAAAGGCCAAAGCCAGCAATGTCTTAGTCCATCTCTCAATTCTCCAACTTCCCTAAACTGTCTGTGGCACTCAGCCTCAAACCTATTGGTTCCTACTGAAGATGTAAATCTTTATAAATGGATCACGCATAGTAGTAGTTTAACTTTTTAAAAAGGCTATGTAATTTTCTAAAGCAGCTGGGCACTGTAGGTTTTGACAAATGTTACTTAAACAGGAGTAAAGTGCATTTGTTAGGGACTATTTTCAGCTGTGGATTAATACACACAGACGGGACATGTCACACAGTGCAGCACTGTGGTTCACTGATGTGTTTTTAAACGTTTTTGGACAACAATGGAGGTCTGTGGCACAGGGAATAAGCTTTATCAGGCTTTAGCTACATGTGCAATGCAATTCATTGTTGGTTTTGATCTTTTCATGAGATTTTCTGACAATGAGAAAAATATAGAATATAGCCAATCTTACCCTTTAAACCCCAAATGTGGGTTACTTCCTACATTTATAAAATATGAGTACAGTATATAGGCAGGATTCATAAATAGTAGAAAATACCAAACAGTTAGAAATCAAGCTGTCTGAATTAAAAGAATTTAACTAATTTTCAAAAAATTCAAAGTGCAGTTAAGTTGTCACTTTCATAAGAAAGGAATAGCTTTAACTGTCCTTGAAAGAGTGAAAACATAAAATGCTGTCAGGTTTTTAATTTCATTTGCAACATTTTATGTGGAGTAGGAATAAACCTTTAAACACCTGCAAAGGCCTGACAGAGGCCCGTGAAGTAGAAGAGTCCTCCTTTGGACATGGTGAACAGCTGACCCAGAAAAACCAGGAAGGAGATGGAGGAGAAGACCACAGAGAGGACCATGAGGGCCTGGACAGACTGCAGCCAGTCTGGGAGAGCAGGACAGAGAAGGAGTGTAAGACACTGATTCACAAGCAAAATTAAAGCTTCAGGCAGTTATGAAATATCCATCAGAAATGCAAAATATATATGGGCAGTAAATAAACAAACCAGCGTGCACATGTATGCAGGCAAGCAAAAACTGTGGAAATTTACCGCTTTCATTGGTAGCAGCACACAACCAGGTCTTTGTGGCATTATCATGGAAGCAGTTATACCAGAGATCTGTGATTTCTATGTCAGTCCATACCCACCAAGACTGCAGAAAGAAAGAAAGAAAGAAAGAAAGAAAGAAAGAAATCATACAGGGATTAACAGGGACATCTACTGTAAGAAGAGAGACATAAGTTAAGACATCAGTTGACATGTGTCTCACCTTCTCCAGGGTGGCGATGAGGAGCATGGCCAAGGTGACCAGATGCAGCATGGTTAGCGATATGAGCAGGAAGACCATGGCTGCTTGGAGATGAGGGAAGAGACTGGTATCCTGTGTACAAACAACCCTGTAATGTTATTGTGATTATGGGACGATGTCTTTACAAGAGCAGTAAGCCTGTAAAATCCATTTTTAAGATTGGTGGTTCCACATAGAACCAAAGAGCTCTGTAGTCAAAGAAACACTATTTGTTGCTGCTAAGCACCGTCTCTTCCGTCCGTGTCATTTAAAATGGCCAGCAGATTTCTCAGGGCAGTGGCCCGAAACAGTGGACTCTCTGTCTGCCTCTCGAGGAAACTCTGACGACTTTCATCATGCATCTCAACATCTGCACTGGCAATCTCTGCCCATTTATCAAGCCGTAAGCATGCCAGACAGGGGGGATTTCTCTCTGCCTTCAGAGCCTGGCCAGTCTCTGAGGAATACATCAGAACATCACCTCCCTGTAACCGCTGTAAACAAACTTGTAGTCTGAAACCCTATCTACCACTGTCGTGTACTTTTATGAATCTGGGAACAAACTTCACACCTATAGTATAAAGGATGGCAATCTATTGTTGCACTTGAGGTTGAATAAGAAAAACTTTACTTCATCTTTTCAAACACTTTCCCCAATGACCCACTCCATAGAAAGGTATTGTGAAATGGTTTTTTCGTCAAACGGAAAAAACTCTGAGTAAGAGTGAAGAATGACTCACTGATTTTATTCAAATCAGTGTGACTTTTTCCATCAGAAACATCTGTGAGGACACACAAAAAAGGGGAAGACGCATTATTAAGAAAGACTTGTTCCTATCTGGTTTTAGTTCCCCTAGATACAGCTGTTAAAATAAATCATAAGACATCATTTATATTGTGGCCTAGTTACAGAACAAAATAAATAAGAAATGTTCCTAAAACGAGAATACAGTGTTGTCTGCTGTTTGTCTTCTACATTATAGGCAGTTAAATTAGAAAGGGCGTAAGGGACAAATTAAATGTATTTAATTTTTTGAAGTCCAAAAATTGTGCATTTGGTACATTTGTTTCTGTGGCCAGACAGAGAGACGGCTGCCTTCACAAATCAGTCCATTGAGTCCATTTTCAAATAAAGTGCTGGATGCAGACTTTTCCTTTTCCTAAATGACCCTCATACAGTTCACTTAGACTTTTAGGAGTGGGTATTCTTCGCCTTGCACTTGTTTGTCTTTCCCACCCAGCTCTGCCCATAGAGGGAAATCACTGTTGCTATTAGATTGTGGACATTTCGGAGAGGCATGTGTTTGATTACATATTACATCTGGTTTATGTAACAGTTCGAGGTACCTGGCACAGACAGAAGGAAAGTAATGGCAGAAACTGCAAGCATATCATGGTGGAAGAAAACAAAAGCATCTTCGTAAATGTTTAAGCATCGTTAAAGACTCTTTTGTTAACATTTGATCACATTTGGGTGTGACCTGCATCTCGTTAGGCAATAGCTACATCATGCTAAGATGTATGTCAGAAAATAATAGGAAATCCAGACACATCATTGCTGTTTAATCCAACATAATCAAGATGTTTTGAGGAAGTTCTTACCCTTCAGCTTCAGTGCCTTTGAGTTTGTACCCTTCAGTGATCGTCTTTGATTTCTTCCCAGCTGTCCTCCCCCTGTGCTCTTTCTGTGCTTGCAGACGTTTTAGCTCCAAAGCTTGGAGAGAATTGGTACAAAAGAGGAATGTGGAGTTAGATATAGGAGGAGTTCTCAACACCCATTTCCTCTAAACTTTCCCTGCCCTCCCCCTCAAATCTGTGGTCTGCACCAATTCAACACCAAAAATAACATTCCTCTGGACCGGCATAAACACAGGACATTTTCTCAAAAGCTGTACTGCAGACATTCAATCTGCATTGAAATTTGGAGCCAAATATCATGAGGTAGTGTATGCCTAAATCCATTATTCAGACTCTGCTGAAGGACGAACAGAATCCTGCAGTTGACACATGTTTGTCATAACTCTAACAGTGCTAGATGTGTGGACTGTGTTGTATTATTAAAACCACAGTTTTGCACCAGTGCGGCACATGTACTCATGCTGCTCATCTGGCTGTGCAGCTTGATATGAAGACCACCACAGTATTTCCAGAGTGAAGTGATTGAAAGGCAGGAAATACGGGGCTGATTACTGCCCACTTCTCATCGTAAATGTGCAGGAAATCTCAGACCACCCAAGACACAACACACAGTGTTCAATCCTAAATTTAATCCTCAGGAAGAAATTTGCATAGGAATTCTGTTTCATTAAACAACACTGGTTACGGTAAAAATACACTTTATTTTCCCACCAGGGGAGGAAATGTTTCTCACCAACAAGACACAATACACAGTAAAAGCAATACAAAAAAAAATAAATACACAATACACGTCACAAATCATCAACAGTAAAGCAGTTTATGTGCAAATGTTTGCACTTACAGATACGTTTATTTGCACCTCATAATTTGTGTCAAATGCTGTCATTTGTATAACTAACACACTTTGTAAGCTACAGGCAGCTGTGGCAACAATGGATGCCTATACCAAATTATGAGTAATATTTCATTAATTAACCAATAATCAGTGGTGGAGGAAGTATTCAGATCCATTACTTAAGTAAAAGTATCACTCTGTAAAATACTCCACTAAAAGGAAAAGCCCAGCATTAAACATGTTACTCAAGTAAATGTAGGCTATGTAATGAATTAGCAAAATGTACTTGAAATATCAAAAGTAAAAGTACTCAATGCAGGAAAAAATGGCCACTATGAGTGAAATACTATTATAAATGATAGATGGATTATTATGAATGTTGCAAAATGTGCAAACAGCATTTTACTGCTATAGTAGATCTAGGTGGTGCAAATAGTAACGCTTTTATATATGTTGGGTAGTTTTATCTTTGACAACAATTCATAGTTTGTTATATGCTCACCAAGTTCTGTATGTGAAATTTTAATTTTTAAAGTAACTGTAACTGTCAAGTAAATGTAGTGGACTAAAAAGGACACAATTTCTCTCTCAATTACAGTGGAGTAGAGGAATAAAGTACAAATGGAAATACAAAAAGTAAGTAGGCCTACCTCAAATTTGTACTTGAAATAGGACTTGAGTAAAAACAATTAGACACATTTCCACCACTGCCATAGAGGTATCCCTTCATTTCACTCTATAACAGATGCGATTAATAGATAAAACACAAATAAATATGAAATGGATTCTTACACAACTTTTCGTTTTTACCGAAGTTTACCAGTGAATTTAAACTATTCACGCTGTTAACGGTCCCACAAGACTCCTTCAAGGACCCATGGACAGCCCACGATCACAGTGCGCAAGAGGCCGTGAGTTTTTACATCAAGAAATAACAGAACCTCTCACCACCACTTACTGAAGCCACAGACCGATTCTACTGTACATTCCTTCAGCCCACATTGTGTTTTCACTCTCTGTCGCTGGTTTGTCACGAAAACGTTTCGAGCGTTCCAAAGTTTGTGGGAAGTTGAGCGCGTGCGTTCCATCGTTTTTTTTTGTTACGTACCGTTATAACCGTTAAACAACGAGGAGAGGACAACAGGCGACTCGCGTGTTTACGTCGCGGTGTTCTGGAACGCGAGGCAACGTTCTGTGTCAAAGCCAGAGAGAGTGTTCGGAGTCGATGTCGAACTTTTTCGGAAAACGACCAAAATGAAGGCTAAAATGTGAGTTTAACTTACATCACGGTCGAAAGTCTCACCGCAGGACAAATGGATCAACCGGAGGTACCGAACACATTCTGCTTTTTCTTCGTTTAGTTTAACCAACAACTGGCTAAAACCCTAAACTTTAGCTAAAACCTGGGTCCTTTAAAGTCGTATGAACCAGATGTGACGTTTGGTAAACAAAGCTGGTGATGGAATTACATTAACCCCTTAAAATACAGTTTCTCCCTTTTGTAACTGCAAAGTTATATCTGTATCACACAACAGCATCATCAGCTTGTTCCAGCTCTACAAGCTATGATGTTTACACTGAGTGAATTCTATTGTTTGCTGTTTTTTTATGGTTGCACCATGTTGTAGATGTCTTGTGCATCATTTAATACACACTTTCCTACGAAAATTCATCCTGATATAGTTTACATCTTTGGAAACTTCTTCACTAAAATGTAAAATAAAGTACTGTTGGTTTCTGCAAGTGTGGCTGCAGACTATAACGTTAACACACAAGATAAAGTGTGGAGGAAGTAGTTCAGCAGACACATAGTTGGCAATGCCAGCTGTCTCTACTTTAAGAAACAGCTGTTCTCCAAAATGTGCAAACAACTCAGCCACAGCCAAGAGGAGTGTCACTTATCAATTTCAATTCAATACAAAGGGGCTTTATTGGTATGAAAGTTTCCAACATAATGTTGACCAAACATCAAAATTAATTATAATCATATATTTCATTAATTACATATATCCAGTATATCCTATGTGTGTGTGTGTGTGTGTGTGTTTGTATGTGTGCTGATGAATGGTTATACTTATCTCACTCTGGTTCAGAGTTGGGGAGCACTGATTGATGAAGCTTCTTTTGGCAAGCATCTTGCCATCTTGAGATGTAACTTGTGAGCATTATCACTCCCAGGAGATGAGGTGGTTTGTCCACGTGTCTCCCATACCGTCTATAGGAGGAGCTGGAGCAGATCGCCACCTGGTTTAGTGAGGAGGGACTTGCTCCTGACTCCCCTAAGGAGGCTCAGCTGTGTTCGCTATGGCGTGCCCTGCAGTGCACACGAAGCCGTCTGAGCAGTGTGACATGGGACCTGGACACCCAGCGCTCACAACACTTGGCAGAGATGGCAGAGGTAAGTTATCATCGCATGAACTACCAGTGACATTAGAAATTTGAGCAAGAGTAAGTGCAGGTCTGTGTCTGTTGGTGACTAAGACATTGGCTGTCTGTCTGTCTGAAAGGTACGCAAGTCCTTGGAGCAGATCCGAATCTTTACAGAGCACAAAGATGTTTTGGCTCAGGAGATACAAGATGAGAACGATCAGCTCAAGGACCAGCTGCGACGCCTAATATCCCTTCAGGGTTGGACATTTTTACCTGTACACCACCTGCACATACGAATAATCCCACCGCAAGAGCAGAAGTGACCAAATTCAAACTTCTGGATCTTTATCTGCACTACAACAAAGTCTTTTAGTCTTTTAAAATTGTTGTATGGTATTTTCCAATAGATTAATAGGACAGATTTTGAGAATATACTGCAGGTATTTTTGCCTCATACACTGAAGGCTGTTTATGTCGCTTTATGTTATCATACAGAAGTTTTTTCAATAACACAAGCCATGTTAGCTTATCTTTGCTAAGACATTTAAATTAAAACATCATGTCGTTCTCTGAGTTTGCCCTGTTCGGGACCCGAATGGTTCCATAGCAAAGCTCAGGGAAGCGGCTGTGCGCTGCTCTTTAATGGAGGTGGGGTGGTTAACCAGATGTGAATTCGCCAAACCAACCAGTTAGTCTTCATCCTTGAAGTCTTTTCTCTTGTAAAACCGAAGAATACTATTTTAAAACACTTTAGATAAAGTATAAATCTCACCTTTGTGAGGCCTTTGAGGGAGTGGTACTTCTATAGGCAAAGCTAACTTAAATTGACTGCCTTCTTGGTACCCCAGACACCCTTAGTACACAGATTTTCAGATATTAAAGTATTATAAATCCTACTTTTTCACCATTCTCTGTTGTTGTGGTAGATGCCCAGATAAGCGAGGTGGCTAAAATGCTGTACCAGCAGGGTCTCACAGAGCTGATTCACAGCAGCCCCAGTGAGCAGGTGGCCTACCTCCTGGTGGAGAGAGCCTCCCTACTTGAGACGAGTGAGGTTCCCGACAACCTGACAGGTGATGGAAACACAGCCAGCCCTCCGGGGACTGAAGCCCAAGCGCTGAACACCACTGCACGTCAGGTTAGAGGAAGAACATCCAAGACTGAGGTTTAATCCTTGTGTCATTCATTAGTTTCTGCCACTTTCACCAGTATTTGATATACAAAAGGAATATACAAAAGCATGTCATTTTCCATTATATGAGAAAATAAAGCCAACTCCAGAGAGATGTTTATGACAGATATAATGCCTTCTTCCCCCTGTTAAGTTCTTTCTTTTGAAGTGTGAGATCCATCATGTTTGATATTTTTTGTATAATTATACCATAATTAAGTCAGATTCAGATTCATATGGACAAATTCTGAAACATTTAACGTTTTTTCAGCTGTTGGAAGGGCATGTCTTCTACATTTCTCTGTGCTCAAATCACTTATTCTGTGATTCTGTTATTTAAGGTTATTCCACAGTCTTCCCACAAGGGGGCAGCACGTCATGGCCAGAGCCCATGGAAGAGACTCTTTGGACTCCACAAAGCTTCACAGAGCAAACATACTTTCATTCCTGTATGTCCTTTTGTCTACAGTAATGTTACCGCATCCCATACTAACAAGCACTAAAAACTGCACTCAGGTCTGCTGGAAAATCAGAGACAATCAGCCACGCTGACTTTATTTTGTGTATCCCAAGGTGCACGTTTGAATGTGAGGATCTTTTTGCATGTTTTCTCTTCAAAACAGTGGGCACTTTGCATGGCAGAAGAAATGCAAGATACTACACCACTGATGCATCTTGATCCAGTGCACGGCTCAAGGTGTCTTGTCTGTTTTGGCATGCATTTATGAACATTCTTGTTTGTATTCATCGATTTTCTTTCTCGAAGTACGGCAACCACTTTAACCGTGGTCATTTGGTCAGTTACTCTTCCCCTCTGTCACAGGCTGAGGCCAGGCATTTGGCAGGCCAGGCAAGCAGCGTGGAGAGGGAATGTTCCCGTCTGGAGCGGGACCTGGAGGAGGGCTCCCGCCGGCTGGCCATGGCCCACAATGAGATCCGGCGTTTGACTGATGAGCTGGAGTCCGCTCATTTGACCCAAAAAGCTTATGGTGAGAGAAAGTGTCATTTTAAAGAGATTTCTAATGGTGATAATACAGCAGGCTGATGTCACCACAATCCCAGTGCTTCCTCTTTTTTCATTTATCATGAAATCAAGGTGGCCACCACTGCTGGAAAAGGAAACACAAACTTTCAGAAGAATCATTAATAAATATTGTATATCACCACCGTTCACAAGTTATTTCACCATCACACAATGTCCAAACAGACTCTGAACTAAAACTGAAGTTTCCACCAACTTCCACGGCTCTAAATTGAAGAGAAAACTCTGCCACCAACTTTGTGAAGAGTATTGTGGAAACATCGTTGTTTATTCTAACATCTGTGTTTTTTAGAGCCTGAGCTGCAGGCAGCACAGCAGGAGGTAGAGCAACTCAGACAGGAAGTAGAAAAACTGAAGAAATATGGTGAGTGAATGAGTTTTTCATGTGTATTCTTTAAGCTGTTTTCAAAGAATTGCCATATATAATTGAGTGCATACTGAGTGTAAAAGGGAGAAAAGGGAATCTGTGCTACAATCACTGCACAGCTCAGATTCATCTGTTTTGTATACCTGCTTATCCTGTTCAGGGGCTGGAGATTGTTCCAGCATGCACTGGGTGAGAGGCAGGGAACACCCTGGACAGGTCACCAGTCTGTTACATACATAAACACACACATTCACACCCATATAACTTAAGACAATTTACAGTTTTGTATGTAACGTGTGGTAGGAAACCCACATGAACACGATGTGCACGCAGCCTCCTGGCTGGGTGAGGTTCAAACCAAAGGCAACAGACCCACTGAGCCACCCTACTACACTGTCAGAAATAATGTGCTAAATTTGTACCTTTAGGTGTACAACGGCCTATCACTGGGGCAGTACCCTCCTAAGGTACAGCTGTTGTACCCTTGACATTGGGTACTTATTTGTACCCTTAGGAGTGAACAAACTCACTTTCTCCTGATTTGTTTGTCTGAAAAATGTATTGCTAGAATGTTGCTCATGGAAAACAGGTCCAATATTTAATTCAGTGTGAATCAGTGATATATCTGTACTCAGGATTCAGCACCTTCCACTTTTTTTATTTCTTTTATTTCAAGGCTACTCAACCATAGCCTACAAGTTAAAATTGACCTTAGACAAATAAGGAAACAGTAAAGCCTTCAAATCTAAAAGTAAAATGAATATTTTACCTAACTTTTTTGGGCAACACACACTGTCTCCTGATATTGTACCTTAACATTTAGAAGAAACGGTACATATATGTACCTTTTACTGCCTGGGAACACATATGTACCTTTTTGCCCTCAAAAAGGTCCAATAATTAGCCCATTAGTGTAGATTGTACCTTGAGGGACAGAAACTATACACCTATTTCTGAGAGTGTACCCTAGATCTGATCCTCACAACAATATTTACATTTTTTGTTAAATCATATAAAAAAAGAACCCTAAAAAGTGTCTAAAATTGCTCTTAAATTCTCAGTGTTTGTATTTTCAGTATGCATCATGTTAGAATACTCGAAATCAGCCAACATTTGACAGACAAGAATGTATGAGAACAGTGAAATCCTTTAACGTGTATTATTTATAATCTGATGAGTGCATTATTTGACTTCAAAAGAAATGGTGGAACTGCGAAAGGCCAAAGAGTTGAACGATCGTCTGGACCTTGAGATCAGAGCCTTGAGGACCAGGGTACGCTCCCTGGATGCTGAGAAAAGCTCTCTGCAGCAGACGGTAAGACACCAGCTGGAATAAGGTATTTTATCAGTAAACACTCCTTATGAACCAGAACGTCATGGTGAGATAACACTACAGTCAAGAACTATTATTTTCCACAATTGTCTGCTGCAAAGACTTTTGAGATTCAATAACCGATTAAGCTTACATTTATAGTGCTGGTAGGAACCGCACCCTTAACTCTCATTGATGCTTTGAGTTGGTTAGTCATTGTAAATTATAAATAATATGAGGGCTGGAACAACCTCTTAATTTATGCCCTCATTTGTGCAGACAAAGGACAGAGGCAGATATTTCAGTCTACCTTATTTCAGACTGTGTGACCATATTAGAAGTGAAGGTAAATCCTACTTTTGAGAGAGTGTGTTAGATCTGCATGTAGTAAAGCACATTAACAATTAAGCGATTAAGCCCTTTTCTACAATATAATGTTTATGCGTCAAATTCTAGCAACATTACTGTCTCAATATAAACTTGTACATTTGTCCTGTAGGCTTGTGGCAATAATCTAGCTTACTGTCTGTAATAACAAAGCAATGGACTGATGTTGTCTATAGAGCATTAATTCTGCTTTAGCTGAGACTCCTTTTTATTTACCACAGCGTCCAATGTTCAGTGTGGTATCTGCAGTGTGTGGTGTAGAAACTATTAATAACAGCTACACCCATGTGTACCAACCTGCTGTTGACCACATGGCTTTCCTGTTCACTCAACCAATGGATGGGAACATGTACAAATGACACCTCTGTGTTAAGCATAGCTAACCTCAGCGTGAGTGCACTGTGAAAAGACTTTTGAGGATGAACATATTTGAAAATTAAATGTGCATTATAAATGTGGGCCGTGGTCTGAGACACATCATTGTATTTTTGTTTTAACTTGTGTTTTATAGAGGAGAATGTGCGCCACTGGTGTAGATACAGAAAAGTACACATCAGTGTAATCATGTTACTGTACTGTAGAGCTGGAACAATTAGAATTAACAACCAGAATCAACTGGTTCCAGCTTCTCAAATGTGAAGATTTGTTTCTTTTCTTTGTTTTTTTATTAAAGTAAGAATATCTTTGGGTTTTGGACTGATGGCCGGACAAAACAAGATATTTAAATACATCAACGTGTGCTATAGGAAATTGTAATGGGCATTTTTGCACTACTTTCTGATATGTTATAGACCAAATGATTAGATAAGACAAAAGATTAGCGATTAGAGAAAATAATCAGCAGATTAATCAGTAATGAAAATGAGTTGCAGGCCCTCTTGTACTGCATGTGTGTTTGTCTCAGGTGGTGTCTCTGCAGGAGCAGCAGCAGCAGCAGGCTGAGCAGCAGCTCCTCACTGTGCAGGTTCAGGCCAACCAGACCACAGAGCTAGCTGAAGTAAGCCTCACTGCTTAAAGTCATTAAATAAATTGTTGTTTTAGATGTGTGTCATTCGGAATAGCAGCCCCGTGTTCAAGAGCTACAGTGTAGTCTGTTCAAAGTAAACTACTGATTTAAATCACATTTAAATCACATTTGCCTTTTGGCAAAGGACGTGGCAGGTAGTGAATAAATAAGATGAATACAGTAGGTTTGCAAATTAATGTCACAATGCTCCAACAGCTTTTTGCCAGTGTTGCATTCAGTGGCTTTTGTTCGTGGTAACACATTACATTTATAACTTTTGGGCTCAAAACAACTCCCCCCTTTATATAATGACCAAAGCTTGTGACACAGGAATTTACACACTCCAAATGGCTTACAATCACATTAAAAAAAGTGACAGTAAATGATCGTCTTTGAACTCTGTCCACTCAGCCAGGGTCTAATCCAGCAATAATCATATAATAAATCATATATAAACATATGCAGATTTTACAGGGCAACAATACTTTATATTTAACAGTCTTCTAAGATGTCCCATAAATGTGGACCCTGGTCAGAGACACAGATGCAGTATATGACACATTTGATCATGTGTGATTTTGTATATATTTCCCAGGTTGTATCTCTGCAGAGGGAGGTGGCGCGGCTGGAGTCAGCCCTGCAGGAGCTGCAGCAGCACACTGAGCAGCAGCTCCAGACTGTGCAGGTTCAGGCCAACCAGGCCAATGAGTTAGCTACAGTAAGTCCCACTACACAGATCCCTGAAACTCAAACAGTCTGCTCATCCTACAGTCAGTCAAACAGCTACAGATCTTTATCATTATCGCCCTTATTTGCATGTATTTTACAGCAGAGACGCCAATTTAATGTCGGAGATGGTACACAGTACAGACTGGTTGGAAAGATGGAGCTTTTACTTTTTCTTGTTGAAAAAGTACCTTCTTGTTCTTTTTTTTTTTTAGTCTCAAGCAGCAGAGCTGGCACAGAGCAACCAGACCTGCAGACGTTTACGGGAAGAGCTCACTGCTCAGAGAAGATGCCTTTCAGAAAAGGAGGAAACTGTGAGTACATAAGAAGAGGAACAGATAGCAAACTCACGCAAGTTATCATGGATGGTACTGACTGCTTCAGTTCAGCTCTCTCCCAAACAAATTACATGATGAAGTTTGCCAAAATGCCACCGAATGTCTCTTAATGATCATGAAGCATCTTCCAAGTGCTGTGAACCCAAACCATTGCTAGTCCAGAAAGTCTACTGGTATCTATTATCCAATATTTATGTCACTGACAAATCTTTTTAATATGCACAGTTTAACTTGCCAGTGCATCATGTTGTATATCTGGTTAAACCATCAGTAGTCATCTGAAACGTCAGTGAGTCAGTGTAAATAACAGAAAATCTCTGGTTAAATGCTGTATACTGGAGGATTTGTGGGCTTACATTGAAATTGCTTGGAGACAAGACACGTATTGTTTGGAAATATTGGATATGTATAGACCAGATGACAATAGGTGGGTTTCCATTCACCTGTTTTTATACGCAAACTGAACCTTGAAACCTGAGTGGAAACACAGAAAATTTGAAAAAACTTTTTAATGCGTGGGGGAGGTAGAAAGGAAAATGCAAACAAAGTGCAGTGGAAACAGATTCAGAGAATAAATCATGCTGTACTTGAAGCATGCGTCTTAAAGGTCTATTGAAGCTTCCAATGGAGAGACCTTCCTCAAATTAATACATGAAACAAACATTTCGTTTTCTACATTTTTTTCCCACCATTTGAGGTTCAGCTGGCACTCTTTTAACTACATCATCCCATTGCGCCCTCCTCTTCTTCAATGCTATACCTAACTGGAGCATTAGTGCCACCAGCTGTTTTCATGGATGGAAATGGCACTTTTTCTTTTTGCCGACGTTCTGAAAATTAGGTTAAAAATGTGCGCTACATTTGGATGGAAACCTGGTTCGCGACAGAATTTTTGTGTCTGTTTTTGGAATGTAGAATGTTTCAGTATCTTACACTTTAAATGATGCAGAGTTTGTTGTTCTCTCCTGTGTATAAAAATGTGTTTGAAAATTTGAGCACTGTCAAGTTTAAAGAGATGGATTATTTGCAAATTACAAATATCAATCACCTATTGGAAACTTTGGTGCCTGTATTGTTATCAAATGTAAAAACTCCCATCGGCAAAACCTCTAAAATGCAATGTGAATGTGGACCCTGTGCTGAGACAGACATTTGGTAACTTCATTGATCTGTGTGTAATTTTTCTAAGGTTGTATCTCTGCAGAGGGAGGTGGAGTGGCTGGAGTCAGTCCTGCAGGAGCAGCAGCAGCAGCAGACTGAGCAGCAGCTCCTCTCTGTGCAGGTTCAGGCCAACCAAGGCACAGAGCTAGCTGAAGTAAGCCTCACTGCTTAAACTCATTTAAATGAATTGCTGTTTGAGATGTGTGTCATTCAGAATAGTAGCCCCGTGTTCAAGAGCTACAGTACAGTATTTAAATCACAATTAAATCATATGTATTTTTCCCAGGTTGTATCTCTGCAGAGGGAGGTGGCGCAGCTGGAGTCAGCCCTGCAGGAGCTGCAGCAGCACTCTGAGCAGCGGCTCCAGATGGTGCAGGTTCAGGCCAACCAGGCCAATGAGTTAGCTAAAGTAAGTCCCACTATACAGATCCCTGAATCTGAAACAGCCTGTCCATCTTACAGTCAGTCGTTTAATGAGTAACTAATAAGTTAGCTAAAGTAAGTCTCACTATACAAAGTAAACATTACGGCATTGCATGATACGATTAAATCTGCTTTATCTGCCATCACCAAATCAAACAGAGCAGAACAAGATCAAACAGCAAAGGTTACATATATATATATATATATATGTATATATATATATATATATATATTGCTGACTGAGGCTTTTCAAGAATCTTATTCTTCTTAAACACATCGGCACACCTGACTCACATGAAATAAAATTGTGGTCTACACATGCCTGAATGTTGATCATGTTGTGTTTCCAGTCCCAGGCTACTGAATTGATTCAGAGCAATGAGATCTGCAGAGATTTACAAAATAAGCTCAGCGCCCAGTCGAGATGCCTTTTGGAGAAGGAGTCAGAAGTGAGTGATTCAGTATATTAAAAGATTATTAAGAGCTTTCAGATAATTGCATTAAAGAGAAATTCATTAACAAATACTCTTGATTTATTTTTAAGAGAAATTCACTACAATGGCCTTTGTGTCCTATTACATGATGCCAAAACTTTTTCTTATCATTTCAGATACATTCGCTTAAACAGCAGCTGGATAATTCCCATAATGACCTGGATAATCTTATAGCTAACATCTGCACCAAAGAAAAAGACTCCTTTGCCTCAGAGGATAAAAAGCTACAGACACAACTACAGCTGCTGCAGAACAAAGAAAACACACTGTGTGAGGTAATTTCTTTTATATTTAAATATGCTGGAAAATTGGTAATTTATCAGGACTAATGTCTGACTTCCATCCGTTGTACGACTGTTGACCAGTAAAGGCAGGAACTGTTGCCACCCTTGTGATGCTCAGAAAAAACAAACCTGAGTGAGTTCCATAGCATACTGTATGCACTGAAACCATTAATTCATGTCACTGCTGATGTGCTTTGCACACCAGGAGTGTCCCGATTATCAAGAAGCAGTGAAGACTCTGTTGGCCACCCAAGGCGAGTGCGAGACTCTCAAGAAGGAGATCTGCGAAACCCTTAAATGCCTCGACAAAGAGCGGAGGTAACAGGCCCATCATGTCGCTGTCGACAGAAACTACGAAACACAATATAAGACTTCAGCCAATAAAATGTGTGTGTATGAACCAATACTAAAGATTTTTCTTCATCCAGTAAAGGACATTGAAAACTTTGACAGCGTATGACAATATTTGACAATGTCTATCATAATGATGATAAAAATAGGGTATAACACGTAGCTTTCTTTTGCGACAGTTAAATCAGCATTTTATATTCTGGGTTGATTATATAAGTAATGTGTTATTTTTGTCCATCTTCTCACAGTAAATACCACGAGATGAAGGAAAAGCACAAGGCAAAACTGTGTCGGGCCAAACAGAAATTTGATGATGAAACCACATGGCGTGATGAGAGGATAAAAAATCTAGAGCGGGAACTGTCCCTGTGTTCCCATTCATTAGCAAAGGTAAATCTGCAGCTTTGTCCTACTTCATGCAAAAGAAACGAGGATGTTTGAGGTGTATCTTGTTTAACATTCAATTTTTCATTATTCACGTGATGGATTTCAATATCAATATTTATTCCTACCTCTGCTGAAATAATAAGTATGTTTGCGCAGTGAAAAAAGGATTACTGCTATTTTTTTCATCAGTGGCCAAGGTAACAGACTGTCATGGACTATGTTAAACGTGATCTATAAGGAATGGCAGTGTGTAATTCTTGTATTGAAGTCTCACTCTGTCGACGAAGAAATTCAAATTGTTTCTTTTTTCCAGGAAAAAGAGCTTACCATAAGTATTACTGTGGAAAATGACAAACTCCTTGTTGAAAGGAGGAGATTGCTACAGCAGCTTAACGAGGAGGAGCACAACAAGAAAGACAGTAATCTAACAGCTTCTTTGTCCAAATGCAGGTACTGAACTTACACAGTCAGTCGACGCTTAACTGCATGATGAAGCACACGTTATGTTCAGAGGAAAAAGCATAAGTAATTTCTAGACCTATTCACTAAATTACTGCACATTTAGCAGATGTTTATTTTGATCTCAAGGGTGGATTTCCTAGAGATGGAAAACAAGAAACTAGGAAACAAGATACTCCACATGTCCGATCAGCTAGCTGTCCTGGAACGCAGCCTGCAAAACATGCAGTCACTTCACTTTGCTGA
Organism: Oplegnathus fasciatus; assembly: GCA_003416845.1. Taxonomy (NCBI): domain Eukaryota; kingdom Metazoa; phylum Chordata; class Actinopteri; order Centrarchiformes; family Oplegnathidae; genus Oplegnathus; species Oplegnathus fasciatus. The sequence goes on from NTHP01000308.1 coordinate 664,000, forward strand.
GGTACCAGGCACAGTTAAGTTCACTTCATCTTTATACACAGGCTATGATCTGGAGATGCTGCTGCTGTTCTTGTTGTAGTTTGGCCATTGTGAAGCTACTTTAGATCGACTGCCTTCAGGGACACTACTAAAAGTCTGTAGTCATGCCAGTATCCCTGTGAGACTGCATGCATGCAGAGAGCAAAAACAGACACCGCAAAACAAAATTGTTGGATGGATTAACAAGACTAAGGGTCTACGGCCACGCTAGCAGCTGTACTTGAGCTTAAGGCTAATGTCAGCATGCTAACATGCTCACAATGATAATGCTAACATGCGTAAGATTAGCAGGTATGTTTACCTTGTTCACCGACTTAGTTTAGCCTGTTAGCATGCTAACATTTGCTAATTTGCACAAAACACAAAGTACAGCTGAGGCTGATTATCAGTTTTGCAGGTATTTGCTCATACACCAAAGTATTGGAAAAAAATGAACAAGATGATGGCGCCATGTGAAAAGTTAAGAGATCAAAGTGATTACATTTAATCCGGAGGGGGACATGAATGTGTGTAGCAAATTTCCCACCAACAGTAGTTGAGACATTTCACTGAACACCACAGATGTCAACTTACTGGTGGCGTTAGATGAAAAGCAATGTGGTCACCAAAGTCAGCAGGATTCATCCTCTGGGGACCATGAATGTCTGTACAGAATGTCATTGTAATCCATCCAGTACTGTAGTTGTTGAGATATTTCAGTCTTGACCAAAGTGGTGAACTGACCGACCAACATTGCCATTCCTAGAGCCTTGCAGTTAGCATATCTAAAAATGGAAAGACAACTTCGCTATTAGACCCAAACCACGAGTTCACAGGGTCACAAATGTTAAGTTTGGTGTGAGGGTGGCACCAGAGGAAAAGCAACATTGTTACAGAGATTAAAAGGTTTTATGTTCTTTACTGTGGTCATTGTAAGACATCTCAGGTTGTCAGGCTCAGCCCTGCCAGACTTTGCTACACTTCCACTCAGGCTCAGCTGTACTTTGTCAGCCTCAGGTGTACTTGGCTCAACTGTGGTTTTAGCTGTATGATATAACGCACTCCCATTCAGCATGTTAGCATGATAATGTTCTAAATTACCATTGATCCCAAAGTAAAGCTGAGGCTGACAGAAATTAATTTAATTAACTTTAGATGTATCTTGTCCTTAACTGAGGTGTTGAACAAGGTTGAGGGGTCACTAAAGTTATTATGTTTCATCCTCAGGGGACCATACATTTCATCAATAAATTCAATACATTTCTTTACCAAATTTTATGGCAATCCATCCAATAATTTGACCGACAGATACTGACCGACCCACGTTGCTGTTCATAGAGCCACACCGCAACAACACACACAGAGAATTTTATTTTTGAAATGATATGATATTAATCTTAACATAAGTTTTTGTTTTGTTGCATTAGGAACTGAAGAAAATATGTAATCCTATGCAGGTTTTTACATCTCCCCCTGTGAAAACTTCAAGGTAGGTCTGATCCCGATTCAGAACTTCAGCAAAACCTGTTTGCTTGCTAAATAAAACACCATTAAATGTCTGAACTTTGATTGCGTCCCTAGTGTGATGATGCCTGAGCCATCTGAAATTCAGGGCTTATTGGACAATACTCAGAGGAAGCAGCCAGACATGACTTCTTCCCCTCACCGTTTCACCTCTGGGCCCCCGTCTCGATCAGCAGAGATGGGCTACCTGAATCTGACCTCCGCTCAGAGCCGCTCAGATCACTCGGCTCCTCCGGCCGCCCCCAGCAGCTCAGACAGTACGTGTTGTTGAGATTTTCTGTCCCTCTGCAACATGAATATAATGTACAGAAACTATTTTATTTGTAAGTAAATTAAATTAATAAACGAAATAACAAAAGATTTTCTCTTTCTCTGCCTTTCTCTTCCCTTTTGATTTATTTTTCAAGTTTTTATTGACCACAACAAAAATTTGAACCTTTCCAGATCAGTTTCTCATGTTGCAAACTGTTGCAAATCCAGACTTGAAACTTGTCTTTAAGGCCTTAAAACATGACCTAACTAATAAATAATGCTTGAATTTTCCCTCAGTAGGTGAACAAAAGCCATACGCTGTCACAGTTTCCGTCATGAGGTTTATCTCTATACTTGTTGGGTCAGTCCATTAGGAAAATCCACACTTGCAGATGTGCAAATAAATCCCTGAGAGAACAAAAAGAGCCAAGAAGCATAAGAACCTGAGAGCGTAATGTTTGTCAGACAATTTTCATGCCATTAATTAAATATACTGACTTTGCACTTTAAGGGGTGCGTAGTGTATCATAATGTTTTGGTGCCCACAGTAGTCGGGCGACTCGTATGTCACTCCTGTAGCCAATACTGGTGTCCCAGCAGTACTCTGGAGAGAGCACCCTGCTCGGTTTGTGCAGCCACAGGTACTTGTTGAGATGGCTCTCATCGTGCCACAGGGCCTCCACGTTGTTCTGTTTATCCTCCATGATGCTCTGATAGCAGGCCTCAGTCAGCGCTTTTACACTCTTCCACGAGCCTCCAAAGACAGCGGCGTGGTAGTAGAAATCCCCAGTTTTCATGAAGGACTTGGACTTTGGGTTGCGGTCGTAGGTGAACATGATCTTTGGAAGGCGGTAGTAGTGGGCGTGGAGCAGAGCCACAGAATCTCCCAGAGCCTCCGAGCCAAATCTCCTAGTAAACACCTGGTCCACATCAAAGCAGAAGACGTGCGTGCAGCAGTGGCGAATGTCTGACTCTATGACATCTGATATCGTCTTCATTCGCATCATAGAAATCTCCTGCCACCTGGAGTGCCTCTCCACTTTGATAACTTTTATGCTTCGCTGAGGACCGAGCTTGATGTCTGGCACCTTCTCTGGCACGTCTGTGAATACATAATACGTGACAGGCAAACCCAACATAAAGTGATGCTCTGATGAGGTCAGGAAGGCCTTGAGGTAAGCATCCAGGTACCTTCGGCGCAAGCGGAGAAAAGAACAATGTTTTATTTATACATCTCAATAGTTACCACAGTAAAACATAAATGCTCTAAATGAAATTTCAGTTGGCAGATCTGGATGCATTCAGGTGTAACAGTTTATCCAAACAATTAAAAGTATTAATGTGAAAACAAACCTGCCCACAGCAAACACTGTTAGAGCCACAGAGGATCCTTCCCTCTTGTGCGTCTGGTCATAAAGATTAGGGTCGAACATCCCGTCCCAGATGATGGGAGCTTTCCAAGATGTGCATGTTTGCACCTCACGTCTGGACCTGAAATAGAAGAAGACTGTTTAAAGTTTAAAACGCAGGAGTTGGTCATTTTAGTTTGCGATGTTATGATGAAAATAAATACATGGATTTAAAAGATTTGTTAATCTCACATCCAAAATGCACTAATGCAACCAAAACACTTCATACACATCTCAGGATGGACTCTTACACTGGACTGTAATGCTGACATTTGTCTCCAAAAGTTTTCTTTAGGACTGCTGTTGTGATGAAATGTCTGTAACCAACAAAGAAAAAAGAAAGAAAGAAAAGTGCCATTTTTTCCCCTGTAAAATGAATGAAATCAATGAAACTGTTCACTGCAAAAAAAGTAACCTGGAAGACAATGGCCTAAAAAAACCACTAACAACCAGCTGCATTACAGCATGTTTCACTGTCATCTTTTCAGGGATGCAAACTCCTCACCTTTCGGCGAAATTCGAGACGGGTCTGATTGTAGCCGCGGAGGGGCGTTCCTGTTGTGCATGACAGAAAGCCCACCCCATAACCCTAACCATGGGACCAGTAAGGGACCAGGTCAGTCAAAAACACGAGCTAAACACACACACATTTGCTTTGAGTCAAAACTTTTGTACAATGTCGTGTTTTTTTTTAAAAACTTTGGTATTATACTTAATTATGTAGTAAAGAAAATAGAAGTACAGACTGAATGAACATTTGCTGTGATCCAACAAAGAAAATGTGAGAAAACTGTTATAACTCCCGGCCTGAATTATTGTTTCAGTCCGCCCCTGCTTGACATATATACTTATGCATATTGACTAGATCTAAGCTTTTTCTGGATTTTACCAATTACATGCCTGATAGTGGAAGAGTGTTAAGAAACTATTATATATAGCTCATTTCCAACATACTTTATGTTTATGTTATGTTGTTTTTGTCTTGTTGATGTATCCAGCTCCCACATCTATTGATTCCTTTTATGNNTTTTATGTAGGGTTGTTTTACCCCATAATGGCTGTTAGAATTAGTTTTCAGGCAGATTCAAATATACTTAAAAGTAACTAGAAATGAGCACGTAAAGTGAATATCTTTCAAAATTTTCTCCCGGGGGAGCATGCTCCCAGACCCCCCTAGTTGTGGCAGGTTTTCTCTATCCACGCAATGTTATCACCTTTTTTACCCCTTACCTGTTTGCATCCCTGTCTTTTAGTAAGTAGTTTTGATTTTATTTTGAGAAATTCTGCAACATGTGTGAGTAAGCTTTATTTTCCTAAACTAAAGTAATGGCAGTATTGCAAAACAAGCACATATATATTCATTATACATCCATGTATAGGATAAAACAGAAATAAAACAGTACTAGTCAGCCCTGTCTTCTGCACACCTTTTATCCTCCTTATGTCCTCCTGTCTGTCATAGAAGTTCATCCAGGAATGAAATGACGCACTCTGTGTCGAATGAAACCAATTAACTGTTTATGCATTTTTATTTTTGTCAGATGTAAATGTAGCAAATTTCAGTCTAATTTACAGTAATTTGTTAGGCTTTGAACATTCAACAGTTTTTACATTAGTATGTAAACATGTGCAAAGTGGAGTGTAACAGGTGGTGGTTGAGTTTGAGTGAGAAAACAGTTCATGAATTTTAAAAGACTTGGCCATTGAATGCATTTTGTGTCGAAGCAATGAAAAGTGATCCACAGTGTAGTTCTCATTGACTGATGAGTTTTGAAAAGGAAAACTCAGTATTGAGAAATGCCTGTAAACAAGTGTAAAAAAAAATGTGGGAAGAAAGAAAAATGCCATTTTTTCCCCTTTAAAATTAAAATATAACCTTTGTTCCTTTGTTTTTAGAATTTACTGTGGCAAAGTAATGAGAGTTACAGTATCACGGCCAACCAGCACTGTGCTGAATGTCATTGTTTCATCAACCAAGCCAAATGAGATTACCTGTTTATTATACTACCACATAAAAGGTGCAAACTTTTGTACCAGGTCACTGCTATCGTATGTGTTTGTAGGGAGTTTAAGCTTTATACATTCAGTAAGTAAAATTGATGCTTGTAAGTTAAAGAAGTGAATACAACAGTTGAGTACCGAATATTAAAGAAGGTTATTTCACTTATTGGTTTCTTCTTTTTCCTTTTTCTCCATATAAAATTTGCTTGTGAGTGAAATCATCTGTGATCTTTGGCTGAAGTAAAACATTTTGTATTCTCGGCCGTCCGTGCAACAACAACTTTAGCTGTCCGAATGTGAGCATGTACATTTCACTCGTTAGTTCATAATATGCGATAATAATTACACTAGTTTAATTTATTAGTATTATATATTTGGAATGTTTGTAACTACATATTTTTTCTGATTTTGGGTTGATAGGTCATTGGTGCTATATATACACACATATTCATATATACACCTATTTTTTCACAAACGTGTACATACACTATACAAAAATATATCCAATTTTTCATGAGTTGAAATAAAAAATCTAAGACTTTTTCTACGTTCACAACAGGTACGTTTCTCTCAAATGTTGGTCACAAATTTGTTTAAATCTGTGTTAGTGAGCACTTCTCCTTTGCCAAGATAATCCATCCACCTGACAGGTGTGGCTTATCAAGATGCTGACTAAACGGTATGATAGTACACAGGTGTGCGTTGGGCTGGTCACAGTGAAAGGCCACTCTATGATGTGCACTTTTATCAGATAACACAATGCCACAGATGTCGCAAGTTTGGAGGGAGTGTGCAACTGGCATTCTGACTGCAGGAATGTCCACCAGAGCTGTTACCCGTGAATTGAATGTTCATTTCACTACCATAAGCCATCCCCAATGTTGTTTCAGAGAATTTGGCAGTACATCCAACCGGCCTCACAACCGCAGACCACGTGTAACCACACCAGCCCAGGACCTTCACAGCTGGCTTTTTCACCTGCAAGATCGTCTGAGACCAGCCACCCAGACAGCTGATTCAACAGTTGGTTTGCACAAACAAAGAATTTCTGTACAAACTGTTAGAAACCTTCTCAGGGAAGCTCAACTGCGTGCTCATTGTCCTCACCCACTTAAAGAGTAAAAACCCAAGATCACAGTCATTCTTTTTGTCTCAGTCAAACAGAGACATCACGACCAAACTTGATAAAACTTAAGGTCTTAATGGTCTCACCTAAGATCAAGGCTGGCATCCACTCTGTTGTCCAGCGACAGCATCTTTCCACTTTCCAAAGAGCACTTCTCCATAGGTAGGAGGCCAATTAAAATTCTGATATCACAAACATGTTATGGTTTGTTTAATTACAAACAAATTATAATTTAATTTTTTTTTTAATTAGGGTTCATTAATGGATCTACACTCAGTTGCCAGTTTATGAGGTACACCTAGCTAAAGTAATACAGTCTAATACAACAGTCCTGCAATAAATCCTCCCTTCATGAAGGTTGTAATGTTCGGTTTTTGTTGAAACTATTATTTAGCCTACCCTCATTGATAAAAATGGGGTGGACAAAATAATAGAAACACCTGTCAGTACACAATAGAGTTTAACAGGACCACAAATTACATCCTCCAAAATGACCATGAAATTGATTCAACACCTCTCTGAAACAGTTTCAACAAAAATTGAACGTTATAACCTTCATGAAGGTGGGATTTATTGCAGGACAGTTGTGTTAGACTGCATTCTAGCTAGGTACCTATAGTAATAAACTTAATTATTAAATACAGACTTGTTTTGGTGCTCACCTCAAAGATGGAGATGCGAAGTAGAGAACACAGAGCGCACCAGGAAAGCAAAGCACACATTTCAAAACACTCTTTGTCTTCAGAATGTGTCTGCAGGAATAGAGCCAAGACAGTCAGATTGAAAAGTCAACAAAAAAAAATGGCAGAACAGTGTAAACAATGAAGTAGTTGTAAGTAGATGTAAGATACCCCATTGTTGAAAAACGCTGGCGTCCAGGTTCAGAAGACCATGAACTCTTTTGTCAAAGAAAGTCAAGGCAGCAGCAGTTTCATGGAGAAAATGGCAATTCCTGAGAAGAAATGAGAAAGTGTTACACCTTAATCCAGTAATTCTACATACAAGCTCGTCTGTTCAAATCCACCCACCTAAAGTCGGGTGCAACGACTGGAGAAGCCACAAACACACTGGAATCAAGTGCGCAACTCGTTTTCCTATGAAAATCGTAAAAAATTTAAGTCAAACTTCTGAAATGTTATTTTAACACAAGCAGCCATACAAGAACTAGAAAATAAAACACACTCTTAAACTGGCAAAATTAGGATTGCCATCTCTATCAAATTAAGAAGTACATCACGCAGTAAGTTTGCCAGAGCATCACAACGTTGTTTATGTTCACCATTGAATTTTAATCTTTTAATTATTTTTAAATATTTATCTCGAGGGAAAGTGTAATGCAGCAGTTGCCGGACAAAATAGAAAAGAGTGCAAATATAAAATATCGATACGTTGCAAATCCAAAATATTTTTAAAATGATCTTTATCAAATAATGCTGTCAAACAGTAATTCAGTAATTCTCATCAATGGCCATTTCCTCAAGTTTATACAAACAGCAATGATAAAACAAATGTATGCACATTTTATTTATTGAATATGCTGTTATATTGTAAATATAGATGATGCAGTCTAGTGTCTGACTTCATACTGCAGTAAATCCTATACTGTGTGTCACAGGTAAAATGACGATTGTGACTGTACTTCACTGCATCAGGTCACTTCTGCTGCTCTGTATCGACCACAACATTTGTTTTTGTTCCAAGACACCAAACCTTATTTAGTTTAATCATCTAAAATACAGTGAGACAATTCTTAAAGGTGTCATCTCAGTGCTACATAACATTATTCAACATATTAACCCTCCAACACCTGGCCAAAACAAAAGCTGTGTGGGACCAAGACCTTAATGTGACTATCCCCGATACCACTTGGGATCTCATTATTGATCACTCCTCATCTACAGTATTTGTGATACGTCACTGCTTTCTGCAGTTTAAACTGACTCGTTGTCTCTATTTTACTGGAGAAAAATTGTATCCCAATTCAGATGCCAGCTCCCCTAGACGTCATCATTCACCAGCGACTATGGGATAAATGTTTTGGTCGTGCATCTCGTTAAATTTTTGGACCTCGGCATTTGAAATGTTCTCATATATCTGAAACAAAAACAATACACCCAAATCCATTAATGGCAGTATTTGGTGCACATTCAGCAGAACATAGAGTTACTTCATATCAGTCGAATGCAGCATTTGCTTCATTGTTAGCTTGATTATTAATCTGATTTAGGTTGGAGGCTGCCTCCCCTCCTCCTTTATACAATGGATCAAAGAGGTCATGATGTGTCTTCAAATTCAGAACTGAGGTTTACTTTAAATGGATCACTTAAAAAATATAAATGAAACTGATTTCCACTTCATTTGTTATGTGGAGAATCTATTGATAATCATTAATGTTGTTCACAAGTAGACACTCTGACCTTTTTTTCTGCTAATAACATGCATATTTTTTCCTCTTATCTCTTTTATCATATTGGTGTTGATTTTATTTTAATTTTAATATTTTTTGCTTGTGGATAAAGTTTTAATTATATTTATTTCTGTACTGATCCTTGTACTTTTGCGGTACACTCCCATGCCCTCATATTTAAGATAAAAAGGGTTCACTTTAATATGACAGCTTGTTCTGTCAGCAACTGTCTGACTGTATTTTTTTTCCTCCTTTTCTGTTATTGATGTTGTTTGTTGTTTGACACTGTTGAGTTGAATTGAAAAAAAAAAGAATAAATAAAGTGTTAACAAAAATAAAAATACACTGCTCTGATATGATATGATGATATGATGTAAACACAACTTACACTACCACACTACAACATTTTGACAGTAATCAAAAAGACAGAAATAGCATTTCTTTGTCCATTTTTTCCACATACATACATTCCCTTTTTTCTCCCTCATACTTTTCAGATGAATTGCAGTGGTGGTGAAGTGATTAGAAATGATATTGCAATGCTGCTCACGAGGAAAATGGTGTTAAAATAAGCAGAAATATTTGCATTAAAGAGTTATATGCATTGAAACTCTGTTATGAGAACTGAGCCAAACACTGTAAATCAGAGTTTCTGATCAAAGAATACATAAGGAAGAGAACGAATCAGACCAGATATTTGATGCGAGCTTTGACAGTTTGAGGTTATGGACACATTTTGCTCTGCACCACAAAGTATATTCGAGCACTACCTATAAGAATGTATACATGTATACATCTGTGCACCTTTGCAAGTTGGTTAATTATGTCAACAACCACAGAGCACTTTAAATTTAAGATGAGATACATTTTTATAACATGCAATACTTCTCCATGTTCATGTTTGTCTTGTGCATAGAAGAAGGGTTGTTTCATTTTTGATCATATCAAGCAAAGATTAAAAAAACAGGCCAAGCTCCCACATGTTTTGTCTATATATCTAAAAAATGGTTTGCACATTGTGGTCTCAAAGTCACTCACAATGTATTTTGAATGTTGGTAAACTTGAATAACAAAACCTAAAAATGTTCTTACTTTTCTTCATTTTAAATATTGTTTTTTCTCCTCTGCGGGTTTAATGCCGGTGGTGTCCGGTTTTGGCTCAGGTTTGGAAATATGTCTAAACTCTATTATGAATCTTTTGGTTGGGAGTTACTTAAGAAATCAGGTTCGTTAACATACTGGGGGGGTAATACTATCTGTTTGCGGAAGACTCGTGTAACTGAGAGAAACGTGTTAAATTCAAGGATCAGACTAAAAACCTTCTCATCCATTTTTGACAAATGAATCTTAATTGTCTCATAACTTCTTCGTGGCGTGTGAAATTAGAAAGGCAAAGTATTATTCAAATAAATTATTTTAAAGAGGACAAATCAAAGCCCTGGACTCTAAAATTTAATTAAACACGTTTATCCCGAACTTAAAGTGAAAAAAAAACATATTGTCCACTGAACGAATTGTACACAGCCTACAAAAATGTTAAAACTGACATTAAAGTACGGTGACCTTACCTGTGAGTCGCTGCCACCCCTTTAGTCCACGTCCATAACTCGTCCAAAAATATTCACAGGCCAATAATTTAACCGTGATTCAGTGTGAGGTCCACACAGGAAGAATCTCGATGTGGAAAACTGCAGAGCAGCCCCGAGTCTAATCTGATCTCAGGTAGCCTCAATTGAAAGGGAGTGGCAATTTAAAAAGGTCTTCAGTTTACAGGTGGAGCGCGCAGGGTTTCCTCTGATTTGCTTCACAGTAGAGAAGACAGGTGGTCTTCTACTGTACCTGACCTGGCTGCTCCACGACATACGGGGCTACAGCAGGAACCGGAGTTATTAAGACAGTGTCGGTAGTGCAAGGCCACTTGTTACGCGTCCATGAGTCCGCAGACACCTTTTTTCTTCCGCGGAAGTTTCCTATGTCTCCGCGTAGGAACTGCACTTGGCACATAAGGAAGTGCCGGTGCAAGTGTGTCTTTTCCAGGAAAGACAACAAAAGGGAATTTAAAAAACGGGGAAATTATCGAATTCCAAATGATTTTACGCACAAGCCTCACTGTTCAAACACAAAGGATGACTGAGCGTCAACACACCTGTGGTGCAAGATGAGGAAAAATATGTAGAAGTACCTAATCTCTTCTTTGACTCTCAGTGCCTCTGCCTGCTCCACCAGTCAGGCAATGAAAACAACAGCAAAAATACTTGAAAGCTGCCATTGCCCACGGCTGCGGCTATTTATGGCACCTGGAGCTGTAAACCACAATCGGGAGTGATATCTCAATCATTCTCATCAGCATCAGAGAGGTAATACAATCCCAATAAAAAAAAAATTTTCATAATGAGAATCCATCTCTCACTTTATCTTTCATCTTTATCCACCCAACACGCCTGTGTGCTTTGTTTTTGTATGCAAAGGATCCTTAATTTTGTTAAAACTTTGGATTGTATGAGAAGGCGTGGCACTACAACCATTTCTCTTCTCTTTTGTTGTCACTTTATCTCATTGTTTTGATTCTCTGGCCTGAGTATGGATAGGAGTCTCACTGTCTGGCAGGACTACAGCCAGCTGAGGAACTCTGACCAGGTGACAAGACCTGGGGCCTGTTCCAACATGCGCGTTTGCAATTCCTGGACAACAGTGCTGAGGGAAGCCTTTAATCTGTTGTAATGAGTGTTGTAGACCAAACCACAACTAAAACCTTACTGAATATTAGACTTACATTCCTCAGGTGGTCAGAAACACAAGTCCGTGGATTCACAGTGGTGGAAAGTACAATTACTTTTGAGATACTTGTACTTTACTTTGGTGTTTCTATTTCATGCTGCATGTACTTCACTACATTTCTGAGGGAAATATTGTACTTTTTACTCTACATTTACTTAACGGCTACAGTTAGTTACTTTTCAGATTAAGATTTTGCCTAAAAACACATTTAAGAAGTTTATAAAATACAACACATTGTTGAAGATTAAACCAGAGGTTCCCAACCTGTCTGGCTTGTGACTCCTCGCAAAAAAAAGAAAAAAAGCATTGTTTGGTGGGGGCTCCTTGTCATGTTTCAGATGTCTATGAGTTGTCAGCCGTCCCACCCAAGTGAGATTTTCCCTCTTAAAGTCTCACATGGTTTCATTTAGATGAGGTGAAATCATCCAAAATTTCACAACAAAGCAAAGATTAGAAAAAAATCCAACAAATGAGTGTCAGAACTTTGTTTTGTCTTCTTTCCTCTCCCATTCATCATCTCACGACCGTCAGATTTATCTTCTGACCCTTTGGAGGGGCCCGAAACCGCTGCACTGAACTGCCTGAATGTTTATTAAGTAGTTAAACGAAGCTCCACCTCGAGCAGATACAACAGTGAAATGCTGCTTACACATTGGTGCATCCATATTAACAATCTAATAATGTCATATATAATCATTAATCAGTCACATGGGACATTCTGCTGCTGCAGAAGAAGTATTTTAACTTTTGATACTTTAAGTACATGTAGCTGATAATACTCATGTACTTTTTACTTGTAATGGAGTACATTTACATTGTTGTATTGGTGCTTTTAGTTACTGTAAGCATCTGAATATTTCTTCCTGTGATGGATGCGCATCTTTTGGACTGTATCTTGCACATTGCAAATATTCTTTGAACTTAATACTGGGAACGTTATATAATATTTTTGCACATTCCTGCACAAAACTCTACAGTTCTTTAATTTCATTTAAATAACAGTCATACTTTTTCTACTTACTATGTTTATTGTTATGCACATACCAAGAAAAATTCCTTGTATGTGAGAACCTACTTAGCAATAAATCTGAATCTGATTCTGATTCTGATTGTTGGCAAGTTAAAACATTGTACCAGAATTTTTTGAAAGTTTTTGCTCCTTAACTATAATTCACAATTATATTCCTGCTTCGTCATGTATTTTTTATGTCGTTTTCCGGATTGTATAACCATCAATTAGCAGACAATGAACATCGGGTTTACATTTGTATTAAATTATTTATATATTTCCATGTTAATGCAGTTTAAGTGCAGATTGATCAAACAACTGAAGCAAGAGTCAAAATTTCCCTATCATGTGGCAGCTGATGGAAAATGCTGTTTAAATGAAAGAGGACAAAATACACTTACATGACACTTACACTTACATTACACGCACATGAATTTGTTCTTGCAAAGGAATTTAATCTTTGATTTGGGTTTTTTACCCACCTTCCTGTTTGTGGTTTATAGGAGTCAGTGGTGGAGGAAGTATTCAGATCCTGCACCACAATGTAAAAATACTCCATTACAAGTGAAAGTCCTGCATTTAAAAACGTAATTAAGTAAAAGTACAGAAGTATTATCAGCTAAATTTAAGTATTAAAAGAAAAGTACTCTAAATTGCCCCTTGTGACTGATATGATAATAATAATTGCATGAATAGTGACATATAAGAAGCATTTTGCTGTTGAAGCTGCTGGAGGTAGAGCTAATTTATATTCAGTCAGGTTGTTTAGTCCAGTGATTCCCAACCTGGGGGTCGGGCCCCCGTCAAAGGGTCACAAGCTAAATCTGAGGGGTCATGAGATGATTAATAGGGCAGGAAAGAAGAAAAAACAAAGATGTGTTACACAAATTTCTCTTTTTGGTGGAACTGCTAACGACTCAAAGACATCTGAAACATGACAAGGAGCCCCGACTAGACACTCTACTGATCAGATTACTTTTCAAACAATGTAAATTCAGGAGCCAAAGAGTGATGAAAAGACATTTCAGAGGGGCAAAACACCCACATTGTCCTCCCTGATTGGCATCGACCACATTAAAACACAAGAAGAGGAGGTGACATAAATACTTCTCTTGTATAAGTAAGATGCTTGTAATGAACAATTTACTCTTGTTTTCACAAACATTACTGATGGAATTAAACCTTCAGCAGCATCAGAAAGTCATTATTGACATCAGTATTAAGAGTCAACAGTTTGATAGTGATAGCAGTGATTCAGTTTTAATTCTAGTTTTAATCATTTTTGTATATATTTGAGATATATTTTTCTAGTCTATATGCATAATTACAAATGATTACAAAAGTACAGGGGCAGACTGAAACAATAATTCCGGCCAGGACTTTGACTCCATCCCAGGCCACCCTGTCCATGCAAACCACTAATTTTGTAGGCTAACCCTGTTTGTTGACGTAACGGATAGTTTTCTCACATTTTCTTTGTTAGATCACAGCAAACGTTCATTCACCTGTGTCCATACTTTTCTTGTGTGTGTACACACACACATTCAGTGAAACTGAACATAAGGTACAACAACCTGAGTATAATACAAATGTTTATTCACGTGTCTGTAAAGCAAACAGCACAAAAGTGGCCAAATGATTCATGTACACCAGATACACTGAATCAATTAAACTGAACTTTAACTACGTAACTAAGTATGATACCAAAGTTTTAAAAAAAAACATGCCACTGTGCGAAAGTTTTGACTCAAAGCAAATGTTCTTTCACTCTTGTCAGCCTGCCGGTTAAGAGTCACTGCACAGCCACCTCAGAGTAACCAGTAATTACCAAGCTACACATGCTGGGTTAGGTATGTCGCATGTGTGTGTGTGTGTACTTCCACAGCTGTCTTCGTGAAAACCAATTTGAGTTTTAGACCTTCGGAGTGAGGACATTTTTGGAAAGTGAGGACATTTTGGCTGGCCCTCACTTTGGGACAGACCTTCAAAGGGCTGTTTGAGGGTTCAGACTTGATTTTAGGGTTCAGGTTAGAATTAGGTTTAGGTCAGGGTCAGGGTTAGGCATTTAGTTGTGATGGGTAGGGTCAGGGTAAGGGGCTAGGGAATGCGTTATGTCAATGAAAGTCCTCACAAGTGTAGAAGTACAAGTATGTGTGTGTGTGTTTTAGCTCCTGTTTTTGACTGACCTGGTCGCTTATTGGTGAACATTGTCGCTTATTTTGCAGCATTCAGCTGCGTCTGTGGCTTTTTTATTCTCTCCCTCTGTGCTATAGCTACTTTAAATGAATAAATAAGCCATGATGGAATAATTAATAGCATGAATATATGTTGTAAAATATATAAATGAGCCAACAAACTGTGAAATAATTTCAGAAATTATTAAAACTCAACTTAATATTATCAAATGTTTCATAATCCTTATCATAATGTTACCAGAGCTTTATTGAAGTTCATTGTTATTTTTTAATACAGACATTTTTATTGATGTACCATTATGTACCAGAATATGTTTTATCTCACATATATAGTATGGCGTCGTGTAAACTGCAGTTTGTTTATTTCTTGCAATCACAGTCCAGCTTGGCACAAACACGTTTTCACTGGCACTTAACCGTCTCGTCCTTCACTGAAGCCAACTGAAACATTATCCTTGTCTCCCTCAATGGTCGACAGAAAGGTGAGAAACAACAAGAGTCATGTCGAGTCCACAGCTTTGAATCACGTCCCTACAAACACATCCTCCTGTGTAACCATACACTTGTGTATAGAGTGAAAAGAGAAACCCAACACCTGTGGCACCATAGAAAGGCGTCTGACGTGTGACATTTTATTCATCAGCATTAAGAAGGTTGCTGAAAGAGCATCATTTATATTGTTTATATTTTGCAGTCCAATCATCTGGCTTACACAAAGTGTGAATTTCCCAGGAATGACTGGGAGTAATTCCTCCACTCAATAACTAAGCATCATCATGTGTGTGAAAGCATTAACTAGGATTATTTGCTTGCAAGCTTTGACTTGTTTACATGCAGCAAGGAAAACAAAAAAACTTTACTTGTAGTTATAGAATTATTTATTATAAAACAGGTTGACAGTTAATATAGTTTATTTACAGTATATATCATGCTATGACATAAAAGGCAAATTTAAAGTGATAAAACAACAGCATGGACCCTAGAGTTGTAACAAAGTTAAGGCTTAAATGCATATAAAATGGCAAGTATTCAATCATAAAACAAAACAAAAAGAAGTGCAACGCTTCAGTTACACATCATAGCTGCAAACTCAGAACCCCATTCATGTTTTCCAGGAAAGTAACACGTCTGTCGGTGCGGCAGCAGCAGAGTGGTGGTGTAACATTTCAGTTTTGTCACTACATTTATTTATTTGTGCACCCAATAAAATAAAAAGCAGACAAAAAAGTACTGAGTGCATCGTTCAACCTAATATTAACATAATAATCATAAACATTGTGGTGAATTTGGCAAATTGCATATAAATTATAATATTTTAAGGGGGTTTTGATTGACTTTACCAAAACACACTTTTGATTCACTTTTTGTACTCACAGTACAGTACTTTTCTACTTCAGTTTTTGAGTGGTTTGTGGGGTTTTCTTTTTATTAAAACCAAAACTTTTTTAAACTTGACCAGATCAAACTCCAGCACTGCCTTGAGCATATTTTATAACATTAAAAAAAAAAGTCCAGATCAGGGTGATGTTGGCAACAGGGTGACAATTACTGTACTAAAAATGTTGACAAGTTATTTATGTGTGCGTTATGGCCACGTGATTGGTGGAACATTGCAAACACTGACAGAAAAAGTGGCACGATATACATGAATACACTTTATATAAGCATTCACCTTTATGTTCACTTGGCCACCCAGCTAATGGAAGACTATTTCTGATGCAAATATATTTGTTTTGCAAAGACTTGAGTAACGAAAGTAAAAGGACCATATAAAAAAAGACAAAGTAATCTGTTATAACACAAAAAGTTTAAAAAAAGGTTTTCCATGTAGCTGCCTGGAGCAATTTTTTCTTTCTGTGAAGTCACATAGAAAAAGAATTTTTTAGGCCTGTCATTTCCAGGCCCTGAAAGTGCTGAGAAGTCATCTTTGGATGTCCCCGATAATACTATCTGGTCAGCAAGAAAGGAAAGGAGGATATGCTCATGAAAAGAGCACCTCTTCACAAGCTACTTGTACAATCCGGCACATTCTTGGAGCCCGTTTATGGGTTCAAAGTCCTTCAGAGGAGCGCAGGTATCACGGGAAACGTCTCTGATGGGAGACATGTGAGGATCTCAGATGAGGGAGATCCGTATAGGGATGCTGGGAGACTCTGTCCTGTGTTGAGGGGAGTGATGGGACACCACGTGTTCCACCATTGTGTGTTTAGACATGTGCTTCATAAGGTACGTCTCCTGGAGAACAATAAGAGAAAAACACTTTTAGTAATCTCTGCTGCAGTTAGTTCAGTTTTGAAAATTGAAGTTGAACTCACCGAGGTGTACGCCCTGCCGCACATGCTGCAGCAGTAGGCCTTGGCATTTTTGATGGCGTGTGCAGACAGGTGGATCTGCAGCGAGGCAGAGTCCGAATAGGCACGGTAACAGTTGGAACATTTGAAGGGCTTGTCTTTGTTGTGCTGCCTCTGGTGAGACTTCAGCGAAGAAAAAAACAAAACAGACACAAACTGAGTCACCTTCATGCAGCACTGTGAAAGGTATTTGCCTCACAGTCTTGTCACAAATCCATCCAAGCTGTGGAGGATCGGGATGGTAAAACAGGTAAAGGAGGAAAGCAGCTAATGTTTACCTGCAGATTAGATAGCTGAGTGAAAGCTTTTTCACAGCCTGGATGGGCACATTTGTACGGTCGATCGCCTGTGTGGATTCTGAAACAGGAAAAATTGTGTAAACATTAGTCGACCGAAACTCTTTTCTAACAGGTCAGGCGGGATGCTCTGTGCATTGAAATGCAAATGAAGGTATATACCTACTCAAGTGACAAGAGCTGTCAAAAATAATTCTCAGAAAAACCCAAACTAAATTCATGTCTTACTTAAATTTACATTTCTTGTTTTGAGAACTTCAACATACTAGAGGTTGTTTCCAGTGTAACAACACTTTTAATGTGACATGTGTGCAAAGCAACAGGCTGGCCAGCAGAGAGAGTCAACAAGGAGTGCTGAAAAGGTCAAAGGGAGTTACTAACTAGGACACCAAAACACTCGTGCTCCTCCCTAACTGACCAGAGTGGACACAACAACCCGAAACGTCAGTTCCTACTGCTACAACAAGTTGACGCTATTTTAAAAGGGTCAGTTCACCTAAATTACAAAAAATATATAAAGTTCAAATTTTCTCACTTCTGGTGGTATTGAGTGATGCAGGTAATTTATTTGTCCAGTTCAAGTCTGTCTTAAAACAGTAGTCAAGTGCCCATATGAACGTTGAAACAGCTTTTTCTTGCTGTAATCATTCCTGCGCTGCATGTAAATGTAATGTAATGTAAATATTTCAGTGCAAAAATGTAGTTAAAAGTTTAGCACATGAGGCTTCAAGAATCTGAGTTAGAGAAATCAAGTCAGTGTCTTTCAAAGTTATGGTCTTTTTTAGCAGAATATTCCCTCTTTTTGTTACTATCCCTCCACTGCAGCTCAACAGGGAAACACAAAGAGGGAATTCCAACTTTTCTAACTTTGTAAGATGCTCACTTTATTTCTCTACATAAGACTCCTGAAGCACCAGATTAGCTTTAAATAAACTTTGGAATATATTTTTACTCAAAACAAGGACTGTGGATTTTGTTCCCCATCGCTTAAATTGAAAGAGCTTTAAGAGGCAATATGTTAATGGCCAGTATGAACCTTTAAACATTGTGTGACACAACATGCAAGCGATATCCAATTCATGAAGTAATGCTATTAGCTTTCTAGCAGAATGTTTTAGTTATGTAAAGAAATCTGTCACAAATGTTTCTTTAAAAGATTGTAAATAAAGGTATTGCTTCTGTACACTTGGCTTTATGGATAAAGAACTGACCTAATAATAGTATGTTGTTTAATATATAATCAATTCTACGGTCCGATTGTAACCAAACACAGGTCTTCCCCAAATACATTTGAATATATACAGTAAAAGAAAATGTGGTCAGTGGTTTAGATATTGTCTTAACAAGAAACAGTAAAATGTTTATGTTTTATATTAAACCTTTTACTTAAAAGCTCATTAGAAGGGTAAATGTGACATTGTTTTCTTCAGAATCAGTGTCAGCATATTTTTGGATAATTCACAGATCACACTGTCAGCAGTTTTCTTTGTTTCTAGGAAAACTACTCATAGTGAAGTCTGTGGGTTATTGCATAAACCAAAACTATCTCCATGGCCACAGCAGATACCATTAGAGGGAAGTGAAAATGGTTGAAAAAGCTGCTTTTTTTCTGTAATTTGGGTGAACCGGCCCTTTATTATGAGTGGACTGAATTAAGTAATTTGAGGGTACAAATTACTAATTCAAAGGAACTATCTACTTGTGCACACGAATCAAGAAAGGTTTTACCCTCGATACCTGCTGGACTCTGCAGGAAAGTTTTTTAAAATGACAAAAAAAAGGAATATTAAAACCCTACTAAAAAAAACTTTTCTTTTTGCACAACAGAATATACTATAACAATAAAACTACAAAAACGACAGCCATGCACGCGCTGTGATGACTGTTAGAGATCAGACCTGGTGTGCTGCTGCAGGTGGGAGAGCTGGCGAAAAGATTTCTCACAGTAGGAGCAGCGGTAAGGTTTGACGCCCAGGTGTATGCGCAGGTGCTGGGCCAGGTATGATGCATTCGCAAAGGACTTCGTGCAGTGAGGACACTTGTGAGCCTTTGCCTCTGTGTGCGTCTTGGAGTGGATCTGCATGTCTGACTTGGAGAAGAAGGTCAGCGGACAAACTTTACACCTGCATCAAGAACACAGACAGAAAAGACACATAAAGAAGACGCAGAGAGAGACAAGCGGACACACAGAACACATGGCGCCTTTATATTACATAATGCTGAATTGCAGATTTGTCCTCCCAGCAGCATTATTGAGCAAGACCAAGTGGTACCTGTGAACCCTTTTTCACTCTGACTGTCCAAGGATTGAGTTTTTAGAGGTTTTCTTCCTCTTTGCACATCTGTTCACTTTCAAAATTTCAAAATTGTTTGAAGTTGATATGGTGAACGCAACTGTTATTTTTGGCCAGCAGAGCAGTAGCCTACAACATTGACATATGATCACCTTTTAAGTTGATATGGTGAACATGTTAGCAAACAGTTGCTTATTTACACATCCAGCATTTACGGAGCAACATTAGCATTCGCTTGGAGTCGTGTTTGTGGCCACCTGGCAAATGTAATATAAAAATATTTGCTCTCTTTTAGCTCTGTTTTTAGTCTCTACCGGCTCCCAAGGGAAATATCTGCTGTCTCTTTAGCTGCTAAATGCTCCACTCTGTTCACCAGCTAGTCGTTAAGTGTGTCTGTCTGCTGTTTGGTGGTGAGCAGGTGGTGTACAGTAGGTTTTTAGGGCTTTTTCTTTGAAAACATCAACCAAAACAGACGAAGTTGCGGTCCGGAAAACCACAACAATGAGCGAAAAGAAGTTAAGAGGAACTGAGAGGAATTGTAGTGTCCCGAGCTAATTATCTGTGGGGTTTGTCTTACTAGTAGTACTTCTTCCCCACAGCAGAGTCTGTCTTTGGTAAATATCTTGTCATGACTTTCTAATGACTGGGAAACCCCAGATGAAGCTATGTGACATGTTTACTGTGAGATAAAGCCATGAACAGCCTGACAGACAGTCCACATCCTTTATTTCCTCAGTTTGAGACTCTGACCTCTGGGAGGTGAGATAAGGTAACTGGCAATCACACATATTTTTACCACAGTATTTTATTTTGTGTTTTAATATTTTATGCTTTGTTTTAAGTATGTTATTCATATTTTTCACTAATGAACTGTGTTCTATACTCCAATGGTGTTCTGTTACCCTCCTTGTTCTATATGCTACATGTTCCTGTTCCTTTTTGTGTTTTTGGTGAGCCAAAGACAATTTTCCAATCTGGTGGACATTAAACCAGCTCTATAGAGTTTTTAACTGGTTATGAAACATTCTCAATTTAATACCGATGCCTCTATATGACCTACATAAGCAAACAAGACCAACAGCGAGAAGAATGGCTATTTCTATTAGTTTCTAATAGTTATTCTTAATGCCTGCCACCGGGTCAGATTTTTCCGCGACATCAGACGAAACAGCGCTGGGGTTTGCTCTGACTGAATTCGAGTCGCTTCAGCCGCTAACTGAAAGCCCGTCTCCGGAGCTGCCGTCCGCTCTCCTCCCAAAGAAGTAGTCTCCTTGCAGTGGGGAGGGAACATGTAACCTAATGTTAGGTGAAACACTACCGCCTTTGTCCACAGGGACCACCAAAATCAACACAAAATGAAAAGTTTCATTAGGCGGCTTTAACTTATTATCTATTCTATTCTATTTTGTAGATTTAACCGTTCACTGTATTTAGTCCTTTTTTAGGAGTAGAGGGGAGATTTGACACCTGCTGCATCTATTGGACTGCAAGGCACTGTACCTTGATTCTCTATGCATCTGTCTATAAATAATATCGGTTAGCATCATTATTATTTAAGAAGAAATGTGAAACTACCGAGTGACAGCAGCTGCATTAAAAATGTCCTTCCTTACCTGTAGGTTTTTCCCTCTTTGGCAGTGATGGTGACACAGGACTGGTCAGTGCCTGAGGCTAGGATCGGGTAGGGCACCACCAAAAGAGAAGACCCGTTCTCTGCTTTGATCTTCTTGCGCCCTCGTTCCTCCCTTGGAGGAGGGCCGAGGAGTCCCACGAGGCCCCCGTTGTTTTTCCCAGTCTCCATCCCGTGGCAGCCGGCCAACCCTGAGATGAGGTGAGGTGTGGGTGCTCCGCCAAGCCGGCTGTGGCTGCTTGAGGTGGGCGTGGTGGGGGTGATGATCTCTGAGGTGTTGAGGTTGCCTGTTCTGGATGCCAGCGCCACACCTGATGGGTGCAAAAGTGAAGACAAGGACATGATTGCAATGAGTTATCATCAAGGGTTTACATTTTTAAAAGGACTCAAAATCCCCCTTAAAATACAGCAGAAAATCATTTTTGTCCAAATTGCAAACACTGCAAAATCAATTAATATGTCAAGGGTCAGTATGTCAACAGGTAACAGATAAAATCATGAGAACGTAGTATGCCAATCATAGACTGTAACAACAAACCAATAATCAACAGAGATATAATGGAAATATGTTAGGATGGTTGGCAAACACTGATAATTGGCCTGCAAGCTATTGTAATAGGACTCTCCTGTGTAGCAGCGCAGCAAAGCGGCTTAATAGCTTTAAAGTTAAAGCAATTTCCCATTATGTGTTTACATTATTTTACCTCTGACATATTCATACATACAGCACAGAGGAGTCCAAATTTTCCAACATTATTTCCAGTACTAATGATGAATGAAACCCACACACTGTCTGCAGGCCTGCAACAACAGGCAGTACCACGCTGAGAGCTGTCTGTGCAAACTGTGGTTACCTGAGACGTGGTTCGTCCTGGAGGGATGGTCTATAAGTTGACGCAGATGCCAGTCTTCCCACAATCCTCTGGCTTTTATAGCTGCCTTATCGTCCAGATTCAAATTTACATCCCCCAGAATACGACCTGGTAAAAATGTGCAGGAAATTCACATTTACAAAATACATACATCTTGCATCATCCTGATCAACTTGAGTGTCTTAATACCAACAATTTACAGTCAATATATTTTCATTGAGGTCAACATATAGCAATATAAACAGTCTTAACCATTGTGGGTCCCACAGACTCATATGCTGTATATAAAAAACTAAACACAAACAATAATTCCAAAATCTTTTTCTTTTCTTCTCACCTTATTTAAACCCAATATGTAGAAAAGATGTCCCTTTGCCACAAACTGAGCTTACACATTTGAAGAAGGTGACAAAATACATAGATTACCACAAAGCGTTGTTATTACACCATATAAGGAAATATATGTGCTGTCCATGAACAAATATATATCTTCCTTTTGGTTGTAATATTTATTTTAAACAAAAAGGACTGCCCGACCTATATGTGGGGACTCGCAACACACACATATGAGTACACTTATTTAGGATTTTGGGTGGGGTAGTGCAGTGTTCAAAGTACTGTCAACATCAATCACAGATATAGAACATATGAAAGTCCATTGTCTTTTTTAAATCATTTTTTGGAGTACTTAATGTCTACATTAAACAGCCAATAGTAGAGAGATGACAGGAAATTAGGGAGCAAGAAATGGGAAATGACATGCAACAAAGGCTGGACACGGACAGGGGACATTGTGGTTCATAGTCAGCGCCTTAGCCCCGAGGCCACCACAGCTAATTGAATTTAACCATGATTTAGAGACCACAAACAGAACTAATGCGTAGTTTTCTGTAGCAGACTTCTGAAACATGTCATGTGTTCAAAATTGTGTTTATAAGCAATAAAATTGTTAAGAGTTATGAAGTATCAAGGTGATAAAACAATGTTGAGTATGTTTTTTGAGCTGTTAAAGGGGACCCGGAGTCTCCAGAACCCCAAAGAAGAACATTAGAGTCAATGCAACAAAACAGAATAGAGTACCAAAATGGTTTTGAGAGATGACAGCTGAACTAACTGTGATGATGCAGGATGATATCAGTAAAAAGTGAGGATGCAGGTGAGGAGTCAGGGTACCTGTGACGGAGCTGGAGGCGGGCCGGGCGTGCAGGGCGATGTCAGGCTGAGACGGGCTGTGGCTGTGCAGAACCGGCATCTGCTGGGCTTTGGACATCACGTGCTGGCCGCCGTCCGCCTGGCTGGGGGGAGCCAGTAAGGGCTGTTGGGAAGGGGCTGAGGCAGCGGGCAGATGTGGTGGTCTGATCTTCTCTGCCATCAGCTGCTCCTTGATTTTATTGATCAAGACTAGGTTATCCAGCTGACAGCCGGGAAACAACATTTGTGACAAGAGAACAGCCATCAGTTCAGTCAGTGTCACTTTATGAGGCGATGGTTCCCTCTAATGGCGGATACGTGACATTGTACCCAAAACTTCTTGTAAACTTCTCTGAGGATCAACGGCTAATGACTGTATTAAACCAGTGGTTCCCAACTTTTTTGGCTTGTGACCCCTTAAAATAACACTTTATAAAATAAATCTCTCATCACAGGTTATGGACTTAGTGTGGTCGTGAGTTGTGACCTATTTTGTTCTCTGATTTCTCTAATTCAAATGATTTTTAGAGGCCAGAATACACAGTATTTTTACAAGAAAAAAAAAACTAAAATTAGACAAAAGTAAGAGAACAATTGTGACCCCTTAGATTTATCTTGGGACCCCTTGGGGGTTCCTGAACCCCAGGTTGGGAACCACTGTATGAAATGAATAGTTTGATATTTTGGCAAATGATGCAAAGATTGATATCACTTTCATGTCTGTACACTAACTATGTAGCTAGAGCCAGCAGCCAGTTAGCTTAGCTTAGCACAAAGACTGGAAACAGGGGGAAACAGCTAGCCTGGCTCCGTCCAAAGGTAAAAATCTGCCTACCAACACCTCTAAAGCTCACTAATCTTACACATTATTTCTTGCTTTTTTAATCCATAGGAAAACAGAAGTGGAAAGATTACAATTAATTCATTAATGACAATACAGTAAAAAGGATAATTATTGTTTTTACACTTTGTTTTTGTGCGGAATAAACAAATCAGATATACCGTACCATGTTCATTTGTGAGTTTTAGAGGAGCTGTTCTGCAGACTTTGTTATCTTTGGCTGCTGGCTCTGGCTACATAGTTAGCATACAAACTGTCAAACTATTCCTTTAAATCATGAATAATAGTCTACTTGCCAGCAATGTGAACCTGGAAATGTTGAGTACCCCAAAGTTTTATGTTAGAAATATACAGTATGGGTCCCCAGCATTTAGAAACTGCTGGATGCTAACTTGCATATGTTGGGCAATTAGCACAATTAGCATTAATTAGCATTTTTTAAATCACCTATATGGACAACATTTCAGCAACTGTTTGGCCGATCTGGACAATATTGGAGTGGTTTTGAGGGTTATTTAGGATGCTGAATCAATTTCTGACATTTTCAAAATTCAAAATGGTCGTTTAAACCAGAAGTGGCCATATTTCCAATCCGGGTGGGCCGATTTTGATGAAGTTTCAGCCAATTTAGAAGTTTTAGAGGACGCTGAATCAATTGGATTGGACAGATAACTTATGTATTTGAAATCATTGAAAACTTCAACTCAGTGCTGCGCAGCTGCACTTTGCTGTTGCAGCTACGTGGCTTTAACTCAGCTTTGCAGCTAAATCGTGTCCAACAGGGCAGGAGGAGCAGCAGGGCTTGCATCCAGGACTTCCTCTCCTTCTTTCTCGCCTTCCTTCTTGTCGCATCAAAATTTGGTGATGGCCACAGCTGGTGGGTCAGGGTGGTCTATCAGTCTCTCTGTCTATCAGAGAGGGGGCACTTAATAATTATTTGAATTAATATAGTTATTTTTCAGTGACAGTAATAACTATTGTTTTTGTAACAGACACAGCCTAACTGCACCTGTGTGTTACCAGCAGAGCTGCCCCCTTTAAGGAAGGTGGCCTTGTGTGGCCTTGCAGGTAACCTGTGTATGTGACGTAGGCTAGCGGGTTTGTGGTGGGAGGTAAGTCTCTCCAGGTGTGTGAGAGACGTATCTGCACAGGGCCGTGGCCACAGGAAAGTTCACTGCTATTAATGGTAGTCGAGTTACTTTAGTCGACCATAAAGTGTCTGGATGAGCTTAGGCTGCAGCATCATAGTTACTGAAAGGCCGTGTGTTGTGTTCGCTGCCACAGAAGACAAATAAAAAGTCTTTTCATGCAACGTTACTATGTTTAGTTACGAGCTATGAGCCAGGCTGAAGTCAATTCAAATAAAACCAGAGGTCTCCTAATTCCAGTTCAGAGCCATGGATCTGGAAAGGTAACATATGCAATCACATTAATCAAAGAGTCAGGCTTCGGTAGAGTAACAAACGCGTTGCACAGAAACAACAACCACGTATGTATTGATGAAGTGGATCAGATGATTGATCGCGGAAGTTGATTGCTGTTCTCATTGTGATCGGCGCCCTCCATAGGGACATGAAGTAATGACAGTCTAATAAAGTAATGTCAACGGTTAAACATTTTTTACTTGTATTATAGTCCCTTCTTTCTTTTTTTTTTGAGGATATTATTTAGCCATAGTCATATTATTCTAGTTTTATTAGTAGTAGTAGTATTACTAGTATTATTACCTCCAATACCGAATTGTGAATCACCTCAGAGTGTAATGGTCTGTGAATTAAAATGTACATTTTCTGTATTGTTTGAATGATTGTGTTCATAAATATCCTACAATGTATAACCAAGTTGAAGTTATTTCAGTTATTTCAAATACACAAGTTATCTGTCCAATCCAACTGATTCCTCTAAAACTTCTAAATTGACTAAACCTTCATCAAAATCGGCCCACCAGGAGTTGAAATATGGCCACTTATGGTTTACACGGCCATTTTGAATTTTGAAAATGCCAGAAATGGATTCAGCATCCTCAATAACCCCCCAAATCACTCCAATATTGTCCAAATCAGCCAAGCAGTTGCTGAAATATTGTCCATATAGGTGATTATGCTAGTTAATGCTAATTGTGCTAATTGCCCAACATATGCAAGTTAGTATCTGGCAGTTTCTAAATGCTGGGGACCCATACTGTACATTTCTACCATAAAACTTTGGGGAACTCAACATTCCCGTTTTCACAATAGGGCTCTATTGGCTGGCAAATAGACTATAATGCAAAATCATTTAAAAAAAACAATACACCTTTACTCAGAAAACGTACAATACAGTGACTTTACTGCCTCAGGTTTAAATGTGCATAAATAAGTGTGAATACCAGAGTCACTCACCTGGCCAGGCATAGCAGGAGGTGGAGGCCAAAAATAGGCATTGTTAAAGCGAGGTTCAGCCATCCTGAAATAAATACACAACAGTCAGAAACAAGACAAGGACAGCTTCTCCGTCCCCCTATCAGTGAGATACTGGTCAGTACATCCAGTACATGTCTGTACTCAACTGAAAGACAGTGGTTCCCCACATTTTTGGCTCCCCTCAAATTAAGCAATGTTTACTTGTGGCACCTCATCACTGGTTGAATAGGTGAGTGATTTTTTTGTTGTTGCTTGCTTTAATCTTTAATGTTCAGTCGTAATTTACACACAAAAAGAAGAAAAAAGAAGAATAACTTTGTGCGGAAGAAAATATTTGTTTTCTAACTTCTTCTGCTGTTGCTCATCTTGTGACCCCTCAGGTTTATTTTGTCTATCTGTGGTTGGGAACTGCTGTTGTAAGGTATTACTAAAAACTGCCTCTTCTAAAGTTATGTGAAGATCTACTGTTAATTTACAAAACTTGTGTCAGTAGCTCTCCGACCAAGCAGCAGCTGACCGTTTGATGTAATAATTTGAGAGAACTTGTCTTGTGATCATGTCTTTTCAAAGACATTCTGTATTGGTTCTCCTCCTTTCCCAAAACTGCAACAACTTGTGTCTTGACACTTCATCAAAGACAGCAGAGAGGATGTTTCTGAGTGATGCAGAGTCCAGCAGCTTTTTCTTCCAACCACAGGACTTCATGATGGGCATGCTGCCTGAGAGATAGGCTCTCACATGATTACAACAGCTAGTTACGCAACTCTCCAAAATGGTTATCAGACAAAACAGAAATGTTAAAAGCGATGTGGCTCAGATCCTAATCTGCCCTCCTTGACACATGGGGCCCCGACTGGCAGAGAGTCTGATGGGAAAGAGGAGAAACGTTGCACAGTCTCACCTCAGAGCGAAGCAAGACTTGAATGACGCAGCCAGGTCAGTAAACCAACTAAATATAATGAACATGTAATAAATAAAATGAGGATGCTGCACAGAAACCACACTGATTTGTAAGCAACACAAGTGTTATTGTTTTCCTTTTTACATCTGTGACCGTAACAGCAAAATAAGAGACATATTCTCTTTTACATGAGATTATTTGATTTTTATACACTGCAATTAAGCCCAATTCTTGATGAAGCTATTGTGTATGGCCACATGGACAGAAACCTTCTCATTTTTTACAACAGGGAGAGCTGCTTGCTGCTGAAGTTATGATCTGAAGGCCTTTCTTTCTATAGATTCTCTTCTCAACCTCGTATGAAGTTCTTTTTTTTTTAAAGCATTTTGCATTGCGTGCTTTGGCACACTTCACCATTCCTAAGTCTGTTTGGCTTAGCAGAGGCATAACACAGTCCACATCCACGAGCCAAGAGAAACAAAAACGATACGTCCAGGGGTACGAGCGTACAGTAAACCCCACAAAATATTTCTCTAATGATGCCAGTGGGGATCAGTTTCACTTCCTGGAGGCTTTCTGCCCTGAGGGAGCAGGCTCAGGAGTTTGACAGCCGCTGGACATCTTTGTGTCACTTTTTTGAAATGACACTCTTCATGGAGAAAATATTTAGTGGCAGCAAGGTACTGTATATGACTTACAGTTCCTGTGTAGTGCTGTACAGTCATACTGTATGTATGTCAGGTACATTTTCACAACCTGCAGAGTCTCGACTTGCTTTTGGACTTACTTGGAGACAACTTGTGCCACATTTGCCAGAATAGTTTTATGTTTTTTGGACAAATGTAGCTGAGTTTCTAGAGTTTCTATAGGGCTTATATGTATGTCTTGTGGCAAGTAATAGGTTTTGAAGTATTGAGGAAAAAGACTTTCTGATGCATTACAGAGGAGCTCAGTATCTTGTAAAAAAATATCTTGCTCTTTAGGGCAGCTAATGATGGTTATTTTCACTGTTGATTAATCTGAAGATTACTTTCATGATTAATAGATGATTTGTTTTGTCAATAAAATGTCAGAAGGAAGTGAAAAAGGCCCATTATCATTTCTCAGAACCCAAAGTGAAGTATTCAAAGTTATTGTTTTGTCTGACCAACAGACTAAAACGCAACAGTTTTCAGTTTACTACAGTATTATGACAAAGAAAAGCACCAATTTTTCACATTTAAGAAGCTGGAGGATACTGTTTGGGATTCTTGTTTG
The DNA here is from genome assembly GCA_003416845.1 of Oplegnathus fasciatus. Taxonomy (NCBI): domain Eukaryota; kingdom Metazoa; phylum Chordata; class Actinopteri; order Centrarchiformes; family Oplegnathidae; genus Oplegnathus; species Oplegnathus fasciatus. The sequence continues at coordinate 692,754 of NTHP01000308.1, forward strand.
AAAAATGACAGAAACAATTTCTAATTCATTATCAAAATAGTTGCAAATTGATTTTCTGTGGATCAACTCTGCTGAACTACATTTTAATCATTACAAAGTAATTAATCTGGTGCACTGTAGAAGTAATGGTAGTTTCTAATAAGTCACCCTTTATAGAGGGTTGTAAATTGTAACTAATGGCTTTATTAATGGTTAATAAATCATTTACTAGAGCTTTATAGATCACTTCAGCCATTTAGAACAACTTTTGGGTTGTCAGGTTGTGAAAAATCTCTTTAAAACTAGTTTGACTTCTTACTTGGACCAAAATCCATTCACTTATAAGCAGTCAGCTGAACTTGACCGATTAAAAACCCTTTATTAATGACTTATTAACATTAATACCTGAGACTTGATGGCCTTTGCAAACTCCATGAGCATTTATCAATGGATTATAACAGCATTATTACCAAACTGAAAACATAAATACCAGTCAGAGGGATTTTACAAAACCTGGCAACCCAAAAGATCTTATTAATGGCTTGTAATTGATCTATAAAACATTAGTAAAAGATTAATCCATTAATAAAATCATTTGTTACACCCTATGAACCCTTATAAAGGAGACCAGAAAGTGGTGCTGAGGTAATATAAGACCACATAGGCTACATGCTGTTAATTCTGTAATAACTGTAATTATTATTACATAAGCAGAGGGATCTATATCTATGATCTCTTTGATGCTATAATACACCTACAGATGCTCAGCATGCAGGGTCAAGTGTTACCACAATGATGTGCAGGTAGCACGTCTTCGGCAGACAGAGAACTATTTTTAAATCTCAGTATTTCAGCTTGGAAAACAGTCACATCAGTGCATTAAAACAGGAAACAGGTCTTTGCTAACAGATCACCTGTAGAAAGAAAAACAAGTCCACCTCTGAAAACAAAAGTTAGGGTTAACTTTTTTCCCTTTTTTGTGCCTGCTGTGCGAAATTATTCCTCCGTTCAAAAAAAACAAAACAGCAAAAGAATCCGAAGCTGATGTTTAGATCGGCTTTTAAATGCGAGCATCTCCTCCGGTGAGAAACGATCCTCCGCAGCGCCTCGGTCTGTCCGCCGCCTCTCCCACATTCTCAGACAGTTTATTAAAAAATTTCAGACAAAAGGAAAACAAAAATGGCAGCCCTGTCTTATTTTTATAAGCACTGGACGCCATATTCTGCAGACCCGAATATTATAAGGAGATGATTCTCCAGATGTAATTAAACGCCTCTGCGATGCGTCTGGATGAGGCATATTTGCATTAAGCGTACGAACGATTGTTTACTTTGATTTGCAGGTTTGAATAGCCCGGCTTGAGGAGGGGAGAAAAAAAAGCCTGACACTTCCTACAACAATCATCATGCCTCTGCTGAATCCTCTGCAGCTGCTGAGCACATAAATCCCAAATGTCGACGTTAATAACCGGCGCGTAATGAAAGCTTTTATTTGCACGGCAGAAGAAAAGAAATCAGTCTTTATCACCTCTGCGCAGCAAAATGCTGCTTCTTTTTTTTTTAAAAATCCCAACTTTTGCATGACTTAAATAGAAACGGTGAAGCGACACGGGAGAGCTGCGTGTGAGAGAAAAGAGCAGAAACAGGCAGAGAATTTGCATCGGGCGGCCAACGTACCTGAAGCAGCGAGAGAAGAGGTATTTTAGAAAGGATTAGACTCTTCTTTCTGCTCGCTCTCAGTCGGACTTCAAACCTTCCGGGTCGCCTGCTGTTCACTTCTGGGTGCTGCAGGCGAGGAATCGGTTCAGCGTCTAAGCACCGAGCTGAAACTGATTTTAACCCATTTTCTGGTCTCTAATTTTCCCGCACGTGTGGTGGTCGCCTGTGCGCTGCGGCGTTAATTAAAACTGTGCATATGCGTAAAAAAAAAAATAAATAAAAAAAAACCAAACATGATTTCCCTGCACAGTGACAGTTGCGGAAATAATACATAAAGCCTATTATTGCATGTGGGAGGCTGCGACCTTCTCTAACGTGTGTCATCACTAATAATAGTCCCAAACAAACGCATAAAAAGCTGTTACACTCGTCACCAGAGAGCTCCAGTATTTAATATATAGTGAGAATACTTTGTTACATGCAGGTGTCATCTTTTTTCAGGCTCTGTGTAAAAGCTGTCTGTCTGTCTGTCTGTCTGTCCCAGCAGGTCACGACGGTCATGTACAGTAAATATAAAGTGTAATCCTCTCAGCAGCAGCATGACAGGCTGCTAATATGCTCTGTGCTTAGCTCAGCAGGAGATGGCACTGCTGCCACAGCCAGAGAGGTTCAGCTGCCTCATGGCTGAAAAATATGAGGAGATATAAATGATGAGCCAGAGAGAGACATTACTAACCACACATGACATTCTGATGAAAAAAAAAAATCTTATTATTCAGGCAGGCACGCACAGATGATCTTGTATTCAAAACTGCCAATTTATTTATTAGGTTGAAACAGTTTTTGGAGAGGTGTTGTGTCGGTGTTGTGTTGTTTCCACGCTCAAACCCGCAGGGAGACACTACATTGCGTCATCCTACAGTGATTTCTGCATCTTTTTCAAGTCATTATTTCCTGTTTGCTGCCTAATGTTTATTGGAAACACCGTACGATTTAACAGCACCACAAGCAGTAGCCTCCAAAATGATGATAAAGTTGAATCAACACCTCTCAGGTCTCAACAGGTCCAACAAAAACACATTAAAACCTTAATGAAGGCGAGACTGCGTTAGTCATGTTGGGTGTAAAATAGTTTTTTATCCTTGTCATCAAATGTGATCATCAGCATAAAAACTGGCCCTGTTCTTGTCACGTTTAAAGTGCAGTTTTTACCCCTCTGATCAGGCCATGTTTTGCCACTGTTCAACCCTGCACACGCGGACGATTTCTTACCTGCATCGTCACATACAAAGTAACACACACACACACACACATTCAAATTTATGCTTACATATTCATAGAAAATGCAAAACTCCACACTCCATCTCATATCTTTGCCATGAGTTGGACTGAGGGTAGAAAAGGCATCCAAATTTGGCAACTGCCAATAATTAGAGAGGCAGAGCAGAAATTGAGAGCAGTGCTCTTTATGGATATGACTCAGGCTAACAGTAAAGACAAGCAGTTTACATTCACACTGTTACATTGTATTTATTAGATGTTTCTGTGGATCACTTCCCCCTGCTTATACAGTAATAAAAGGTACACTGCACTTCCAAAACTGTCCCTTCACTGCTATATAGACGCATTTAAAATGTCACATTGTTTTTCACCGACAGTTTAAAGAAACTAACCACTCTGCTGGAGCTTCTCATGAGCCTAAACACGATCAGATGAAGCAATTGTTTAGGCCTTCAAAAACCAGAACAAATCTTGTTTTTGTCAACAAAAAAGGTGACATTGCTAAGCCATTGCTTTCTATGAGCTTTATTTGACTATACTTTGCACAACCTCCTGCTCCCTACTGCACATGTATCTAATTGAAAAAAAAGTCAATAAAACCTGATAAGAAAATGAGGTTTGCAAACCTCTTCTTTGTACTGTATCAGTAGAACATATAGACATGTCTATTAGCCTCCAGTTTACAAAAAGCAGATTATGCTGGTCACAAATGATGCCTCACTGGAGTTAGTTAGTTAATTCTTTATTTGAACAGGTAATCTCGTAGAAATCAAAATCTCAGGAGATAGCTGTTTACAAGAAAAGTATAAAAAGTATTAAAACGTAGACAAACAGAATAGACAAACCGCAGTAGTTCCTCATTAAAGAAAACCAGATGACCAGGTCCATTTAGTAGCTGTTCTGGAGCTTTCGATCGTATCACACAGTCTTCCTCAGGAGATTAGGTTGGTCCGGTTGTCATGGAATTGTAGATGTTCAAATGTTTGTTCTTCTGAGCACTTTTAGGACTTCTCGTCCACGTTGGCTTAAAGATTGAGTTTCAGAGTTCATTCTTGACCTTCGATGCAGCAGCAAGCTGGAGCTTTTGATCGATCGTATCACACACATCAAGAATGAACCTTTAATCTTCAAGCCAACATGGATGAGAAGTCCTTAAAGGGCACAGACTAACTTACTCACTTACAATTTCATGACAATTTGTCAAACTCGATCAAAAGCTCCAGAACAGCGATTAAACTGACTGTGTGGTGTCTGCCGCTTTGCCATCTTTAAATGCAAAAAAAAAAGATTTGACATGAATGTTTTTTGCATCTCATCTCCATCTGTTCGGAGCATCGTGTTTAAAACCAGTTTTTCCGAGCGCACTTTGAACACGAGGTACAACTAAAGTTAAAATGTCTTGTGATCTGGAACATTAGAAGTATTTTGATGTAATTTGAGAACAGAGGTAATGAGGCGTTTTCCCCAGAGAGCCTTACAGACACACAATGTACAATGCAGCTCATTTCTGTTGGTTAAAAGGACCGTCCCACCTGTCCAAACAATGTACAGCGGCTATTAACTGGAAACTAAAGCGCTCATCATCATTTATCACTCATAAATGATGGGGAGTAACATTTTAATAGCCTCTGAGGTTAAAATGAAGCATCAAAAAGTATGGATGAATCATAATGTTAAACTCTTCTTGAGCAGATTGTAAATATCACCAAGAAATGGCATCATCTTCGTCACAGTTATGTGGTCGACAGTCTAATCCTGCTTTATGAAACACCCTGCATGTGTGTATTTGCTGTAATCTTTCAAATAACATGTGTGTTTGATCAAGGTGGGTGTAACACAGGAATGTTTGTACAATCTCAGTGAAAATGAAACATCTATCCAGCATCTCCTTTACTAATGTCAACAAATTTATTTCCACACACACACACCCACACACACACACACACACACACACACACACACACACACACACATGCACTTTGCATCTCTCTCTGTTAGTTAGTTAGTTGTCAGACAGGTTTTCTTGTCTGTGCAAACAGTGCCACACCCTCTGAGACGCACATGTTCCCTCACCTCCACACAGGCCAGGTGCAGGGAGCACAGGAGGGGGGGAGGAGGGAGGGTCATTATCCCCTTGGGGGTGGAGCAAAAAGGGGGGGAGGTGAAGAGAACGGATGAAACATTTGAAGCTCATATTGACATGCCGCTCTGAAGGCTCCTGTGAGTCCAGGTAGGAACTCATGAACTTCGCAGCAGTTTTTCACCTAGATTCATATTTTTCCGTTACATGTAGTTTGAAATATTCATGCTGTAGTCATATGATAGACATAAAGGGATATTTGAACCGGTCTGATTGTACAGTATCATGATCAGGAGGTGGAGATGTTTACAGTCAGGTCATAGAAACAGAGTCTAAAGGATATTTGCATCCGTGTTCACATTGCTGAGGAGTTTCATGGCATTTGTTTCTTCATTGCTGGTGTTAAACATCCTTTTTGAAATGAATTTAAATATCATGCATGTTGACAACAGAGGACAGTTGAACTTATTCCTGAGTTTCCTAATTTTTGTCTGGTCCAAGGTTCATTACTAATGTAAACAGTGAAAATATTGATCTGCAACCACGGTGCAGAAACATTCACTGACAGTGTTATGATCATGTAAAACATTAATGTGAGTTTATAACATTTTTACAGAGGCGATACAGAAATATCTAACATCGTTGGAGGGTGGGGGGTGAGGGGGTGGTTACTGTCAGCAGAGTGCCTGGAATTCCTGAGTTCCTCCACCTCGAGGCAAAAAGAGAACCAGTTTTTCGATATGTTGACCCGCGTGTATGTGTTTTGTTTTGTTGTAGCCATGGATGGTGTGTTGGAAGGAGCGGCGGTGTTGTGTTTATGTAAACTGGCCTGCAGTCTCCTCTTCCTGCCCTCATTGGCTGCCTCCCACAGTCCCGTCAGCTTCTGCTGCTGCAGCCTTCTGATCTTTACCGACTTCCTGGTCACAGGTGAGTATCAGGACATGTCCAGGTGTCCTGGTCACTGCAGTTTTTCTGTCTGACAACACAGCCCATCAGATGAGCTCAAGAGCTTCACCTGTAATGTTCCAAATGTGTTTTTTTGAATGGATTTCAAATAGCACGCTATTTAACACTATTAATTATATCAAAGTATAATCAAAATTAGAGCTGAAACAATTAGTTGATTTGTGAACGACAGCAACAAAATGACTGCAACAACTCATTTTTAAAGCCAAACATTTCCTAGTTTCAGCTTCTCAAATGTGAGGATTTGCTAGTTTTCTTTGTCTTATGTGATAGTCAACTGAATATCTTTGGGTTTTGGAGTGTTTGTGATGGGCGTTTGTCACCGTTTTATACACGTTTTATAGAGAAAATGATTAATTGATTAATTTATAATGAAAACAATCACTATTTGCAGCCTTACAAGACACAGTGATCCTGGAATTGTCATTGTTTCGGCTTGGTCTTTATTTTTTGTTTTAGTAGGTTTGCTCAAGTTTGCATCAGTACTACTATCACTTGGTCCAGTCACCTAACTCACTGACACTCTGTTATCTTTTTTTATCCCCCAGTTTTTCTGAGTTTCCTTTACATCTTTGAGTCCTCGCTGACTGAGCTGACCCTGAAAGGTGATGTCATTGCCCTGCGCTTCTTGCTCTTTCTCAGCCACACATATGGTGCGGTGTTGCTCCTGACCACACCTCTGATTGCTGTGGAGACTGTGACCAGACTGCTGTGGCCTCACTCTGCTGTCGCTCACAGGACGGCGAGTCAGACAGCGACGGACTCTGACGGACAACCTCGTTATGTCGGGGAGGTAGCTGTGGAAGAGGAGGAGGACAGCGACAAAGAAAAGAGGCTGTCTCATGTTGTCAGCTACCTCTGCTGCCTGTCGGTGTGGGTCGTCGTCGCCCTCAACGTCAGGGGGCGATGGAAGCTGGAGGAAGTGTGGGCTGCTGCCTGTTTGCACACAACCAACTCCCTCATCAGATGTTTGCCCAACATGTCCAGCCCAATGTCCAGCACTGGGAATCCCTGCTGGGGCATGGCCTTCTTCTCCCTCCTCCTGCTCCTCCTGACCACGAGCACGGGCCTGCACAGACGACACCGGGCCCCTGCACAGATGGCAAAGACGCAAACAAAGAAACGCGGAGTTAACAATAACAGTGACAGTTGCTGGCAAGACCTCATTCCAGTGCCGCCTGCACCCTCCAAGCCTGTGAACCCTGGGATGCCGGTATCAGAGGCAGCACAGTGTGTTGACCCAGAGAAAACAGAGAGCAGCTGCACTGTTCACAGAGCGTGTTCCTGGAACAGCGTGCAGATGTCGGCGCATCACCATGGAGACTTTGTCCTCATCTCCCCCGTGTGTTTGTCTGCAGAGAGGGGAGGACAGGAGCACGAAAGGACAAAGACAGATACACCTCTGACATTTATCACGGAGGACCACGTGGACTCACAATTCAGGAGTCGGTGTGGGTGGCGACAGTGGGGTTTTCCCTGCCTGGGGGCGAATGTAATGATAGGGTTTGTGGGTGTGCTCTCCATCTTTGTGCTGCCTCTAAACCTCAGTGTGAACATTCTTCTGATCAGGACTATAGAGACTCTGCTGGAGCTGTGCATCAAACCTTTTGTTTCGTCTGCAGCAAACACAAGCGACACATCCGCCTCTCACAATGAAACACTTGTATAAAACCAGACTGGTGAGAAGCAAAAGTGGACGCTGATTGGAGGCTATCTGCAACAGGATCACCTGATTAATATTGCATGTGTTCAGACAGCAGGTCTACCTGTCAACATTGGTTTGAAAAGAGTGTAAATAAGCATCTGTGAGCAGCTGTTCACATGCAAGGAATAATATGTGGAAACTGCTGAAAGGTGCTGAGGAGGCAGGTTGAGGCGTGCTCAGTAGAAAGACACTAAACCTGACTGAAACACACGGCTGGAAGGCCTGCTTTTATTGTTCAGAGCCTTAAGATCTGCGGCGATTTGTCATTACACAATGGGTTAGAGAACGAGTTTAAATAAGACTGATCCAGGGGCAAACAGTGTTTTGAAAGTAGTGATATGAAGTGTGCGGATGCTGCACATAAACCCAGCATAAAGCAATGTATAAATAAATACTGAGTGACTTGAGGGTGTGCCACAGATTTTGTTTTTCCTGTTTGCAGTTTTGTCTCTGTTCTTAAATGTGCTGGTTTCAAAGGATTGTACCACTCCTCAGAGGTGAAAATGAACCAAGTACATTTAGTCAAGTACTGTGCTTACATAAAATATTGAGGTACTTGTACTTTACTTGAGTATTTCCATTTTATGCTACTTTATACTTCTACTCCACTGCATTTCAGATGGAAAAGTTCTGCTCCACGACATGTATTTGACAGCTGTGGTTACCAGTTACTTTTAAGCTTTTATATTAAAAAAACATATGATGCACTTATGAAGATATAAGCATTGTTAAATATTAACTGGTTTCCAACCTTATTGGCTTGTGACAAAAAAGCAGTGTCTAGTTGGGGCCCTGTTTCAGATGCATGTTAGTTCTACCAAAGAGAGATTTCTCCTCTGAACTTCTCAGATAGTTTCATTTAAATTCCTGTTCGAGGCCAAAAGAGTTCAAATTATCCAATATTTCAGTAAGATTAACTACAACAGTAAAATGCTACTTACACATTGGTGCATCAGTATTAATGATCTAATATTGTAATATATATTAGTCACAGTGGCAATTTTACTTTTGATACTTTAAGTACATTTTTCTGATGATTCTTCTGTCTTTTTACTTACAGGTAAGTAGTATTTTGAATGCTGGACTGTCACTTGTAATGGAGTATTTTTTTCTTATATTGATACTTTTATTGAAAGCAAAAGTTTGACATTTTGAGAAATACAGTTATTTGCTTTCTTGCCGAGAGTTAGATGACAAGATTGATACCATTCTCATGTCTGTCATTAAATATGAAGCTACAGCAACTGGTTAGCCTAGCTTAGCATAAAGACTGGAAACAGAGGGAAACTGCTAGCCTGGCTCTGTCAAAAGGTAACAAAAAAACAAACAAACAAAAAAAACAACAAGACTACGAGCACCTCTGAAGCTAATTAACATAACATTAACATATTTCTGTTGTTTAATCCCTACAAAAAACGTGTTTTTCCTGGAGTCTCTGCTGGTTGCCTGGCAACCTGCACTGTAATATTGTAGTAGTAACTTGTTGGATACTGTAGTATCCAACAAGTTAACAGTAGTGAGCTAAACTACTTACAGTTTGCCATATTCCCTATTCTGTTTTTAAATGGATTAAACAAACGAAATGTAACACGTTAATTAGTGAGCTTTAGAGGTGTTGGTAGGTATTTTGTTACCTTTGGAAAGAGCCTGTTTCCAGACTTTATGCTAAGCTAGCTATGCTAACTGGCTGCTGCTGTAGCATTAGTTTATATTTAATGGACGGACATGAGTGGTATCAATCCTCTCATTTAACTCTCAATGAGGAAAGCGAATAAGTTAACTATTTCTTTAAATCACAGAATCAAAGTCTTACTGCTCCTGTGAAACGACACAAAGAGATGCATTGTGTAACTGGAGAGAAAGCAGCAAAACATGCAGGCAACTAACTGCCTTGTATTCACATGTAGGGACACATATGCACTCATCAGGCCTGGAGTGACAGGTGGAGCCAGTCCAAAGGTGAGCAGGGACACAGATGTCAACACCAGAGGGCACTCCAGTACAACAACAACTCACAGCGACTGACACCCGAGACCTTGAAGCTCCTAAAATGTTTGATAGATGAGCTTTAGGAAGTAACAGGAGAGGGATGAAGGGGAATCAGGAAACAAAAGGAGGCATTTTTTAGGTTGTCTTACATTTGATGGAGCCCAAGGGCTGAGTGAACGGCCTGCACGCCCCTTCTTTCAAAGTGCACAGACTTGTGCAGACAAATACTTAAATCGCAGCTCGCGCTGACTTTGGCAAGATTAAACGAGAAGGCCACGTTCCTCTGCTGTGCGTGTTCATGCTATTTTAGGCCAGATGGAGATACTGTTAATGCCCTGATGTATCCAAAGGCAAATTATTGCTTCACAACTGTAAGACCACATGTTCTGCTGACAAAAGGTTAATGAGAGTTTCTTTGAGGATTTTTTGGGGGTTTTAATTAGGGCATGATGACATTAAGAGGAAATGTCTTAGTTGCTGTAAGTTTCCTCAGTCATGAAGTTGTTAGTATTCAGTGACTGTGCTCTGTGAGAATGGCAGGAGAAAAATGAAGAAGCTGTATGGTAGTACGTGTAGTAGTGAGAGTTGAGATAATTTCCTTCCCAATGGTGTTTCATTTTATTGCTTTAAAAGAACACCCACAAGGGATTTAACCGCTTGCAGTCAGATGAGTCCTGATTCACCTTCATGTTATTTCTTTCTTTTCTGCTTTCTGAGGCGGGATGAGTCCCACCTTGAAATTTTTTTTTGGGAGACTTTGGAGAAGTTTTGTGTCTTTGAATGTGTATAAAATGAAGAAAAGAACAAAGAGAAGTGTAGTCTGATAACTCCACCATCATGAATATACCGTGAATCTTCCAGGAGACTAGAGAGTGTGGGGCTAATGAATATCGATATTCTTAATCAATCTTAATTATTTTTCAGCTAACTTGACATTGTCCAGTCTAAAAAGCCTGTTACAAGTTTCCAGAGCACTAAGGGACATCTTCGAGTTGCTTGTTTTGTCCGACCAACAGTCCAAAACCCAAATGTATCTTATTTGCAATAATATAAAGAGAGAAAAGCAGAAAATCATCACATTTGACACGCTGGAACCAGGAAATGTTTAGTATTTTTGCTTGATAAACTGCTTAAATGATTTTATCAGTTGCCAAAAAATTCGTGATTCATTTTTTGTCCCTCAACTAATCGACAGATAGACGATAGATCTGTTCATGCCACCCAGGGGCGTAGGATTAATTTACAGGGTCCAAAGGTTTGGAGGGGCCCACGAAAATTGCTTGTAATAATAATTTTATAATCATGGGGGGGGACCTCAGAGACTGCCTGTGAACAGGGCCCAGAATTCTGTGCTACGCCCCTGATGCCACCGGCATTATGGCTGCAGCTCTTGTTCTTTAACTGTAAGTGATGGCAGAAGTGAGCCTTCATTTTCCATCACTTACAAGATTAAAAACCTTACACTCTCGCCTCGGGAGGGCCACATCAGGCTGGAATCAGATACGGGTCTCAAAGGAGAGCTCAGTGACTTTTTAATGGACACTTTCCCCTCAGGTAAAAATGTCTATTACAGGATGGACACTTTCTCCTCGGATAAAAAATGTCTCTATCACGGGAGTGCGAAGAGAAAAGTACCCCGAATCAAAGCTGAGGATATGAAGCCACTTGTCCTGAGGGTCTGCTGCGAATAGACGGCACTCAGTTTGTTGTGGAACAGCTGTAATCATGATGCAACAAGACTCAACTGCTTTGGAGTGTGAAAGAATAAAGCAGCAGGGGGGAGGGTCAAAGTTACACAAAAAACATAACTTTCTGCATTTCTGACGCAGTGTATGACTCAGATCTTAACTTTCTATCACGAGTGTATGACAATATATTCCCTCTAGTTTAACAACCAGTCATTAAAACGCGTCACAGATGGCAAATGAGAAGGACCTATTGAAGGCTGAGGCTCACCCGCAGTGAGGGAACACTGAACCCATACAGACATCTTTTTTATTCATCGTGTCACACGCCTGGGCCTCAGCCTATGCCAAAATGAGGAACAGTAATAAAAAGAGCGCACAACCTCCCACATCCCTGCTGGATGGCTTAGCAGGGCTGAGAGTTTGGCACGTCTTAACTAAAATGTCTGGCATGAAACTCTTGCGAACTGGAGCAAGTATTGACAGGCAGAGGCAAAGCCTTCCTACGTTTCAAAGATTCGTCTGCCTCCCAGATATGTTTCATTTTGAGCGTTTCAGTTTCAACTATGTTGATATTCTTGCTCTCAGAGTGAAGTGATACATCATGTTCACATGTTCACGTGTCTTCTACAGCAGTGGTCCTCAACCATTTTAGCTGGTGACCCTTTAAAATGAAGCAAATTAACTCGTGAGCGCTTGTCAAAGACTGATTTTTACCTTCTCAGATGGTTTTTAGCCACGCTAACGGAGTGGCTCTACAGTGGCAGACTGAAATATCTCAACAACTACTGGATGAATGGCCTTGAAAGTCTGCACAGACATTTATGGTCCCCACCGGAGTCCCACTGACTTTTCATCTTGAGCCACCAGTAGGTTAAAGTTTTCATTTGTCCAGTACTTTGGTTTGTGACCAAATACCTGCAAAACTAATGACATTCCCACCAGCCTCAGTACTTTAGTGTGCTTAGTGCTAATTAGCGAATCTTAGCATTCTAACACGCTAAACCAAGATGGTGAACATTGTAAACATTATACCTGCTAAACATCAGCATGTTAGCATTGTCATTGTGACCTTTTTTAGCAAGCTGACGTTAGCATTTAGCATCACAGAGCTGCTAGCATGGCTGTAGACTCTTCAGTTTTATAGGCCTATGGAGGTAAAACCATCCAGTATTTCAAAAGAAAATAGCAAGGATATGAGATATGTCTGATTAAAAAAAAAAAAATTATGCATCAGATAAATTAATTATTATTAATTAAATTATCATTATTATCATCATCATCATCTTTCTTAAATTGTTAATCATCTCATGATCCCTCAGATCTATCTTGAGACCTCTTGGAGGCTGGAAACTAGAGATGCATTGATCCGATATGCCAGATCATGACATGACATGACCTTATCTGCCTTACATACAGTACAAGTCAGTGTTTGCTATCAGCTACATTCAGTCAGTCATGCCTACGGCGGACCCAGTTGTTAGTGCCACAGCAATTTCAGCAATCTCATGTTACCACAGAGAGGGGTGTACAGATTTTAAATTTGGTAAAAAGAGAGCACTGGTATTGGATTAGTACTTGGTATCAGTATCAGGGGAGAAAAAAATTGGATTGATGCGCTACAGCCTCTGTGCTGATGCACATCCAGACGGGGACAGAGTTAAAGAGACTGGCTGATTTTAGCAGTAATTTATTGTACATTAAAACATTTCCCACAAACCTCCAGCAGCAAAAGCACACTAGAGTGTGTTCACACAATGATGGGTGCACAGCTGCCATCATCAAAAGACACAATCATCAATATAATCATTAAAAGTGTCATAGTTATCATCGTAAATCATTTTAACCATTAGAGTCATCACCACCACCAGTAACCCAACACCACGTCACAATAATCTCCTTCTTAATGTTAAAACAGAAAGTCTCTAATGAAGCAGACCCCACTGATGTCTGCAACACTGCAAACTGGGGTCAAATTTAAGCATCTGTTTTAACCTGCACGAAGCACCTGCTGGTTGGGATTTACTTCTCCAGGACAATTCGTGGGGTGTCTGTCAGAGAGAAGTAAAGTAACCAAATACTGTCCTGATTGTCTAAACCTCCTGGTAATTATCATCTTCACATAATTATATAAATCCTGTTTCACACAGCAGGTTCACTGAGTCATCTGGATACAATTGCTGAGTAAATCCCAGAAAATGGACTGATGTGAACACCAGACAACTTAGTAGATCTGCTTCTTGAAGCAGGCCCCTGCTGGTCTGCGCTGGTTAAAACAAACAGAGAATAATATGCAGATGCTCACAATTTGACCCTCGTTTGCATCATACTGCAAATACCGGAATCACATCCTACAAAAACAAGGGCTCTGCCCCAATTTTCTTTTAAATGGACAACACAGACAACACACACACAAATGCAAAGATGTACAGTGGTGAATGAAGGGTGAGGTGCCTTTTTTTTTTGTTTGTTCTTTGTTGCTGCAGTTTTACCAAAGAAAAATCTCTTGAGTTCTACCTGAAAGTATTTTGTAATAATCACTTTTGGCCTCTGCAAGGGTATGACTGGACGGCCAGATGGGCTTTATCAAGCACAACCAAAGCTGGATTTAAAATTATAGCTGAACCAGGCCGCACAAACAAACCCATGCACATGCCCACCCACCCACAGACACACACACACATCACTCAGTATGCTGGACTTGGCTGAGCGACCAGAGCCTCTTAAAGCCGATTCTGCAGGACTTGTGTACAACTACTGATAAACAAGAGCACTTGAAGCACGTGGGGCGAAGAAATAAACGTGGTTGAGCCTCAGGGGAATTATCAGTGATTTTGTCATTATGTAACACAGCAGCAGCCTTGGGAATATCAGTTGCACAGGAATAAAGACCATCCATCCATCGCCATTTTCCTTGATAACTGCCATTTCCCGAAACATACAGCTTGACTTCATTTCCATAAATTATACGATTTAAATTAACAGAACAGTTGGTCTCTGTGGCAGTTTTGAGCAATAATTCATCTTTAACCTTTCAGATTGTCACATCCGAGAGGTTATGCATCATGACTGGAAGCAGAAATGTACTTGTATTCAACACCGATAGTGTATGTTGAAGGGGAACAAGCGGAAACTTAAACATGAGCCAGCATGATGAGAGACTTATTCCTTTTAACCCTTGATACTCTATATACAGACATGCAAGTTCTTACTCCACCAATAGCAGCATATTTCTGGACCACCTCCAAACAGACTTTCCTATCACATGTGGGTAGGACTGGGCAGTGGATAGGGATGGGCAGCCTGTGAACTACTTTTTGATTCATCTAGTTTGTTTAAGGTGACACATATAATCTCTGGTGCACACAGAACAAGAGCTTTCCTTGCAATTATAAAGACTGAACAGACACATGTGGATGTGACCTGCAAGAGGAACCATGATCATGGTCTCAGACAGAAGTAAAATGGACTTGACAAGTTCAGGGTGGTTTGCTGGCCAAACAAAAGCCAAAAAAAAGGGGAAAAAAAGGGAGCCGAGTGCTGTCAATCACATTCCACACACAAAGCTAAGCCAACTGTACAGCACAGAGAGGACAAGTGACCAGTCTTCAGTGTCTGCTTGCCTGGACAGAGAGGGGACATCAAGTCTGACAGGCCTGGAGCTTGATAAGGAGAGCGGTGCCCCCTGGGAGTGTGCAAGGTGGGCCTGGGACAGTCACTTTAAGAGGGGAAATCACTTCTTTTTTTTTTCCATCACTGCCACAGACCTCAGAGGAGCCCAGGGGTCCCTCTGCCTCCACTTAGTGTCATCTTTTCAATTAAAGATGTGGAATGAGGCTCAAGTGCAGGCCATTATCGTACGGTCGTTTCAAGTCACAAAAAACAGCGCAGGTTTTAAGAGCAACATCAAGCACGATTCTTAACTGAACTGAAAGAAATAAACATTTCAAACACCCTATTAAACATTTTTTTAAACAGATTTCTCGAACATCTTTTGAAACCTACACAAGTCCTGTGAATTCATCTATGATGGATTCATCTGTCAGGACAATCGTAACCATAGATGTGCGCAGCTCTTAAAGGCGTACAGTGTTGATTCGCAACGGCTGTACGTTCTTGCCGTTGGCGTGGCTCTGGCCCGGGCTGAAGTAGGGGAAGAGCTTGGCGGGGAATTTCTCCCGGTAGGTGTAGAGCCAGGACATGTCGTCCGCATTGTAGAAGATGAGCAGGCCTTTGGGGTAGTCCAGGTACACCCCCACCTTCTCCAGCTTGCTCTTTACGTTGAGGCGGGTCCAGGGCTCGGTGCAGGCGCTGTACTGGTTCCCGTCGTGCATGACGATGCAGTAGAAGCCGCGGCTGGGCTGGATCTGGATGCTGCCCTTGCGGCTGACTGTCTCGTTGGCCACTCCAATCATCCACTGGGTCTTCTCTGACACCATCACCTCCCAGTAATGGACGCCCGACGCAAAGCCCTCTGCGCCCAGAACGGACACCTCCACATCAAAGCGGCGCGGGGAGTCCTGCAGAGGCTGCGGATGGAGATTCCCGTAGGCCACTATGGTACAGTCGTCTGAGAGGATCAGTCTTTGGTGGGCTGTGATGGGGTCGAGGGTCAACGCTGCTGGCACTGAGGAAGACGAGAAAAGGGAGACGGAGGAAGAGACAATTTTAGCACAAAGAGTCAGCAATTATTTCATATTTGGATTTACCAATGTGGAGAGAACACAGCCAGCCTAGATAAACAGGCCAGTCATGGATAGAAGTAAGTAAGAAAAAAACAAAACAACAAAACAAACACATCAATATGTTATGACTCCGCTTGGCCAAACAGAAAAGCGAGGACTGCAGCGTCATTCTCAGTGCCTCCTTTTTCTTTATCGTTGCAAATGCTATGTGAGCGGTTTTATGCTGAAGCGGCAAGTAAATACATCCAGGCTGCTCAGGCACTTTACAGGAGAGGTGGGGTCAAGGTTATGAACTGATCTCTGAAATGCTCCCAGTGAAAAGATTTCATCACAGGCAGCGGATTAAAAACACAAGACACTGTCTAGTTGGAAAATATATACAGAAGATTTTATGTTTTGACCAGGAGGTCACTGGTTTCACTTTCCCAGGATTTGATATATATGCCTCAGAAGGGGAATCTACTGTAAAGGGCAATCCACACAGAAAGCCTTTTTGACGTCCATCTCTTGTCCGACTCACAGAACAGATACATTTCAATCCACACCGACTACGCTGGGAAATAAAATCAATGATTCAATGAATAATTCTGCTTCCTTCCTCTGTACTCCTCAAGGAGCCTACCTGTAAATTATTTTTGTCCAGTAAAATTGGCTGTTAGTCAGCTGTCCTCTCAGCTCCTAAAAAGCTGCACAGCTGACAGACCAAAGGGAGTTACAGCACTTACAAGTCTAGCTTTTAATGTGGAGTCACAGTGGTACAGTCGAGGTGAATTCAATTTCATTTGTGGTGCTTGAAGCATTGAGAAGTTGTTGAACTACAGCAAAGCTACCCTCCGGAGAAATTTAGTTTGGTTAACTAAAGCTACTTAGAAAAAGTAGTTCAAACTACTTCGTAAAAAAATTATCAAATTGATAATGTACATGTGATACGAAATTATATAATTATATATGTCTTATATACAAAAAAGTCACATGCCAGCAAAAATGCCACTCAGTTGAGTTTATAAAAAAATGCCCACTTGTTCACAGGTCACACAATAAACCAAAAAAATAAAATACCCCACTATTCATGGGAAAGTGTAATGAATGTCAGCTTTGGTTTTGTATACAATGTGTGTGGTGGTGGTGGCTGCCTAACGAATGCATTGCCTGGGCATGCTTCACAGCAGTCAGGATGAAAGAAAAAGGGGGTGGGGCTGGTCAAAGCGGGTTCAATAACAGTAGAGAAGCAATGGTAAAATATAAATAAAAAATCATTCCTTTCCTTATATGTTGCATGGCCCAAAATTGTTTGTAGTTTCAGTAGTTAACTACACAAAAATTGGCAAAAAAGTAATTTAACTACTTGAATCACTGCAAATATGAATGTAGTTGAACTACCAGCAAGCTACTGCAAAATGTAGTTAAACTACTAGTTTAATTACATGTAGTTCACTACTTCCCAACACTGTATACAGTATATCACTACTGCCAGAGTTAGAGGAGGTGATCAAAGCCATGCCCTGTGGTAAAAGATGACTGATGGCTTGTTATTATACGGCGCACCCAACTGCTGCTCGACTCTTATTTCAGGAAAATGAAACATGGATTTGTGCAGCAAGTGTGACTGTGAGTACACAGTCTTTAAAATCTGTTTTTACCTTCATGCATAAACTCGAGTCTTCAAAGTCAAGCGTTCTCCAGAATCTGATAGGGTAGCTCAATTTGTGCAATACTGTATCAGACCACGCAAAGACTGCAAACAAGACTGTGAAGCAGTAATTACAGAGATGGGAGGAGCTGCTCCAGCTCGCTCCACAGGCTCCAGGCTGGCAGGACGCTGTTTCTCTGTGCAGTTATGTGGTTTTAGGGAGGGAGAATCTGCAACCATGTCTGCTTATTAGGGAACCATGTTAGGGTGAACAATAACGGCTTGTTCTCTTAGCTCTCCTCCACATAAAGCTGGCTCAGGAAAGAGTGGGAAAGGCATTTTTCCAGTTCCTCTGTATTTATATCAGCTGGGATAAATGGAGGTGAAATGTCTGGCGCCCGGCCAGTGGACAGGACAATGCCTTCTCCAGTCAATGACATCTCCAGTGATTGTTACAATCAAGTCATTAAAGTTTCATAACCTGAATGCCTCTTTGTGTCATAGAGAGAAACCAGCAAGAATACCCACATCAGTGGAGAAACCATTTTTCCTGCTCAACATGAGAGGGGGGAAAAAAAGCACAGCGTCTGCTGGTAGTTATTCCCACTAACCCATCAGTGACAGCGAGGCATGAGGGATGATGGGAGGAATGTCTTTATTTCGTCTCTGGCAACCGCTGGTGATGGATCGTAACCAATTGTTCCATTTGGCAGCCAGTCGAGGGAGGCCAAAAACATTGCCTGGCCTCCCCTCAGCCGGCAGCGGGCTGAAATGGGAGAATTGATTGAGGCAGTAAAAAATTCCTCAGCACATTATTTTAAATAATCTCCTGTGAGTGAGTGATGGCTGTAGGGCAGAGGGAGTGGAGCTCCTCTCGGCACTGTCCAGCACAGAAGGGCATCGCCGCCCTCCAGGTCTGACAACCATTCCTCATCCGAGGACGGAAAAAAGCTCAAAGCATCCCAGCAATCCTAAAGTGAGGTAGGACTAGTTCCTGCACTCTGCGTTTCAGAGTCAAACATCCAGCTACTGAAGGAAAATTAGATAATCAACCTGTTTTTAAAGGAACAGTTACACATTTTGGAAAATATGGTTACTTGCTCTCTTGCCGAGAGTTAGATGATAAGATTGATACCACTCTCCAGTCCACAGCCAGAGGATGGTTAGCTTAGCTTAGCTTAGCATTAAGACTGGAAACAGGGGGAAACAGCCTGTATCCTCCAACCAGAACCTCTAAAGCTCGCTAATTATGACATTATATCTTGTTTGTTTAATCTGTACAAAAACCAAAGCGTAAACAGCACGTCAATGATGATTTGTTGCTTTACATGGGAGTCACTGCACCCGCCCAAGAAATACACCAGCACATAACTCCACGTAAAACCACACAAACAACAGATTAAACAGAAGAGATATCACGTGATAGTTAGTGAGCTTAAGAGGTGCTGTAGGTGGATTTTGTTACCTCTGAACAGAGTCAGGCTAGCTGTTTCCTTCTGTTTCCAGCCTTTTAGCTAAACTAAGCTAACCGACTGCTGGCTGTAGCTTCATATTTAATGGGCAGACATGAGAGTGGCATCGATCTCTTCATCCAACTCTCTGCAAACGAAGCAGATGAGCATAGCTGTTGAACTATTCCCTTAACACCTGCAGTGTGTTACACTAGATGAGACGCTGTATATTTACTAACCTGCATGTTTGAGATACATACATCTCATGTTCCAATCGTGTTCACATACCTGGTGAGATATCCTGGAATAGCAACTTCCATATTGTGTACTGTAAGGGCCCCATGTACTTGGATGTCGGGAAGTCTTCATATGTCAGATTGGTCTCATGTATCTTCCCTTTAATCCTGGAACAGAAAAACAGATCAATAACAGTCTAAATCCAATTTGTTGTTTTTTCCAAATAATACTGCCTCTTGTTCAACCCACAACGTTGATGCTCCAAGTTATTATTCTGCTTAGTGTCTTTAAAATGTTCCATTATTGACATTTAACAGCTGACAAACTGCTTCATAAATCTCCAGCAACAGAGATGAATGTATCCGTGAGAGAGAGAGGGGAGGGGGCAGAGCGGGGTTCAGCTCTAACACCATTACAATATGATTCAATATGAACCTCCACATGAATCACTCAGCACACTCCTACATGTAGTCCAGAGTTCAGGCAAGACACTGAGTGGGTTGCTTACCAAACTGAAATCCTGAAAATAACAGTACAGCATGTTGAAAAAGGGACCTTACAGTATACATTTGTGCAGAAACATCAGGTTATTAGTGGCATATTGTCTGACAAAAAAGGATGAAAATAAATTAATATTACAATGTTTCTGTGAGTAACATTCATGGGGTGTTCAGACAGTACAAGTCTTTGAATGATAGAGTTCTTCTGTAGCAATTTTTTTTGGGTTTTCCTTTGCCAAAGTGTGACATATGGACACAGTGAAATAAAAAAGTAATTTTCCATGTTCCTGTGTTCAATTTCAGTTAATCTCTTGGTATATGTCAAAAATAATAAATAAAGTAAAATTTTATTTTGAGTATTTTTATATCAAAATAACTCTCTTTTCTCTTCATGTAAAATATTAAAATATTTTTGATGACTCATCTTGAACTGAAGGGCATAAACAAAACAAATTTATCCAAAGGTGATTTGGGGCAACTAGCTAATCCCTCCCATCATATAAAGCCTGACCGTTAAAGTTTGTGGCTGTGTCCCTGCTTATTTCAAACAAGCTGTTATTCAACCACTCCTCAAAAAATCCAACATTGACCCTTCCGTACCCCAAAATTACAGGCCCATCTCCAAGCTGCCTTTCTTAGCCAAAATCTCCGAAAAAGTGGTCGCTAAGCAACTCACAACTGTAAGTGTATCAACTGTAATCATAATATCTTTGACAAGTTTCAGTCGGGTTTCCGCCGACTGCACTCAACAGAAACAGCCCTTCTCAGAGTTTCTAATGATATCTTGATGCGTGGTGATGCAGGAGAGTGTTCTGTATTGGTGCTGCTGGATCTCAGTGCAGCATTTGACACTGTGGACCACAGTATCCTCATTGATAGACTGAGACAATGGGTGGGTATCTCCGGGTCAGCTCTGCAGTGGTTCTCCTCCTACCTCTCTGATAGGAGTTTCTCAGTTGCAGCTGGCAACTTTGCCTCCTCATCTGAAAATCTGTCTTGTGGTGTTCCCCAAGGTTCGGTCCTTGGTCCGACTCTGTTTGCCTTGTATATGCTTCCCCTTGGACAGATAATAAGACACTTTAATGGAATCTCATATCACTGCTACGCAGATGATATTCAGCTTTATATCTCATTTAAGCGTCAAAACATGGCTAAATTGTCAGTTTTAAATAACTGCATAGACGAAATAAAGAACTGGATGGCAGCTAATTTTTT
>NTHP01000308.1:713895-733868 GCA_003416845.1 Oplegnathus fasciatus
GGACAAAACAGAAGTTCTTATCTCAGCTCCTCCCAGTCTTGTCCCTAAGATAATGGATGGTCTTGGTTCTCTTACCCCTTCTGTTAAATCCTCCGTAAGAAATCTAGGTGTCACCATAGATCAGGCTCTAACTCTGGACCAACATGTCAAGTGTTTGATTCATTTCCGTTTCTTTCAGCTGAGAAACATAGCAAAACTCAGGTCCATTGTGTCTCGACCAGAGATGGAAATATTAATTCACGCTTTTATCTCATCTCGTCTTGATTATTGTAACTTGCTTTTCACTTGCCTCAGCAAAAAATCCCTGGATCGTCTACAAGTGGTCCAAAACACTGCTGCTAAGCTGTTGACCAGGTCTTCCAAAAGGTCTCATGTGACACCGATCTTGATTTCTCTTCACTGGCTCCCCATCAAATTCAGAATTCAATTCAAGGTTCTCGTGATCACATTCAGAGCCATGAATGGTCAGGCACCTGCTTACATTAGAGATCTGCTGCAGCCCTACATTGCCACCAGATCTCTGAGATCCTCTGATCAGGGTCTGCTGGTTGTTCCTCAATCCAGGCTTAAAACTAAAGGGGATTGTGCTTTTGGGGTTGTGGCTCCTAAACTGTGGAATTCTCTCCCTTTGGACTTGAGGTCTGTTGGCACTGTGGACACCTTTAAAAAGCAGCTCAAGCCCCATTTGTTTAGACTTGCTTTTGTGTAATTTTGCTTTTATTTTTATTTGTGATATTTCTATTTCTATTTTATGGTGTTTTATGTCTGTATGTATCATATGTTGCCATATTTCATTTTGTGAAGCACTTTGTGACGTCTCTGCTCTTGAAAGGTGCTATATAAACAAAGTTACTTATTTACTTATAATAGCTAGCAGAGTGATACAGTGGCAACAAAAAAAATCTGTTATTGCAGGTTTAAAGATTTTTTTCTGGAAAACCATTTGGCATATTTTTGTAACAAAATATGCTAAAAGTCAAATGTACCAGTATCTAATATTGGCTTGGTGTATTGACAAAACCTGTGATAAAAGAAATTAATTTAAAAAAAGTCTAACATAAGCAATTTCCTATTTTAGATCAGAAAAAGAAATCAGATAAAAAGAATATATAAAAGCATTCAATACAGTTTTTGATATCTAACACTACAGATGCTACATTTCTGTACTCAAAAAGTACTGAAAGTTCATACAGAGCCCTACTTTTCTCTTGTGACTTTTCTAGCCAAGTGAAACGCACTTTGATCACGCCTGTGTGTTGATCACATCTACATTTACAGCTTCTTCTCAGATATGATATCATCCACCTCCAGTTTAGATTAAATAATACTTAATACCAAAAAATGTTAATCTTCTAACTTAAAAGATATTGTGGTATTTTGTAAAAGATAACATACTGTTTGATTCTGTCACTCTCGCTAGCTCTATATTAAGCCTCGTTAATCTGCTCTAAGATACTAAACTGTTCAATTAAATCGTCCTCAAGTACCCCTCCCAGATTAAACATTACAGCTGGTTTATTTCAGGCTTAATACACCATCTGCTCAGGGATTAGCTGATGCTGTTGCTCAAATCTGTGCTTTCTCCAAAATTTAATAATCTTACGTTTAGCACAAGCAGAACACACATTTGGCATGTTGTGAGTTTCATCATTATAATAATAGTAATGGCAAATATTTTACTGTTAGATAAAGTGTTGATACAGGACTTCAAGAGTTGATAAAACCTGATCCTTCTTGAAATCAACGTGTTTGCAACCACATTTCTTTCCTTATTGCAGTGATGATACTGGGACTGTTTTAGCAAACTCAGAGCAGGTGAAGCACCTCTCAGATGTGACAGCTACTCCCTCCAGGAAGTCGTGTCGTCCCGACTCGTTGAGGCGCTCCTGCAGGATCTGGATGCCCTCCTTGACGTCGCGCAGCTGCTGGCTGTAGCGCTGGATCTTGTGCTCGATGTCGGCCAGCTTGCGGGCCGTGTCCATCTCCAGCTCTTCCAGCATGCTCTTCTGACGCTCACGCAGGAAGCGGTGGAGGCGCTCAAATGCGTCGCCAATGGTTGCACGCAGACTCTTGGCTGAGGACTTAATTAAACAGAGGCAAAGGGCGGTTTACTTAAAAACAAAACAAAACAAACAAATCACCCACATTTATAGCTGCCATTACAGGACTGTGGAATAGACTTTGTACTGTAGTTAGCTGGGTGCGTTGAGTGTTTCAGTCACAACAGCCTGACTATTAATTAGACAGGGGTCAGTGATTCAAGGGCTTACAAAGTGCTCTAAATTGTGTTAATATTACATTAACATTCATTCATTGATTCAGCCATGTATTGATTTTAAGTGGCTCTCTAAGAACAGTGTGTGTACAACCTTCCACTATTTTAGTGAGGAGAAACAAACAAGGAGTGCAATGTAACAGAAATAACCCAAAAAGATGAGCAGGAGGGGTTCGCAAAGGACATCCTGTGTGTGAAGACAGCTGATTACAGGCAGAGAAGCTGAGGCCATTACAGGCAGAGCTGAGCAGTCTGCAGGGGACAGCAGACTGGGAGCTGAAGAGTTGAAGAAACTGATTTGTAGCTGAAGAAGAAAAATGGGAAGCTGGACATCAAAGAGAATGAATCATCTGAGCATTAGCAGTCTGAGTGTCAGAGACAGAACAAAAGGGTGTGATGTGAAAACCCTGCAGAAACCACACAGAGAGGTGCAGGTTTCAATTTGAAAGCAAAGGCTGGACTTGATTCAGACATTTTGTTAAAAATTTCCCTGTCTGTTCTCAACAGTCATCATTTTACTGAAAAAGTCGACCTTGTGTTTGTAGACAGATTCAAAATGAATCCAAACGTCTGCTCATCAAAGAGCGGCTCGGAACAAGAGAAAATTAATCACTACTGAACCACAGAGAAATTGATCTAAACAAGAATTTCTGATGAAACTTGTTTATTTTCTCTGTCGGGAATTCCAACCACTGCTCTGATCTTTTCAGGGGGAGCTGGATTTAGGAACTGTGATGTGAGGTTTAATTACACAGCAGGCCTGTTCCTCCAGGGGCAGGTATTTTCATTCTGCCTGTGGGAACCTATTCAGATGACTATTTCTCTGCAAGCATGAGAGCTATGACATTAAGGTGGGCTGTATCCCAGCCCTCCTACCTAGTTAAGAATTGAAAACTGATGGTAAGAAGGAGGAGGAGGAGGAGGAGGAGGAGGAGGCGGCCTGCAGCGGCCCAGCTATCAGTCTCTCAGTGACATGTCTGCTCCTTGTGCCCAGCAGGATGTGATGGCACTGAGAGGGTGTCTGCAGCCCTTGGAGACAGGAGGCTGACTACCTCTCGGGGAGGCATGTGATTATCAAGTGAATCCCCGGTGGGCATGTGAATAGGACACAATGTCTATCCTTCAGACGGGGAGACGCACACGAGCCAAGGACTCAAATTGGAGTGCAAGGCAGGCACATTCAGTGAAAATGAGAGCTGGTACGGCTGCAGGGATTCCTTCTCAATCTTGGTACAAGAACTGAGATGCAACTCAGTCTAACATTAAAGGGGAACTCCACGGATTTTACACATCAAAGTCTGTTTACGAGTGTTGGGGAGTACTTCTGCATCTGTGAAAAAAGTTGTAAAAAGGCTTTTGTGGTTCCAGAGGGAACTGTGCAAAATCTGATAAATTGCCGATAAAGTGACATCACTTGAGGCAACGTTGGTAGGGACTGAAGAGTTAGAAAGAAGCGAGCTCATCAGACCTCTGCAGCTCCTCATCTCTGCGAGCGCCGCGATATGACAATTCTTGGGTGAGCAGCAGTCTGGCTGTTCACACCAGAAGCGCATTTCTCCGTGCCGGTCAAGCGATTCTGCCCCTCTGCTCTTTTGTAACCACATGGAGAGCTGATCTTTAAGTAATAACCTCGTGAATTTATAACATAAAGCTTTTGATGTGTTCCTGGGTAACACCGTACATGTATCTCCATTTCTGGAGCACCTATAGTAATGAGTTTTTATCGTGGTAAATGAATGGCCACAGTATAGACAAAGTGTTTGTTCCCTGTGTTGTGTAGTTAGGTCTGTAGCTTCAATGATATACAACAGGTTGTTTGCAGTCACATGATTCTGATGACGCGCAAAGTCTAGATGGGGGTCGGGAAGTGAAAAGCAGGATGGATGAGATGGAGAAAAGCCCATACTGTGCTAGTTTAGATGTTAAGTTATTTTACCTTTAACAAAGTGGTCACTACACACACGAGCATTATCCGACTCTGCTCCTCCCGACCGCAGACGAGGGTTCGCAAGCCATTTTTTTTGGTCAATTTCTTGCATTTTTCCCTGTGTGAATAACAACTTTTGGTACTCGATAAAATCCCCTCGTGGTTTCTTGGTTTGATGGATTTCAGCTACCGTAAATGACACAAACCTTTGGCATTTTGAGAGTTTGTGATAGTGCTTCCTTTGTAGAAAATCACTTCCGGACCCCCATCTGCAATTGTTGCCACAGCAACGCAGTGACGTGACGTCATATGCAAACAACCTATTGACATATTACAACCATAATAACGTGTTTGTTTATCCAGTTTATCCAGTTATCAGTGTGTTTTCTGGCCAGATTTGTTTGCGGCGAGCGGAGAAAATGGAACAGACGCCGAAACCATTGCTGCAGATTGCGAGCCAACCGCAGAGCTTGGCGCCGCGGCGCTCCCTGTGTGAACAGCCCAATTGTTTAACATGGGCGGCGGAAGGAAGCGGGCAGTGCTTCGGGGCGCCTCGCAGCGCTTCCGCCTCCGGTGTGTCCCCAGCGTGAGGCTAGCAGCTTGAGGGTACAGCCGCTACTAGCATAGCACACCTGAATCTCCAACCGAACTGTCTGTGGTCAAGTTGCATTGTGGGTAATGTAGGTGGCAGGTTTTGACTAAGAAAAAGACTGCATGGAATAAAAAGGATGATATCTCTGGTTCTGCTGCACCAATTTTGATACTTTTTTAAACTGACCATCGTGAGTCCAACAATGTTATGGGAGTACAGTGCTAAATTGGTGGAGCATTCTTGTAACAACAATAAGGTAAAAACGAAGAAGAAAAATAACTTCAGGCGACCTCAAATTTAACAAGATGAAAAAACGTAGGGAGACGTTTCATTGTCAGCTACCTAAATGCATCAGAGATCAATGAAGTCACAGTGTGGCTCTCTTCCAGACAGAGCACTCTGTGCAAATGGATGTAAATCTAATGAGATCAGCTCATTTCCAATGAGGAGTGGGGGCGGCTGAAAGGCCTACATCGAACAGTCAGAGTGAGTCGATGGACGGGCTGAAATGGACAGGGCCTGGCTCTCTCTAGCAGCGGAGGTTCCTGCAGTGCAGATCTCAGACTGAAAGATGAGTGATGCTGTGACATCGAACAGCAGGTACAAAAACAGGAGGAAAAAAGGAATGGGCTCCCTAAATGACAAATAACGCTGACGGCTGCGACGTAGTCTCTGCCAGAGACCCTTCCCTGGTCAATAGCTTCAATGTCACTACAGGAGAGAGAAGAAACGTGATTGTTTGTGTGTGTGTGGAAGGGTGTGTGTGGGGGGTTGAGAGACTGATATATTGAGTGGATGCTCATGGTTCGCTGATTAAAACAAGGTGTTGAGATTAAACCGCTGCTCAATAAACCAATTTACCTGTCGGAATTTACCTGTCTATCCAAATCAGTTTGGAAGAAAAGACGGAAAATCGGTGACTGGAAGACTGCACACGTTAAACAGACCTGTCCTTTATTTCCTGCTCATTTTTTATAAGAACTTGTTTTACTAAGTGAGTATTACTGTCTCCATTTAGATGCTTAAGATGCAAACAACGATGTCTTGTTTCTGTAAATATCTACGTGGTCTGTTACGACTGACTTCCGATGCCATTTGTTGGTGTGTAATTCATTACTTGTTAAATCAAAATGGGAATTTTAACAATTACTTTCTTGTTTCTTGATTAATCGTTTCGTCTGTAAAATGTGGATTACGTGATTAGTCTATTGAAAGAAAAGTCATTTTTATAATCGATTAATTGTTAAGTAATCATTAAGCTGTTTTTTAAAGCAAAAGTGCTGCTTTTTAATATTCTATGATAGCAAAAGGATTTCAAACTGTTCATCAGATAAAACAAACCTTAGGCATTATTTATTGTTTATTTCTTGACTTTTTATAGACTAAATGATTAGTTGAGAAAATAATTAACAGATTAATCAACAGTGAAAATAATCCTACCAAAAGATATTCTGTTTACTACCAAATAAGACAAAAGAGCAGCACATGTTCACAATTAAGAAGCTTGAGCTTGTGAATATTCTGCATTTTTGCTTGAAAAATGACAATTAACCGATACTCAAAATAGTTGCTGATAAACTCTGTGTACTAATCGATCAGTTGTTTCAGTTCTAGACCTGAGTGACAATTAGTGCTGAAACAATTAGTTGATTAATTGATCAATCGTAAGCTGTTTATCCAGCAGAAATGCCAAATAATCCCTGTTTCCAGCTCCTCAAATGTAAAGATTTCCTGCTTATCCGCTTTATATCACTGTTCACCTTTGGCTCAGGAAAATTGTGATGGCCATTTTTCACTATTTTCTGACATTTTCATAAACTATATAGATAATGAAAACAATTTTTCATTGCAGCCATATGCAGCTGAATGATTGCTGCTGGTGTAAATGAGGATTGTTTTTTTGAAAGAAGGAGAAATGTTACAGTACCTTGGTCTCAGTAAGTTGCCTTTGCAGGAGCTGCAGGGCCTCAGTGTGTCCCTTCTCACTGTCCTGCAGGGTGGCCAGCTGCTCCTTCATCTCCCTCTGCAACACAACAAAACAACAACAACAAACAACAGGATATCAATATAACAAAACAGTAGAATACATTCAATTAAGCAAAGTATTTGGAGTATTTCATTAAATACTGCATGATACTCTAAAGCGCTCCACTTTTTCTTTGCTCAAATAATGTCTCAAAAACACTGTCAGTTACGTACATAAAAATAATGCCAATATATTTGGCAGACAGATATTTTTATAATCTAAATAAATTCTATTATATTTATTTAAATTGTATTATTTGTGTAACAGCTCTCTTTGCTCGGGTACGAGGCAGCTAAGATTTAAGCCTCAGCTACAAAACAAGCAAGGCAGATGGAGAGCGAGATATGAAAGAGATAAAATGAAACCTCTGGAGATGTTGTGCTGTGTCAGAGAAAACTGGGTCTCATCTCTAGTCAGGCACACGTTGGCAGAACCTGCACCGCTCAGCCACCTCCAAGTCTCCCCAAGGCAGGAAAGAGGCTCTGCGGGAGCTGGCTGGGACGGTGGCTGTCACGAACGGTGCACAGTTTTTATGCTGGTCCCATGTGCCAACAACACTGGTTCACTCAGATTTAGGTTTTAGGACAGAAGTGGTTCAGTAGACGCCCTCCCTTAAGTAGAGAACTGTTTATACAAATGTGCAAAGAACTGAGGGTACAGCTCTGTACTTTGTTAATCAGGGCTTGGCAGATGTTTTCAGACTGAGTAAATAACGAGGAACGAGATGTTTGAAATTCAGTGTTGCACTCAAAAACTTACTGGGACACATCTTGGCTATTGTGAAAATTAAAACTGGTGACTTTTTGGGTTACACGCTAACACGTTGATGTTTAGCAGGTGTTTTGTTTACCAAATTCACTCTCTTAGTTTAGCATTTTAGCATGCTAAGTAAATACAGCTGAGGCTGATAAGAATGTCATTAGTCCTGCAAGTATTTAGTCATAAACCAAAGTATTGGACAAATCAAAAATTTGATCTGATGGTGGCACTGGATGAAAGGACATTGACATTTGAAGATGTTGATATTGTTGGAGATACAGTATGTTTGAACTATCTGTTATGAACTGCTTGTATAAAAAGACACTGGAGACACCTGGATGACGGCAGACCAGATGAAAAAACTTGGGTAATAAAACGTGTTGCATTGAAGAAGGTTTGGTTATGAACCAAGAGAGCAGCACCCCAAAAACATATCACACAAAAAATCTCAATATATGGCCTCAGTTTACCACTTTATTTCTTATGCGGACGCGCTTTGGCAAACAAGCCTTCAATGGAGAACCGCAACCCTCCTTTTAAAGAGAATAAGCAACAATCCCCGGGTATGTAGGGGAAGTACTAACTTCCTTACTGTTACTACAATGAACAATAAGTTGAAAAAGTTTTCTTTAAATCAAAAACAGAAATCGACCTGAACCCTTGTCAAACTGGACGTGGATTCTGGTTCAACCCGATCCACTGCAGCATTTAATGAGTGAAACCTGAAAGTCTTTTTGGTGGTAAAATAGCACTCGGGTAACTATCTAGTCTGGATTTCTGCTTATTAATAAACACTGGGAGTTTACAAACTCAATTTTATGAAAAACTGAACATCAGGGGAAGTACGCCACTTCATTCAAATGTAAACAAAGAAATGGGCCTTAAGTACAAACAATTATACACAACACAGCTACAAATTAAACAAAAACTCTGCATTAGACAAAAGCTTCATACATAAAATGACAATATACTGTATGTGTGGCAGTAAAAATGGCATCTTTTCTTTTTGTCTGATTCAGTTGAAAATGAAAAATTGAATCAAAGGAAACAACCTGGCACAAGCCTCATTAATTTCAAACCCCTCGTTAAGCCACTCCTGCTGCTGGTCTCTTTGCTCATGTAACCTGTGTGTCACCTTCTCCGTGATCCACAAAGTGTCACCTCCCCTGAACACCAACTGCGGCAAAAATCCACCAAATGGAACTGTCAGCTTAGCGGGGGCTATGAAAACAACCATCACTCAGCTACCGGGCTGAAATAAATGCCACTGATAGGAAAAATATATAATAACTTAACCATCTAGTCTATGAGGGAAAGGTTACGGTGCCAGCAGAGAGGAAAAAATAAGCTATGCATCAATTTGTGATGTATTAGAAAATCTTTGACCTCGATCATTAGCTGCTAAATTAAAAAGGAGCAAATGTGGGCTGTTGAGGATGAAGCATGTTTCTTCTCAAGGACAGAAACCGTGGAAAACAATGGTTGGTGCAGTGGGGGAGCGTGACTCGCCATGCTAATGATATGAGTGCGGCAGGCACAGCAGGCTTTCTGCCTCATCGCTACGCGGTTGTCTGCGGCAGGTCAAAGGCCGCTCCCACACACTGAGATAGACCAACACTGACAGACTGGCAGAGAGAACATGCTCCTCCACTCTCCTGCTGCACATCGTCTGACTGACTGGTCAGAGAAGGGCGACTTTAACTGTTGCTGCCGTCCCACCAATAAATGGATCCATCAACATGGACCGTCTCTGAAAACCCCAAATCATCTGCAGAACTCTTTTAATAAGCAAAGTTTTAGGTTCACATTGTCTGGGAGTTTTGCATCATCCTCTGCACTACAGTGTGAAACAAACCAGATATATACACTCTGTTCCTGTCACCGGATAGGACTAAAATGAAATGCACTGGAGAATGTGTACAGTACTTAAGCTGAATTTAAGCAGGCAAAAGCCGCATTTTAGAAACAGCAAAAAATTCAGCCTTGGTGAAATCATCTTCACACACTTCACGGCCCTAAAACCTCCTCCATAACGTGCAATTACATAATCCTCTTTAATCTTCCTGGAAGCAAAAATCGTCCTTTGAGTATCCTACAGATGGACGTTTTCTGTGGTGACATTTCGAGCAGAAACAGAGAAAAAGCCACAGCTGCAGTGTCCACTACTACCCATGAGGCGAAGAATTACACCTGAATCGGATGCGATTCCCTGGTATCTAGAGGAAGAGTGTGCATGACGGCAAGCAAACCATTATTATCTGACAAAACAAAACAAAACAAAAAATGCAGGTGAATGAATGGTGGTGTCAGCAGAGACTCTGACAGGGTAGTTTGTGTGTGAATGCAGTGTGTGAGTGTGTGTTTTTGTGCTGTGTGTGGAGGCGTCTCCCTCCTGTCTGTCTCATCTGGCCAACACAAGTCTGACATGACATTTCCCCAGGACGTCAACATGCAGGAAATGGGGGTCACGGCTGGGGGATTATAAATCTAAACCTCATTTCATCCTGCTGTCACTCCCTTCTTCCTCTTCCTCTCCTGTCATGTAAGCAGCTCTGGTAGAAATTTACAAGTAAACAAATTATAAAAATAATAGATTATTGGTGCGCATTTCTTCAAAAATGTGCATGCGGCTTAAAATTCCTCAAACTTCCCTTACAGCTGCGAGCTTGATTATTTTCAGCTGCTCGTCCAGGATTTAAAGAGCGTCATTGGCTTCAAACTGCCAGCGCCGATGAAGAGGCGAACAAAACAACATGCAGTGTCACAGCATGAATAATAAAAAGCCTACAGGGTGGAGAACTTCCTCTCACACACAGACAAGACTAGCTTCCAGTGATTTCGTTCACATGTGCTGATGACAGGAAAAAAAAAAACAGAGAAAACTTGCAACTCATCTCCTCACTGGAAAACATACAGAATGCGGAGCCAATATGTGTCCCAGACTAATAATTACAACTGGAACTCTTTCATCTGTGTATCATTAGACGGAGAATGTAAACCCCAGCAGAGCCCACAATAACTCAACGTACTGCGAGTGATTCTCACAAGGACAGTTTGGCATAACCTTCATGGGGCTGAGGGTGTAATTCTGTCAGGTAGCAGACAGGGTGGATAAATAGGACGCCGGCCAATAACACAGCAGTGAACACACCGCAGCCGTTACAGTCAGGCAGTAAGCTTTATGGGCTTCTTTTAATTTAACATGGACCGGGTCTGAAATATGTCGTCCACACCCAGAGTACAGAGTCACAGGGGCAACGACATACTGCGAGTTCAAGGCTATTGGCTTGGATATAACAAGGGAAGCACACACGAGAACACACCTTATGCACCCACACAAAATAACTCCACTATCAAACGCTGGTGCATTTACCTGTTTGGTTTGGTTTGTTTGGGCTGGTGTGAAAGCATCATTCTGACTCTGGTGTAGTCTTAAAAAAACAGTTGAAAGCGGACCCAAAGCTAAACTACTATTAAATCCATCATAACGTTCAAAAAATTCTCCCCATCTGTAGTTGATAAGCGACGTGTAGCCTTTATTTAATATGCGAGAGAATTTGGTAACCGTGGTAACACTTGGCCTATGCTGGTCACCACATGAGTAACTATCCCTCCATTATATAACTGTAAAAACACCTGTTTCTACCTGTTCAATATCTATATGCATTATACTATACTATAATATAATGCTCAGAATGATATGTCTTTGTGAGCCCTTTGTAACACCAGAGAATATAAATTAACATGTAAGGTTCAGTAGTGCTGTGTGACTTGCTGTTTGATTTTCCCGCGTAAGACCATGCGTTGATGATGCAGGATGACATCACCAAAAACTGTCCAATCAATGAGTTACGTGTCAGTCCATATGACTTCATGCTTACAGCTCTTGTTTTGTTTGTCAGTCAGTATGAACGTGAAATAAATGGTTTCTTGGTGTGAACTGAATGAATTGAGTGTATAATTTTCTAATATTCAGCCCTGCTCAACCACATGTGGGAATTGTGTGATTCCTGGCTGCAGGAAGAAAATAATAAATTAGTAAAACGGCAACAGGACAGATGAAACGTGAACATGTCATTACTAAAACCCAGCTGAGAGTAAACACGGCACAAGCAGGAATGCAGAGAAACAAAACAGCAAACAGAGGAGAGAGCCAAGATAAATAATCTGCCAGTGGACCAAAAGTAAGAGGAAAGTGCTGGGTTCTCTAATTGGGATAGAGAAGCTACTGTAGGAGTAAGTGAAAATCCACAAATAAAACTAACAGTGTACTGTGCAGGCCATCTCATCAGCAGGTTGTCCCCATGAAACATGATGACAAGCGACTCGCCTGTGCGTGGTCCCGTCCTCACAGCACTCAATGCCAAACCGACTGCAGCCTGAAGACACTGACACAGGCAGCGGTGGAAGAGCTAAGAGCCGACCTCCACAAGCAAACAGCAACTACTGATGTCAGAACCACAGAAATACTCGCTGTGATGTGAGCTTTGTGTTCTGAAGTGCAAGATTTTCAAAATATTTTTATTTTTTCATTCATCTCTGACGCATTGTTCTGCCATTCAGTGCAATAACAAAATGCACAAACAGCCTTTCAAAATGTTGCTTTATATGTTATACAAGTCATAAATCATCATAGAGGCTGATTTATTTAAGTGTGGGCCAATCATAAAAATGTTTCACCTGTCTGTCTGGTGTGACGGCTGCCTGCCCCCCTCTGGCCCCCGGGAGGCAACCAAAACAAAAACTTGTGAAAAGAAACAAAAAGCAGAACAATAAAAATGCTGTCTCAGGCTGCAAAACTCTGGTGTATTTGTTTCAAGACATCAAATTGAGCTCAAGCTGTGCCTTACATCCCGGAGCCTTGTTTCCTCTAGCATCAGCAGAGCCTGCAGCCTCTCCGGGGGGACGAGTACATCCCTGCAGCCTGAGCTCAGCCAGCAGAGCAGGCAAAGGCCAGCTGAGCTGACTGCGCAGGACTGGCTCAGAAAGCTGCAGGACAGAGACACACTATTCACCTCCAACATCTGTCCTAGTGAGACGGAGGCAGCCTGAGACAAGAACAGCCTTTACAGTATGTGGGTATGTGTGCATCTATTACAGAGGACAGGCCGAGGTACTGCTGAACTTTCAGTGCTGGACTGATAGAAAATATGAAAGAGGCTTCTACTGTGTGCTTCTCGTATGTCGGACCTCCTGCAAGGTCCTCTCAGTCTCAGTTACAATGGAGGTCTTGTTTAGTGACAATATGTTGAAGTTGAATGTCAAGCAAAAATGCCAATTGCTTCCACCTTCGATGAAAATAAGAGTTAGCTGCAGCCCTATGTAAATCAATTGCTTAGTCTATAAATTAGTGAAAAAAATTCTCAATTTCTCAGGTGAAACTGTTCATTTTGTAAATCCTCATTTTGGATTAGCTGAAACAAGGAAACGTTTTTCATTTTTGCTTGATATATGACATAAACATTAACCGATCAATATTTATGTAAATTTTCTGTTGCTGGACTAATCAACTAGTTTCTACAATCATTTTTATGCACAATTAATTGCTGCGTAATTACTAAATTGCTCAATTCTGATTAAAGTAAATCTAGCTGACATCTTAAACATGGAAAGACAAAAGGTAAATTCATCATCCAGCCTTATAACTGAGCACTGTAAATATCTATCTCACTTTCAATATCTATCTACTACATTTGACAGAAAGATCTACATGAGACCCATTAGTTATACAGACGAACCAGGTCTGCTGTGACCGATCCTGGGTCTGAGCATCAGATCACAAATGACCCCCCACATGTACAACTTCTATTTTACAGGAAACGTTTGGTAAAAGCAGTGGGGATGGAGCGGAAGCGCCGATGCTGGCGGCCTCCTCCAGTCCTCCGAATATAGGGCATGTCATGTAAATGATGAATGCTCAGAGGCTGCTGCTCCACTTCCTGGAGCGAGGAAGGGCACAGAGTATGCAAATGTAATACCGCAAACATGAATAGCTAGGGGGAAAAAAAAGCACAACACTGCATGTCAGTTTTAATATCTTTATCCTTAAAATGAAAAAGATTTATGATGTTTGAATTGCTGAAGAAGGTCTACACACTAAGCCGAGGGAGCAGCGAGAACAGAGTGTGTGGCATCAGCAGGGCGGCAAAGCGTTTGGATGTCTGAAGGTTTTAAGAGAGACAAACAGGTCTCAGAGCCATCAATGTTAAGTTTGATAATCTACACAGAGCAGGACAAGCTATTTAAGAGGAACAGGGGGTTTGTCTTTGGCACTAGAGTGGAAATCTGAGAAGTGTCGAGCGATAAGAACAGGCCTGCTGCCTGTAAAGAATCGCCAGCTTGACAGAAGCCGCTCAGTGCTTCACCATCAGTCCTGAGGCTGCCGCAGCTCGTCTTCTCCTGCAGAATTAGCTTCTAAATAGCTATTTAAATACGCAGTCCATGATATAAACACAATTTTCACAGCTGAAGTTGGAAACGTATTTGACAGACAGCTGGTTTAAATGCTTTCAGGGGTTAATATGAAATTTCTGAATTTTCTCACAACAGCAACCAGTTTCAACCCATCTCTGAAGAGCTATCAATCAACCCTGTCAACAGCAAGATGCTAATCTTGGAGAGGGCTATGCATCATCCCAACAGGCAACTGATGACAGGAAAAAAAACCATTAACATGCAAAAAAAATGACTTCCTTTAGGCATGTGAGATTACAGAAAATCTCAAACAAACCACAAGCTTCTCCCATGAATCACCAACGCCTACAATTAGTTCCAAAGAAAGGGATCATTAGTGAAACTGGTTTCAGCTGATACATTTGAAAACTCCACCTGGCTGTGCAGCAACCAAACTCAAACTTTTCAGATTTTTGCATTTTTGTGTATAGAGAGCTAAAGTGAAACCGAAACTTCCCGTTTCTGTTCAATAAGTAAGAAAACCTCATTAAAAATGTGATCGATATGTTTTTTTTCCCTTTGGTCTGTTCACTCTTATGTGTGGATAAAAAGAGAGAGAGATCAAGAAGAGATGTAAGATGTAACATTGTATATCATTCATGTATTGCTCTCTGTTTTCTTTTAAAAATAATAATAAAATAAAATAAAAATGTAATTGACAATTGTAATATTCTAAACAACTACAAATCCAGCCTTGGAACAGAGCCTTACTCAACAGTACGTTGCGTGTGTTTCTCCGTATGTCAACATAGGGAGGGTGATTTTCTAAAAAAAAAATCCAATATCATTAATTACTCATTATTTCTGTTTTTAGGAGCCTTTAAGGAACAGCATTTACCCACGTGCCCTAGACCATCAGGGGTTAAATGTCACAGCATGACAGAAGAGGCGAATGAGCGAGTCGAGGGGACAGCAGAACAGAGAGGAGCAAACAGTGTCGAAGTATTCAGACAGCAGAGATTACAGCTAAAAAGTTTGAGAAAGATTACTTTAGACGAGTGTTGGTGAATTTTATGGATGTGGACGAAAATGCATCCTGAAAGTGATGCTTTGTGCAGCGCTCTGCGTGGGTTTTTGCCCGGTGCTCTGGTTTCCTCCCACAGTCCAAACACATGCAGGTTAGGTTAATTGGAGACTCTAGCCTTTTCTAGCCTTTTCTAGAAAAGGGGTCAACAGCCAGATTGGTTTATACAGCTATGTTTGGAAGCTCCTGGCTACGCAGAAACCAAACACACAGAAACCAAACTCAAATGCAGGCATAACAACACAGCTCTGAAGAACTGCATTTCCTGCAAACACTATTATCTCTTTCCTACTGCACAGTGAGTTTGCTGTGGTCACACTGGGTAAACACACCCTGAAAATGACCCTTGGATATGTTCGAGTGCCAGCAGATTTTCACCACAACCAAATACAAGCTCGTGTCATCTTTTAGAAAAAGCTTCTTAGGATTAGTGAAACCTCTAATAGTCAGCGTGTTGTTAACATAAAACCATGTAGTATGTGTCAGGCGCATAAACCACCTTGTGAAAAAACCCCCCAAAAAAACCGATGTGGTTGCAAGCCAGCCAGCACGACACGGATGCGGCGGGGATAACAAACAGATTTGTTTGCCTCCACTTCGTCTTGCGGTATGAGTGCATCTGGAAGCTATTCTGTTGTAGCTGTTGTGTACGCACTACGCAGGCGTGACTGCGACAGCTCGCCAGCAGCTCTATCTGACCAAATAAAGTGTGCGCCTGCTTCTCTTTCACTCAGTCCCCTGACATCAAATAAATATTTGGGATGTATGCCTCTTTCGTCAAGTCACACTGTACAATAACAGACTGTTTCTGCAGATACTGGCAGTACAGTTCCATGAATTTTAAGTATAGCCTTCAGTCAAGTCTGCATGTTATTAAATCCCCTGATGATTTCCAATAATCTACATACTGTAGCCTGGATGAACATATTAAAAAAAACACATATTTCAGGCCCTGCTCGAGCACACAGCAGGAGCAAAATATATCTGTTTACAGTCAATGCATGCACGGTCTGTACAACATTGACCAGTTTCAACCCACACAGGTCTCCATCAGGCCTCCAAAACTTTATATGTCAAATATGATTAAGATCAGTCCTCAAGAACACACTATCTCTCAATATCCCAATTATAGGGAAGTCAAGGCCACATACAAGTGTGCTGTGCAAACAAAATACAGAAAATAAAGAATACAGAGTAAATTATTAATTAATACACTTAAGTAACACCCGCAGTATAGAGCGCCACAGTCATTCACCTTTTTAAAGCTTGTGTCTCTTTCATTTGCTTCAGCCAGACAATGAAATTTTCCAAAGTATATTTGCTTTCTGCTCATATTCTCAGCCAAATGTAAATCTCCTACTGTACTGGACAGAAATATTTGAGCAGCTACTCACTCACGAACCAGAAAGTGGGGCAGGATTTCGGCTCTCCGTGCGACCTCTTGAGAAAATGCTCATCTTTTACCACATATCGTGGCTGGAACTATATCCACACTAAGTCGGCTAATTTTAAAGCAAAATACTGTGTAAGTGTGAAATAAACGCTCGCCCACACAAAACAGGTCGTTTTTGTAAAGACCTCTGGCCACATGTTAACGGCTGAACAATATAAAAGCAGCTAAATCTTTTCTTTCTCGTCCTATTTAGGTCAGTAAACAATAAAACTGTGCTTTAACATTTGGTAAGGAGCGGAACGAACAGCCAAGTTACTCAGCTCGGTCACCTCTGTTCAGTCTCCTCCTGCTTTCTGTGATCACCTATATGGTGTTGTAATGCAGCTGAACTCACAACCTAGTTGTCATTTACACATTTTTCTTTTGCCAGAGAACTGAACGAGATCGTGATTTGATGGCGTGTCATAAATGTTCCTTGTTAATCAGAAGAACACCTGTGTTGTGCGATCACCTAGACTGACATTTAAAATGAAAGTGGGTTAGAGGCACCAGACAGTTGTCTTCTTAACTTCAGTGCCACAGCGCCTCCAAATCAGGCTCACATAATTTCAAAAGCTCAGTTTTCCTCGCTCACATTAAAGTGCACGCTTTCAGATTTAATCACTCTTGGGGCTCAGTTGTCGGGTGTCAAAAGCACCGACTTAGTGTGGACAAAAGGGCAAAATGAAGAGAAATAGATGCTTTTTGTTTTATTTCAGAGAGATGAGCCAGTCACGCAAACATTCCCAAACACATCAGCCTCTCTTTTAAACAGCACCTGTTTTAAATCCACCACTGAAACATGCGTCAGAAAAGGTGAAATGAGCTTTTGATAGCATTTCAAGTTGAGTTTTCTGTCACTTTAATATACAAGAGAGCCGATAAGACGGATGTTCTAACTTGACTTTTCCTGATTAAAGCTGCAACACTTTTCACAGCCCTCGAAACTATCTGACAGCTCACACTTTTAATGCTTGACGAATGCTCACTTGTTTTACAGCTGCAGTTATTGTAAGTCACAGTGGATAAGGGCTTCTGCTAAATGCCTAGACTGTAAACAGCTGCTCGAGCAGGAAACCTCTGTTAGTGTGCAGACTGAGAGCGGTGATGAGTGAAGGAGCCAGGGTGAGGACAAACAATACAGCTGGCGGCTCCCCACTGATTAGCCTGACCCTAGATGCACGCTAAGTGCATTATGGGAAATAAACAAGCTCTAAGAATACCTGGCCAGAGAAACTTACACTGGCCGTCACATTAACAAGAAATTTCTGAGTTATGGTGTTTAAAATAGCTAATGGGGATTATTATACAGGCCAAACCAGGGCAGTCATGCATAAAATGTATTGGGTGTTTTCCATTCCACACATAACTAATTATTTAACAAGCTTTTTTTCCTCTTGACTGATAATTACACAAATGTTTTGCAAAGAACTGTTGTTTAATTTGACACCATTTCCCTGATCCCACAGCTAAAGCTAGATCGAGACGGAGCATGTGAGCTTTCCTAGCACGTGGCTGCCTATCAATCACCTCCTGTCCCTCTGCACCTGAGCTGTAGCTAGAAATACAGCTGGACTCTGTCATTTAGACAAAAGAGGAGTTTCACAGGTAAACATCTTCAAGCTCCCTCTCTCTCCCTCCCTCCCTTCCAGTGACTGCTTTGCTCAGAAAGGGGGGCAGATCTGGCTGAGTGGAAGCCATAAATGAGGACTCCTATCAGCAGCAAGTCTAATTAAATCATCTGCAGCAAATCACGGACACAGGGCATTACAAGAGATTACAGCCCGGTCCGGCCCTGCCCAGACCCCCGAGAACAATGGCCTATAATCTGTCTTAATTCCCCAGCTAATCAAGCAACACAGGGCTCAGACTCTCATGGCTGCAGCGGTGCAGCGGTTCACATCCACCCAAATATCAAACTGACACAGACAAAACTAAAAGGCAGAGAAGCCTGAATAATAGCTGCTCTGCGATCACTCGCCACTCATGGATTTTTAACATTTACAGAGATCTGAAATTGTCTCTGCTCAAAACCCCAAAACTCTCATTTCATATTCACCACTTTTTAAAGGCTCTTCTACCTCTGAGGGAGTTGGAGAGAAAGTAACCATTTATACAACATCTTTCAATGCCTGGTCTTTTTTTCCATTTAATGAAATCTTTATAGCGGTGTCACTGGTGTGCAGGCTGCTCTCCCTGCTGATCTGCCTCACATTAGGGAGGCCCGGACGCAGCATTAAGCCTCACTTTAAGCTGCAAAACTTTAAGGACAGCACTTCCCCTTTCTATCTCTGAGATGACCAGTCAATCTCTCCTCTCCAGTGATCCTTCCTCTGCCTCTCTGGCCTGTCAGACCAGTTACAGCACACACAGCACTCCTGTGACCTCCAGGTTTCACTGGCAGACAAATACAGTACATGTCTAACTACTGATGTCATACAACAGGTACAATGCGTTCATTTGTAATGAATCATTCGGATAGAGTCATGTGTGGGAGTCTGTGTATTGCTACAGAATACGAATCACACTTCTGCAGAACACACCTCTTCAGAAGTGGCTATGGTTGTATTATTTATAATGTTGCTAAGCAAATATACACTTAGTTGCTAAACTAATGCAGTCTAATACAACAGCCCTGCAATAAATCCTACCTCCTTGAGAGTGATAATGCAATAACCGTTTTAAAGAAGCTATGATTCCACTTTATGGTCATTCAGGAAGCTGTAGTTTCGCAGCAGCATTATACTGAGAGGTGCTTCTAATATTTTTAAATGGGGTAAACTACATATCTCTTAAACAGTTTGAAAAGAAACTGAACATTATAACCTTCATGAAGGTAGAATTTAATGCAAGACTGTTGTGTTAAAGCTTGGGTAGGCAATGTTTTAGAAGTATTTTTTGTTATATTTGTTGAAATTCTCTTTACATCCCGACAGCAATCAATAAATCAAATGCTCTGACAAATAAAAGAAAAAAATCCAGTGTCTGTGGCTGTTGTAGGACTGTAATAAGCCTACCTGCCTCTCTACCTACACACCTGCCCACCTGCGCCCACTCTGCCCCTGCACTCACTGTCTTCCACAAGGCTAGGCGGTTAAAGCTAGCATACTAGTCGCACAAGAATGGCAGAGAAAGAAAAGAAAGACAGAAGAAGAAAAGGCCACAGCTAAAAAGGCTGGATAGAGCAAGAGGTCAAACCAGAGTCAACATCGGTATGGCTTTTCAATGATGTTGAGAACTGAGGGAGTTGAAGGGCCTGAAAAGTGACGCTGTGAGTACTAACAACAGCCATGTTGGTTGTTTACGTTCATTATGATGTTCGGTGTTTTCAAACACGTGAATGAGATATGAGATAGTTGGACACGGTTAGCAATGACAACGATGCGCTGCGCTCCTCTATCAACCGCTCTCTCGTGGACTCGTCCTCCAGCAGTGGGCGTTCGTGTGTTTTGAGGGGAGTGGCTTTGGGGGGAGACCTGAAGGGG
>NTHP01000308.1:733875-745327 GCA_003416845.1 Oplegnathus fasciatus
GGCAGTTGGATACTTTCAAAATCTAGCTGGTTTCTCCAACACTGCCTACCCTAGCTTTTTATGTGGCAAAACAAGATATGCAACATGAATAAAGAAAAGAGAAGATATGGCAATTGAAAAAATAAAATCTGGAAAGCGAAATTTCAGCCAGAAGAGATTCATATATTAGAAGTAGAGGATGACGATGACAAAACAAAAACTAAACTAAAAACTAAATTGCACAAATCAAATGTTCAATTAAGTTTTTTGTGTTAGTTTAATTTAATTTTAATTTTATTTTCTTNGGGCTTCTGGTGGTCCCACGTGCTTACGATCTGGTAACTGGTCGCTATGTTTTTACAGAGTCCCGCACCACAACGTTATTGGCTGGGGACTACACACTACTGCCTAAAGGCTGATGCCCACAAACGTCCAGAGTAGAGCAAAATAAGAAAATACAGGCAGAGGGCAGGGTCTCTGCACATACAGACACCGCCACACACTTCTAGTGGATCATAAGTGATGATTGAGAGGGATTATTTTCTATACATTGTCTATACAGTCTATACATTGTTTTTTTTTTAAGAAAATCCTACTCGTTATGTCTTTAATGGAGAGAATAAGTGGGCATGATAAAGTAAAACGAAAAAAAAAAGAAAAAAACTTCAGTGAAACATGTAGTTTGAGATTCCTCTTGCAGGTTCAAGAGCTTCTTAAGATGCCCTTAGCTATCTACAAGCAGGCAGGGAGGTACTCGTCAGTCTACGATCATTTCTAAGAGTATCTTAAGGTACTATGCTTTTGGGAAACACCTGTTCAGGCTGAGATAATCGTAAAATCCATTTTATGAACCTTCTTAAGCTTAAGATACTTTTGTGAAATAGGGCTCTGGTGTCTTTTTAGCTATAGTATGTAGCTGTAAAACATCTTTCACCTGCATGTTTCCTTCCCTTTACTAAAATGAGCCATTTTCTAGCATTTTTTTACTGGCTAGAGAACATATGGCAAATTGCAAAACAGACCCCTCTGTACAGAAGGCCTACATAAACATTTCTAATGCACAACAGATGTACCGACATCTGACTCACTTAACTTAAGCGCAAGCCAAAGTAATCATCTAAACAAGACAAAATGTTCTGTGTGATGGACGTAGCACCAGCTCTAC
Organism: Oplegnathus fasciatus; assembly: GCA_003416845.1. Taxonomy (NCBI): domain Eukaryota; kingdom Metazoa; phylum Chordata; class Actinopteri; order Centrarchiformes; family Oplegnathidae; genus Oplegnathus; species Oplegnathus fasciatus. The sequence goes on from NTHP01000308.1 coordinate 735,020, forward strand.
TTTCTCCAATCAATGCTGCTGTTTATCTGCTAATCTAGCAACAGCATGGGCTGAAGTAAACACACAGCCTGACTCTGTCCTGCCTCAAGCATCATCAGTGGTATCAGTGATAAGTGCAGTACGAGCTACTGCCTCTCTCTGGATGAGGATATTATGCCAGCACTCTTCTAATGGAACATGACTGTTCTGTCTTTCCCCATGGCTCCATTTCCGCATGAACGCAGCCTGTCTGCCACACCACCCTGACTGACCGCCAAGCTGGACCGACTCATTTGTTTGGGGTGGATGGGTGGTGGGAACTTAGCAGGGTGGAGGACTGGGAACTAGCTTCCTCAAAAAGAATTGGTTACCAAACAAGATCTGTGGCGTTTAATAAAGCACATACCTTTGAAACGAGAAGATTACTGAGAGAGAAGACAGTACAGGAGAGAAAAAAAAACCAGAGAGAGATGGAGCTGCCAGAGGAAAGGAGAGCAGACTGAGGCGAGCCACAGGGGAGATGGCAGCCGTGGGTGCCCTTGAAATTGCCTGACTCATTACTGCAGCAGCACGGCCATGCGTGGTGATGGCAGGCTCAGAGAGAGCTCTCGGCTGGGCTCTGACAGTCGGAGACTGAAAGACAGCCCTGTTTTTAAACCACCAGAGGAACACTTCAAAGGCTGGCATACTCATTCTGCCTTTTCAAAACACCACCCTGCATTACAGGCAGGCAGATGAGAAACATGCTAATATGTTTTCACGATTAACCCTCACGTTTGTGGTCTGATAAGGAAGAAATAATTAGGTATAAGAAAGGATTAATCAAGGACAGCATACAGGTGCACCCGGACACTTTGAGTGACAGGTCTGTGTGGGTGACTCAACACCACAGTAATCATTTAATTCCTCAGTTGCGTGGGTTTCAGTCGAACTCAGACCAGCATCACTGCACAGCTGCCTGCTGCTATACCATGCACAGCATCTATAGTCTCTGGAACAAAGTTAAGTCCCCAAATATGCATGGATAACCAGAGGCTGCAGTCTTATTACCCTTCTTATCTGGTCTTACACCGCTGTCAAGTAGAGCGGAAACACGTCCCCAGGGCAAGTAGACAGCAGGAAGAGCCAGTCTGGCCCTTCAATACTGCGGTCGCACACAGCCCACTGACAGTTTCGATCGTCACAATTAAGGCACAGTGGCTGCTGTGGCCTCCACTTTGTCCTCCGCAGGAGTTGACTGCCAACTTTAGACCACAGTGGTGTGATAATGAGTGCACAGCTTCGTCCAGCTCCAATCAGGGTTTCAGCGATCCAGCCAACCTCTATTTAAGATGGCGCCAGCGCTCCAAGTGTAGCACGACTGTGGGAGGGAAGTGTAATCTCATCACCATTAACCATGTTGCCTAAAATAAAGGCACCATTTCCCAGAACATAAAGCACATACTTTATAGGGTGAAGGACGTGGCTCAGTAGATAAGAATGTCTGGCTTTCTGGTTAATAAGCTCATGTAATGAATTCAGACTGACAAAAAAAATGCACAACAAAATAACAGAGGATTAAAATGATGAGGCTGCTTTGTGTGTATTAAGAATCTGAGATTTCTAGAGCTGATTGTGGCTCAGTTTAATGTTTGAGAACATAAGTTTGAGATCATTTTGCATTAAGAGTGCTTTCTGCTCTTGTACATTACGTTTAAATGGTGTTTAATACCGTCCAATATGATTGGTGGAACAAAACCCCTGCTAATCAGAATGCATTAGTTCCCTGTGAAATCTCCGCTCCCTGAAGCAAATGGCAGCGCTGCAGACAAATCCCTACTCGATCCTACCTTAATGTCCCTTTATGTCGAGAAATATGCGCAAGCAAGCAATTATGTGTCGGGCGAATGTTTGCCAGATGTGTGTGTGTCACCCTGCAACAGTCGAGCGATGGATGTGTTTGTGCATTACAGATTTGGCCGCAGGAGCGTTTATGAGGGGAAAGGATGCAAATCAGTGGGAGGTAAAGCTCTCAACACAGCAACAAGACTCAGGGCCTGAGGTCAGCGGAGTGACATGCCAGGCTAAGGAGATTACAGCCTGCCATAGACCAACCAAAGGCTGCCCTCATCAGTAGACAGTGGCCAGCCAAACACACTGTCAACACAGAGTTAAGGCAGTGGTGGCATGACATAACACAAGTGTGATGTTTATCTGAACCCTTTGGGAATCTAGTCTGTTTGAGAATATCAAATCAAAGGCTTTGAATACTGTGTGCAACAGTGAGTTAAAGCTTATGTAAAATACAAGCCATACACGTTGTGAACCTACGTATGTACAGTTCAAGTGCTCCTAATTACACGCGTCACTAAAATTAGTGTTTATCTATTTAGCAAGTCTCATTGAGATCCAGATCTACTTGGCAAGAAAAACCTGAAAAAGAACTCACAAAGCAGTTCTGGGTCACAGCAGACTGCGTTTCATGTTTTTGTATTTTATCTGTATTCTGTATTTCGTCATAGTGGCCCACTGTAGGGGTTGAGGGTAGGGCTGAGTCTGAATGTCTACTATTGATGTTGAAATTTGATTTTGTCATCGTTGTAGCTCTGATTATGAAACACACTAATTGTCAGTGTTCTGCTGTCTGAAGATGGATGGGTTAACAACAATAAGGTGATGGAGGACTCTGTCATCCTGCTTCTCTCGCAGGCGATGAGGTGAGCAGATGATGTAACCTAAAAGCAAACACTGCTGGGAAAATGGAGAGTAATAGTGAACCATTATTACTCAGACATCAGTGTGGGTTTTTTTTCCTGAGAACAAAATCATGACTTTTCACAGAATATTTGGCAATTTTAAAGCAGACTGCACACGTTCACCTCGCCCTCTTTGTGAAGTCTTCTTACAGAGGAGTCACAGTTCTGCAGACCCACACAAATGATGAGTTATATCATGCTAACAGAGGCAGAGGAGAGAGCAACATACTGGATAGAGACACACAAGCAGAAACAGTTCAAGCCAATCCCAAGTCCCATGTGCCAAAGTGTCAAACAATTCAACACAAAAAGGCCAAGTTTTGGCTCTCGACCTACCAAATCCTTTTCCCCTCATCTACAAACTTTCCCACCCTACAAAACTCTAAAGGTTCATTTTAAAAGAGGGCACCAAGCTGGCACTGCATGTGCCCCTCTGGCCCAGATAGTCAAAACACTGGAGCTGATTGCTGCTGCACTTTAACACATCCTCACCATGTTGTTTCGGCACTTTAGTTAAGCATTGTTGAGCCTCATGCTAAAAGTGAAGTTTGTGCCTGTGGGCACAGCTCTCACACATTTGTTTCTATCTGACACACAGCTCTTGTCTGCTCACTGGAAAGAAAAACTTGTAAGTTGACTAATATCACAGAGTATTACTCACACGGGCTCTCCTACGACAAATTATTATTTATTCAGAGAATAAAGTTCACAGTGACAGAAGACACATTCCTAATAAAATTCACTTTGTGATCTCAAATGAACGTGAAATGAAAATAATTGTAACACCATCTGCTGCCTAGTTCTGATGTTTGTGTTTGCCTGGTAAGGATGGGACATTAAGTAACAAAGGACCCCACATGTAGATCTAAAAAGGCAAGTATGCCAAGCTCATCATGGGACATGGTTGTTTCCGATGGGGCCTCTGTGTACTCATACTCTCTTTCAGTATTGTAGATCTGGGAAGCCTCCAAAGCTCCTGCCAGAATACAAAATGCCAGATCGCCGCCTTGAAAAGAGTTGAGGGACAAGCTGGTATCCAAGAAAAGAGAAACATCTTGTGCTGGGCCTAATTACTTCTGCTCCAAGATTACACGGTTTTGACCTTTCTCAGGCTTCCAGCGTAGAGCCTGATTGGAAATTAAGGAGGACAGCATTGATGTTCACAGTGCTGTTAATTACATTTAACACAGAACACAGAAGGGCACCACTGTAGCTCTATACTACCCACTAACTGCCTCACTATGTTTATATGTAATCTATTAATCGAATTCATTGTACTTGTCTTTCATTTCATGTTTTCATTCTTAATTCTCCTCACAACCACCTCAATGGACTTAATTGGTTGTAATCCAATTAAAACATTGAGGATTTTTTTCTCTAAAAACTAATAGTACTTAAAAGCTACTGACAGCCTGATAATTAGACTGAATTGCAATTTTTTAAAAATGTATTTATATGTTGTTTTTGTCTATTTTGCCTTAACAGAATCAGAATCAGACTTTATTCACAAGGAATTGGTTTTGGTGAAGGTGTCAGAACAGCGAAGTAAAGAAATAAGACAGCATTAAAATAAATAAGTTTAGATAGCTGAAGAAGATAACAAGCGCTTCAAAAGATGATATACAAATATACAAATACACAAAAGCAATATATACTGCAGAGTAATAAGGTTCTGTGTGATGGGTTACATGTACATAGTTCGCAAAGATGTCGGTAATGTTGTCAAAGTCCACTGCAATCAGCAGTTTAGATTAAAAAAAACAATAAGCGAGTAAAACATCTGTCCTGCAATTTTCAGTCAACATGAAAGCTGCAGTAACAGCTGCTAGGAGCCGTTCACTTCGTTTTTCAGTTGAACAGTTGGTATTATTGCAAGTCAACTTACAACAACCTGTATAGCTGCGCAATCTCATCCACACTTGTGGCTATTTTAGTGACCATTTTTCTGGCTCTTGCATAGAAAGATAATGCCCCAATTCTTCATCCAGCTAACAAAGCTCTGATTGGCTGGGTTGTTTTTCCAGCAGCTGTCAATCAGCACAACACCAGACCTACTTCAGTCTCTGAAAAATCAGAGATGAGTCGGCTTCCGAGGTCTGTAACCAGGCTAGCAGATGTTAGGGCTGTGCGATGTGCGATAGATGTAACATAAATATAGTTCAACAATATTTACTTGGATAACAATTAAACGTAATGATGACTTTTTTTTTTATAAATAAGTGCATGATATTTCTTTTCTTGAGTTTTAAAGTTTGTCCGATTAATGACAGTATGGCCAATTAACAATGGACTTCTGGATTGGACTGTCAGTTGATAGGATGACTGAGCTTCAGGTTAACTGGTTGTTGTAGATACTCTAAAGTTATAATCTCGAAGATTCATTTAAATAAATGTCTGTAAAGTCACTACCTAATGCTGAATGATGCAACACAATGGTGACTGAGCCTATGGCCCACTGATGACAGCCCTTGCATTTGCAGTATTACGACCCGGGTGTCGGGAGCGACTTTCCCAGAAAAATCACAAGCAGCGCACAGTTAGACTTTTAACACAACAGACTTGCTCTTCAACTCACCTGTGTGTGAAGCGGCGTACTGTTTTTTCCGGTCTCTGTTGTGTTGCGAGTAAACGGTTACTGTGGCCGAACAAACAAAGAAAAGGTCGATGACTACAGATGATGAAACTTGGGAAGTGAGGTCCAAAACACACCTGCAATTGCAGCGTATCGCCATAGGTGCCGCGAAAGACAACGGAATGAAAATATAAAATGTGGGATTCAGGCAATTTATTGCTAATTCTGATATGAGTAAATTTCGGCCATTCAAAAAATAAATGACAAAAACAAGTGTCATTCATAATTTTTGTCTCACTACTCCTCCATCAGATGGAGTTTATAATTCAGCTGCAGTCTGCATGTAAACCTGCTCACTGATTCAGAGCAGGGAGTGCACAATGAGCTTGCCAGTGTCAAATATACACTTTCAGAGAGTATAAGAGGTCAGTGTAATGAATAGTCAATCTCACTGATACAGTCTCTGCAGCAAAGACTGACTCTAGGTAATACAGTTAATGCTCAAAGTTACAGAGGCATTTTAAAAATGCGGACATACAACAAAGATGATAGTGTAACATTAAACTCAAAGTTATAAGTCACCAAAACTAAGAAACCAAAAGCACAGATTATGTTAGTGTGACATCCAGCGTGGCCTGAGTGTTGGTCTGAGCTGCAATAGGAGAGTGTAAACCCTTCAAAACCGCATATCTGAGTGTTAACCATCAACGCTTTGGTCTGTTTCTCATCAGAAAGTTCCCCTTGCTGTCTGCCAAGAAAACTGGAAACCAAATGTTTTTATGTTACACAGAGGCGATCTGAAAATCTACATCGGTAAATGCAGACTTAAGAAATGAGACAGACTACATAAAGTTAGACTGGAATGTGTTTCTTTGCATACTGGAGCAAAGAAGGAACAGGATTAGGAGATTTGTTTCACACTTATTGGATTTTGGCTCTGTGGGAATGGAATTATTCAGGACAGCAAACTGAACCGTTCCTGTTAATGTGGAAAATATGACTCAGTGTAAACACACAGACACATTAACATGAGCTTCGTAAGCTCATATCTTCATAGTCAATGAAAAATATTGATCTAAACTTTTTGCATACTCATTTCAACAAACACTTTACTTCTGCTTGTGCACTTACGCTTCCTTACTTGCAGAGTCAAAATCCCTTTAGAGATTCTTCTAATTTATCTAAAATGCATCTAAAACACTTGACAGTAATTTAAAATAACAACTGCAGGCAATATAAAGACAGGTTTGACAATTATTTCTATGTAAAAAAAATCCTTTACTTTAGAAGGAATGACACCCAGCTGAACTTGCAGATGAGCCAGGTAATGTGTGCATCAGGGAGGGAAAAGTAAATTAGATAGGTTTCACTCCTCAGCACCTACTGTACCCAAAGTACTCATGAGCAAAGCACTAAATCTCCAAACTGCTTCAGCGGAGCTGCTCTGTAGCTGTAGAGGACTGAGGCTGAAGTGTCTGGGTAGCTCCCACGGGTTGAATGAGTGCAACTGCAGATGGGTTTTAAGAAAATGTCAGTCTGACCCTTGCTAATGAGCTGTCAGAGCATGCGTGCTATAACTGACCTGTATCTCCTCGTAGGCCTCGTCAATAGTGGTTACTTGGTGCTGCTCGTGAAGCGCCGGCTCGTCGCAGAAGAAGCACACCAGACTTTTGTCGGTGAGGCAGAAGAGCTTGACCTTCTCGTGGTCCTTGCAGGGGTAGGAGCTCCTCTGGGCGTTGAGGATGGCGTCCAGTGGGAAGGCAGAGTAGCGCTCCACAATGTTGGACAACTTGAGACTCGGCGAGAGGAGGGGATCGGTGAAGGTCCTCCGGCACTCAGGGCAGTCCCGCGTTCCGTGGGGCTCCTGCCTGCTCCAGTGCTCGGTGATACACTTTCTGCAGAAGTAGTGCTCACAACCAAAGCTGACGGGGTCCTGGTAGATGCTGAGGCAGATGGAACAGAGGAGCTCGTCCTTCAGACAGCAAGCCATTTGCAAAGACGGAGACTGAGCGGCATCTAAGAGGGCACTGCTCTGGAGCTGAGTATACTTGGTTTAATCTTCAAGTGAGCGGCTCACTGCCACGTGGGAGTTGACTGACAAGATCTTCGTGAATCTTGGGACTCCAGCTTTATTGTCTCTGTTGAAATATAGCAAATAACAACAATAAGATAAGCCACTAATCTTTTATTACACGCCTAGTGCATGGTTAAATACATTTATAACAAAGAAATCATCAACAGGAGCAGATTCTTTTAGCTAAACATTAACAAAACAGACATCAATGAGAGCCCATTTAACATTCAGTTTCATGTATGGAGATTTCAGTGTGCTGTCAATGCTAACATTGGCTAAGAGTTTGAAAGCAGAGTTGCAACAATTAGTTGTTCAACTGATTAGTCGACCATCAGAAAATCAATCAGCAACAATTTTGAAAACCAACTAATTGTTTAAGTCATTTTTAAGCAAAAATGCCACACAATTCACAGGTCCCAGCTTCTCAAATCTGAACATTTGCTAGTTTTCTTAGACTTTTATGACAGTATATCGAATACCTTTGGGTTTTGGACTGTTAGTCCAACAAAACAATTCATCTGAAGATGTCACAAAGAGCTCTGGGAAAATTTGATGGCCAGTTTTCCACAAACTTCTGACATTTAATAGACCAAATGATTAACTGCTTGAGAAAGCAAAAATCAGATTAATGGATAATGAAAATAATAGTTAGCTGCAGCCCTATTGGCACAAAAAAAGCACTTATACTTAAAATAGCAGCACAATCTAATAATGATATCAGACAGAACCTGCAGCCTCTTACTTTCTTAACAGTAACATTAAACTTAAACCATTCAACCATTTAATTTAGCTTTCACAGGAGAGGAGATGCAGTCTAGTTTCACTTTGTTAGCTTCCTCCTTACCTGAGGAAACACCTGAATATGCTGACGTTTTTATCAAAATACGTCTCCTTCACCTTGCTACAGACCTTTCCCCTCTCATTGTGGAGGATTTGTTGATTTCCACAGCTAACAGTCTGCACCAACCAACAGGGAAACAGGGGAAACACCTGCAGCGGTATTATCTCCGCTGCTGTCTTCCTCCCACCCCGGTGTGAAGCAGCTTCCTTTTAAATTCCCTCATGAAGAGGGGTCCAACAGCCCGGACTGAGCTTTTATAATTCTCACCCTCTAACCACAAACTGTCGAGCCAACATCTGTGCTGTAGCTTAGCATAGCCTACATGTTATTTAATTGGCTTGCTCCACCTGGTTTGTAAGCTGGATTTGTAAACATTACCGAACAGGACCACGACAAACACAGCGGGAGGATGAGATTGGGGAAGAGACACAAAAAAGGGGCAAAACACTAATTTAATAAGCTACATATTCAAAAAGGTGGACTCGGAGAAAACATGTGGGGGTGTAAGTATCTAAATATGACAATTCATAAACGAAGGAAGAGATAAGGATTGAGAAAAAAGACCCAACTTACCAGCCTCTGCGCAGCGACTTCAGCGGCTCCAATGTAAGTGTCTTTCAGGAAGGAGGGCAACACACAGCGGCAACAGACGCTACCAACTGTTTTGAACGGTTGGGGGGGGGGTTCTCAAACATAACATTTACAATATAACTACAGTTCGCCGATAAATACCTTACCAAAATGAATAGAAGTCAATTTATATGTAATTTGGTGGGTTTAAGTGATTTAGAGTGTGAATACGAGGCTTAAAAACCAACAATATAAAGTTTTATCTCCCTCTAATAATGGAGTGGCTCAGACTTCCTCTCTCCCCTCATTCTCCCGGTTAGCATCGCTGCTTAGCTACCTTGATTACAACAAACAAACACACTAAAATACGCGAAGTGGATATGTGTAAGAAACTGTTTGACTAAAAACAAAATGAGTGTAGAGACTGCCATCAAAATGGACTGTCAATGTTCACTGAAACGTTTTTTTGTGAGCCGGACGAGAGGCTGCAGTGTCCGCCTTCAACCAGCAGCTGTCAGCAGCGTCCGCAGAAAACATCACATTCCTCCCAGTCCAGGTGGTGAGCAAGAATACATCCATGTACACATTAAACTCATCACTCACACACCCAACTGATGGAGGCTCCTTTATGATAATAATTATGGGGGGATTACAGGTTAGTGTGTGTTGTAAAATCTGCAATCTTGTTTTGGCTCTTTTGTTTAATCTGCCTGTTGTGAGTCCTCCAACTTTATCACTGACAAATGTTGTCCTACAGTTTTTGTGTATGTTGTCTTTAACATGATGTCTTCATATATGACACCAGGTTAGTTTCACATATGCTGCATGTTTTGTATATAACTAAACTACCATCAGCACCATGTACAGCAAATTTGACATACTTGCACTATACTTGAGTATTTCCATTTAATATGGTACTATATACTGTGACCCCACTACATTTAAAATGGAAATATCGTACATTTTACTCCACTACAATTTTGTAAAGCTGTAGTTACTTTGCACATTATTATTTTATGTTGTTTTATAAATAAAACTACCCAAAAGTATACCTAAAGCAGCTCCACAATCAACATACAACATTAAAATGTGGCTTCAAAATGCATCAGTAAAAGTAATCTAATACAATCATAATATAACTGACAGGGCCTTTCTACTGCCTAGTGAGTCCTTGTATTTTTGATAATAAGTATATTTTGCTCCTCATACACCTGTACTTTTAAGTAAAATTATGAATGCAGGACCTGTAATAGAGTATTCTTTACAATTTGGATACTTATTTAGACAAAAAATCTAAATACTTCTGCCAGTACTGACTACCATATACAACACATATAAGTGTGATATTGTATGAAATCTTAACAAATAAAAGCATAATCCATCCACAAAAATAAATAAAATACACATTGTTTGTTAATTGTATGGGACTTTGTAAGTTCTAAATCAAGTACACAAATTGGTCATTTTACAACATGTATGGGATATACAGACAGGTGACAAATTAAAGGAAAAACCTGAATAAATGAGTGGAGAAACA
>NTHP01000309.1:0-70207 GCA_003416845.1 Oplegnathus fasciatus
CTTTGGTTTACTACTTACTTCTTTATAGGCTAACACTAGCACCTCTGTCCTGCTTTTTTGGTTTGAAGTTTAAACTCCAGCAACCTCAGTCAAACTCGGCTTGCGACAGCTGACAAAATCTTCTAGTAACAGTTGTCATCTCAGTCAACAAACAATGTTTTTTGTTGGCTAGAAATGAGAAGCTGCTTTTGTTTCTGCAGCACGTTTTTTTCATTTGCAGCACGTTTCCGTTGTTGTATTTGTTTTCGATTTTCATATGCGTTTTTGAATTGGCGTCGTTTCTGAAGCTGCAGCATGTTTCTCCGAATGGAAATGTTTTGGGCCGTTGTAGCGCGTTTGCCCTTGTCAGCCACCGTAGTTTTGTGTCTCAGGCAATATACAGTAGAGGTTGTTCTATCTTATTTATGGAGGTTGTTGCTGCTAAAAAACAAACAAACTTTGATATATGTGTTTATTCAGTTAATTTTCTCCTACAGGGACACCAGAAACTGAACATCAACGAAAGATAAGGTAGTAAAGGTATAAGTAAGTGTATATAAATGAGGAGTTATTTCCAACATTTCGGCTGCGCTGCCTTTTGGTTTTAACTTTAACTAAACTGTTGGCTTCTTTTCGTCTTGTGTTTCTTGCACCATCAAACTTTGTTGTAGCAAAGTCGCCATGCTCCCGGATCGCAGTTTGGTTAGTATGATGTTATCATTACCGATAACTAAAACTACTACAAAGAATGCTGTAATAACTTGAAATTACCCATTAAAGCTTCCGCACTGACGCAATCCCAACAGCGACAACTCTGGCACTGCTCCTCATTTTTCTTCCCGCGTTTATGTGTGTGTATGCCTCTGTGTAGCTGATGATAAATGAGCACAGCAGCTCCTGAGAGAGCTCACAGAGGAAAGAATAATGGGTATTTAAGCACACTTGTAAATTACCAACACATTTGTCTTAGACTGTCCCCTTTGGGATNTGAGGCATGTGCAGCATGCAGAGCCGCTCTCACTTGTTTTCAATGTAGGCCTGCTGTGTTTCTTTCAAATAACGCTTTATCTGAGTTTAAATAGCAGTGCATAATTGACTTAATTCAAACGTATTTCTATTTGTCTTTATTCATTATTTTCAATTTGTTTCACCTGTCATGTTATTATCCAGTCATGTGATTGCCTCCCATTGGCTGATGCTACTATATCGGTGTGCCACACCCGTGTTGTCTGTATTTAAAAGCCCTGACAAAGACCTACAGTGGTCGAAACATGTTGGCTTTTTTAACGATTTCGCCACTACAATAAAGGCTTTTTAATATTTCTTCCTCGTTGTTACTTTTTCATATATTTCAGTGTGCCTGGATTGCCTTCCTGTTTATCATATTTTTCTATATATTTTATATCTATATATTATTTGGTACCACTTACTAATAGGACACCCCTTAGCTGTCCGGTCCACAACTTAAGCGTTGTTTTCGGACACAGCAGGCAGCTGTTCAGAGAAAAAGCTCTACAAACCCACTGAACACTGCCTGCTCAGCACCAAACAGCAGACAGGCACAGTTAGTGACTAGCTGGTGAACATAGTGGAGCATTTAGCTGCTAAAGAGACAGATATTTGCCTCAGGAAGTGGTGGAGACCAAAAACAGAGCTAAAATTGAGTGAATATTGGACTAACAATCATCAGGTGACCAGAAACATGACTCCAAATGTATGATAATGTTGCTCCGAAACTGCTGGATGTGTAAATAAGCAACTATTTATTAACAAGTTTGCCATATCAACTTAAAAGGTGATAACATGTCAATATTGTGTTCACAACTTGTTTCCACTGCCTCCAAGTGGCCAAAAAAAGTAATTTCTTGCAGGTTTAATCAAGTTTTTGAGCCTAAAGTCAAAAAAACCTTAACCATAGAGGTGGCAGATTAGAAAATACTTTTGCAATGGGAATATGGGCAGTTTTGGAAGCCACTGACAAATAACGTTGATGACAAATTACATATTTAGTCATTAAGGTATGAGTATTCCTGACACAGCCATGTAACACCTCATCCAATCGAGTCACCATGATGTAGGGCATCATGTTTTTTTTTGTTTTTTTTTACATCTTTACAAATGGTAGAAAGATGCATCAGTTGAGTGATTCACCTCTTTATTTTCTCAGCAGTGCGTCCATAGACAGTATAAGCGGAAAATATGGTAAAGAATATCTCTCTTTAAATAGCTAATCTTTGAGTTGAAATCGCAGCTGTGTGTGTGTCACTGAGGCTTGGACATGCACTCCCCTTCCCTGTGCCCTGGCAAGCACTTTACAAACAAACGTAAGCAGTTTTATTGATAGGGTAATCCTAGACTGATTAATGGCCCAATAATCAGCCGTAACCTGCAATAAATCAGCTGCTGATCAATACAGCCTGTGCTCTGCAGCCGTGGCCAGATCATTACCATGTCACTGTATATCTACCATTAGCACAGGAAGGCTGAGCGCTAAAGGGAGGGAGAGGAGTGGAAGAAAAAGTGCTTCCTTTCTAATGTGTTGGAAATGGGATTGATAGAGAGGTCTTTTTTTTTTATTTCATTTGTCTGCCCGCCTGTCTTTCTCCCGCCCTCTTCTCTCAGTCTGATTAATGGCCGTACAGCAAAGGCAGTGATAAAGATGGAGAGGGGTGAGCGGGATGTTAAATTATGATAATGACAGCACAATTAATGACATTGGGAGACATTATTCTTCAGCCTTTTGGCATATCACAGCTGCTAGAAGATGTACAGTGTGCTGATGCTGTTAAAGGTACACTCTTATATATATTATCTTATAAACTACCTTGGACAGTCACAACTATATTTGGACAAAAATGGAATTAGGAATGAAAATAGCAAGGCCTCTTGGCCGCAGGCAAGGCCTCTTGGCCGCAGGCACTTCATGCTGGTCTGAACTTCTGCATATAGTGATTCAAGAGTGTATGCGTGTTTGTGTGTCTGTCTGTTTGTGTTTTCAAACCTTTTTTCAAACAGACATTATGCCTTTTGAAGTGTTAAAGGACCAGTGTGTAGGATTTAGTGGTGAGGTTGCAGATTGTAACAAACCGAATACCCCTCCCCTCACCCCTCCTTTCCAAATGTGTAGGAGAACCTACGGTGGCCGCCACTGTACGTAAAAACGCGAAAGGCCCTTTCCAGAGCCAGTGTTTGGTTTGTCCGTTCTGGGCTACTGTAGAAACATGGTGGTGCAACATGGCGGGCTCCGTGGAAGAGGACCCACTCCCTATGTAGATATGAAGGGCTCGTTCTAAGCTAACGAAAACAATTTTCAGTTTCAGGTGATTATACATTAGTGAAAACATAATTATGAATATTATATTCCATTTCTGCCAATAGATCCCCATAAATCCTACATGCTGGTCCTTTAAAGGGTAATTCTGGTATTTTTCAACCTGGCGTGAAAAAGCTAGAGAGTCCCAGTGGAGCAAGCTATTGGAGCTTGTTAGCTGTGTGTCCACATGCAGTTTTATTTCACTTTCCACTGCTGGAGTATAAACTGTTTCACAACAGAGACATGGTTTACAGACAGTTCAGACAGGAGTCGATGGTATAATTACGTATTTTAAATAAACTGTGTGAACTTATTGTCCCATTAGCAAGCCAGTACACTAGTGTGTTATTCTGCTGAAAGGTTGTGCTTTAATCAAGTTCAACTATTTGTGATTATGTTGGGTCTGTGAATGTGTATTGGATGCTGAAATCAGTAGAATGTACATTTACTCAAGTATTGTACAAATTTGAGGTACTTTTACTTTACTTGAGTCTTTTTATGCTACTTTCTGCGTCTACACCACTACATCTCAGAGAGAAATATTGTACTTTTTACTCCACTATAATTATCTGACAGCTTTAGTTACTTTACAAATTAAGATTACCCTAACCTAACAGTATATACAAGTACAGCTGAAACGATTAGTCGATAAATCAATTTCTAAAACTATTTTGATAATCGTCATTTTTCATGTAAAAGCATTTCATGATTCCACCTTCACACATGTGAGGATTTGCTGCTTTTCCTTTAAATTATTTTTTAAAATCATTTTGAGGTTTGGACTGTTGGTTGGACAAAACAAGCATTGTGAAGGTGTCACTTTGGGCTCGTGATGACATTTCTCACTATTTTCAGAATTTTCACAAACCAAAACATCAATCGATTAATGAAGAAAATAACCAGCAGATTAATGCAGAATGAAAATAATCATTAGTTGCAGTCCGATACAAAATAGTTAAAATTAGCTCCTCAACCAACTCCAACAGTAAAATCCTGCTTTTACGTTAATGCATGAGTTATAATAATCTAATGATATAATATATTATAGTATGACAGTCACAGGGGACATTTTTCTGCATTGAGTACTTTTACTTTTAATACTTAAAGTATATTTTCCTGATTATACTTACATACTTTTACTTAAATATGATTTTAAATGCAGGACTTTTATTTGAGTATTTTCACAGTGTGGTATTAGTACTTAAGTAAAGGATCTGAATACTTCCTCCACCACTGACTGAAATGAAGAGGAATCCTCCTTCATGAGTCAGGTGTCACTTTGCTCTCAGCTCTGTCAGCTTAAAGCAAACTCAACATCAGTGAAACATCAGACGGTGTATGAAAAGGAGATATGGACACAGACTCGCTGAAATGGATGCACCGCTTTCGAATGAAGTGTCCCTGAAATCAGAGATCAGATTAGAGGTCAGAATTTGGTCAAAGCACAAACCCAGATCCACAGAGGAGATTTTTCTTCGCTGTGACAGATGGAGAGGGGCGGGCTCGTGGAACGAGGGAAATAAGGATCAAATCAACTAAGTGAGCGAAGGAGAGGATGGGCTGGGATAAAAGGAAGTGAGGATGACAAGGTGCATGCGGAGGAAGAGCATGTGGGGAGATAAGATAGCGCAGACGTAAAGAGAGGGCTGGACGGAGAAGAAGAAAGGTAATTTGAGAGAGAGACCAGTAGAAGAGGTTGAGGCAGGGCTGACAGTGGGCCATTCATCCTCCATGCTAGAAGAGACAAACTGCTGGCAGAGGAAGACAGGCCCCATAAATCACTTGGCAGCACACACTCACAGACACACATACACTCACACACACATGCATGCAATCACACAGTGAAACACGTCCATGGCCACACACACGCACAGAAAACACACATCTACACATCTCCTACAGCTTATTTTAAAAAGGTCTGTATCGTTTTTTTCATTCTGGACATCTGGGGGTCTTTTTCTTTGGTGCAGTGGTGGAATGTAAAGAAGCACATTTACTCGACTATACATGTAGTAGTAAAGTACAATTCTGAAGTACTTACACTTTACTTGAGTATTTCCATTTTCTGCTACTTTATACTTCTACTCCACTTAATATCAGATGGAAATATTTTACTTATTGCTCCTCTACATTTATTTAACACATATAGTTACTTGTTACTTTTCTGGTTAATATTTTAACATTGACCATGTTTATAGCTGGAGGTGTTCTGTGAACAGTTTTACAGGCGTCTCTTTTACAATGGTGGTCTATGGGGAAAATGCTTTTTGGGCCGCAGGGGGATTTTTTGTTGCAATACCGCAAGTGGTCACTGGAGAAAATTGGAAGCGAGGCTGAGCCGTATCCAGGTCTTATAATACCTGCATGGTCTGAAGCGGTGTGTGTGAGAATGGCTATCTTGTGTTCAGAAAAACCTAAAAAAAAAGAAAAAACGTCACAGAACACGTCGCGGAATTTGTCGTGCTCAGTGAGAGACGTGCTCATCTTTTTGTCGACACGTTGTCAGGTGTCCCAGATGCGGCATTGGTTGTCGGCACTATGATACACTACAGCACACGGGATAAAACGATCAATTGTCGCACCCGACACCCATTTTTATTCCAGACTTTGTTGCTAAATCAGCCAGGACTGAAATCTTAAGGATTATAACTTTAAGTACATTTTGCTGATAATAATTCTGCATTTTTACTTTTAATGGAGTATTTTTACACTGTTGTATTTCATTGTATTGTACTTTTACTTTAGTAAAAGTAAGGATCTTATTACTCCTTCCTCCACTGCTTCGGTCACTCTGCTTCTGTTCACGTAACAACACAGTTTTAAGAGTGCGTGGTGAAGAGAAAATAAGGCCCAAATATTCCTGTAACCTTTGGATTTTCCGCTCACAGTCCAGTAATACTTAGCTGGCGGTGTTGCGGCCGGGTTGTTCTTCCACTCTGTGACTGATCGACACTCTCCCTGTGGGCTCTGTCAGTCACAAACCTCCCACTTTCCTCCACCGCCCAGAGAGGGTGAAGAGTGCCAGTTCCTCTTCGCCCAGCCCTGACCTCTGCACTGACATGCATGGTGTGTTTTGACAGTGGGCCACGCGCTGACCACGGCTGCCGGGCAGGTCGGGGAGTGGCTGCCCTCGTGTTTTCACTGGAGAATGTTCTTTTTATTGTTATTTCAGTGATTATTGAGGTCAGACCTCTTTCAAACTATTAATTAAACAGGGTGAGTAGATGTTTCACTCAACAGCTTCTTCCATGGCACAAAAGATACCTGTCCTATCTCGCCTTTAAGAGCAGCTAATCCACCTTAAATTATTTCAGTGTCATGGATATTAATGGAGACATTTAGTGCTGGTTCAGGCTTTTCTACCCTGCCAAGAATTAAATTGTTGGAAAAATACTGAATCCTCTGAGACGTGGGCAAATTTAACCACACAGAAAACAGGCACAAAACACTGTATGAGCTATTTCTATTTTCCTATAAAGATATATACTGGTCCAAAAAAAGAGAACTTTTTAGAGGGTTCTTCATTTCGCTCTCCTTACTGTTTACATATAAAAGTATTGGGCATATGTTTTTAACTCACATAATTATCATGTTAACACCAATAAATATCCCTGTAATTGTATATATTGTTGCATGTCTGCCTTAGCTGTACTCTTGAGACATTTGGAGCCAATCTGAAATTCCCTGAAAGTGTTCATATTCTTCCTCTCTCCTAAATGTTCAGGTAGAATAAAAAGCTTCATCTTAAAGCTGCTTAAAGCAAACAACAGTCTTTTTGAGGATTAGTCCTGCCCGGCAAACACAACACCTGCTTCTTTAGAGATCCTCATGCTACTGATGATCTATTTAGTAAAGTGACAATCATCATAATAAAACTTAACTTGAAAGAATCATCCCTCTTCAGAGACAATAACAAGCTGTAAGGTACAAAATGCAGCACAGCAGTGCTCATGGACAATGTGTGCACTTGTGACAACACTTAAAATTCTAGTTTATTATGACTTGGGTCTTATTTTCATGTATGATTCTTGTCTATGATAGTTTATTGTACTCACCAAACATAATTGTTGCGCTCCGAGAAAACAGCAATATAACTATGGCAAGTCCAGTAAGTCAAAGTTGAAACAGGAAGTTGGTCTGTAAACTGTGATGAACGTTTAAAACAGACAGTTTGGGTAATAATTTCACAGTTCATCTTTGCTTTCTCATCCAAATAAGTCTGGCTAATGTTGGGATTTATTTACAATCTGTATGATCGTCTGACTGCTCGTGTTTCTTGCCCCATGAGAATTGATTTTCTTCATTGCATTCCCAGATCTTGGAATATAACTTGTTGAGTAAAGTGTTAATATCACAGATAAGAATGATGGTCAAAACTACAAAAATTAAAACCAGGTTGTATGAAACTGGAATTTCCTCTTAAATGGAAGTAACAAACAAAATAGGTGTATACAGTCAGTAATCTAAGTACACAGATGTGCTTGGGTATAGTTAAGCTAGCTGTAACAAGCTGTAAACGTAACAAAGACATATTATTATTACAGTTGTTTATTTATGCATCCAGTAGATATGGAGCAATGTTGCCATTCATAGAGTCGACTTTGCGTCCACCTGATGAATGTAAGTCCAATATTCTCACTCTTTTAGATTTGTTTTTGGTCTCTACCGACTCCTGAGGGAAATACCTCGCTCTTTAGTTGCTAAATGCTTTGCTAAATCACAGATTTTTTAGCTGAAAAGAGCTGCCTGCTTTATCTGAAAACGACATTGATGAGAGTAAACAGCAAAGTTGTGTCCAGGAAACCAAAACAATGAGCTGAAAGGTGCTAAAATGCTCCGTAGAGCTGATAGGAACAAGTTGATCCATTGTTAATAAAAGTACATTATTCTTGTATTCTAGAGTACTGTACAGGAAATTATACCATGGAAATATGTGAAAGACCACATATAAATAGAACTAGTATGGTTAATTTGCAGTAAATCTACAGAAAACAGAGTGAGTGATGTTTGTCCAGTCGCTGGCTGCTTTACGTCTGTGAGTGTGTACTATATGCGCACTCTGAGAAGCTTGTGTGGATAGTCCTATTATGTGTAATGAATGTAAACAGTGCTGCAACAGCTGGTGTTTTAACGGTGTAAAATATGACAGAGCTGGTATGTGTGCAGTGTGGTGGCTCTCACTCACTGTGTTTACAGCAAACACAGGATATAAATCATTACTATGACCCAGGTCATATGTAACACAACAACTCTAGGCAGCAGCCATGGAGAGTGAATGTGACTCACATTAGCAATGCTGCACACAGTAGATGCATTGTACTGTATGTGTTTTGTGTGTGTGTGTGACTTTGTGCGTGACGGCACTAAAGGAAAAAACGGAGAGCTAGAAGTTAGAAAAGCTGTAAAGATATATCTCACTGTGATTAAAAACAAACAAACAGTATCTCATGAGACCAAAGAACAAACAACATAATTTCATAGAATGAATAAATCCCATTAGGGCCTCAGGGTCTTAAGATAGAGCCTCATAAATCGAGCTGCATGTGATCTATCTTTGCTCTTCAACTACATGTGTGCATGAAGGGAGTATTTTTAACTGCGCTGAGAAAATATGTGTACCGCTATGTGGAGATGAAATGTATTCAGTGCGTAAAAAGCTTTACTGTCATTTTCAGCTATTCATTTTCCCTTTCTTGCTTCTTCTTTGTCCTTCTTTTATCTTCTTCCTTCTCTGTCTGTTTTTAATATGGGTCAGTGATTCCCTTCTTAACCTCTCAACCGCCTTCAACCACATGTGAACCAGTGGGGTCATGTCAGGGGCGGTGAGGTCAAATCTCATTAAAGTCGAGTTTTCCAACTTCACGTTCCCACCTTCCCTGTCCTCCTCCTCTCCTCCACCTTCCAGGATTCATCCATAAGGACGGCAAAGACAGATGCTGTGATCTCTTGTCTCTGTCTACAATCTAAGCCTTGATGATCGGACACGTGGGGAAGAAAAAGAGACAGATGAGAGTAAAATGGGAAGAAGAAGGTAGGGGAGGACATAGAGCTCATGTTGAGCAATGGCAGCCAAACTCAACCATGATTTATTTGAAAAAAATCTGAATAAATCTAAGCTCAACTGACTCGCTAAACCCCACCGCCCTTTGTAACTGTCGCTATGCCTGTCCATTACATTATAGTTGACAGTGATAACAGTGGCAGATTTACCATCGAAACTTTTACTAATTTTTGCAAAAATGTGTCCTTGATTTCTATCAGATTGAAAAGCAGGCTTCTCATTTTGATACTGAAATGACAACTGTTGCTAGCAGATTTGGTAACACTTTATTTTGATTGTTCATCTGTTGACACTCTACAAGTTATCAGCAGCATGTCAACAGTGTATCAGTTGATATTCAACAACACTGTTTCAACAGACAAGTAACATTCATTCAAGTAACTGCCAGTAGACTGTAAGGTGCATTTCAAGTGTTGATCTACAGATTTTTACATAAAGTGTCTGTTGACTGTCAGTATGTTTTCTGCAACAGGTTATTAACCAATATTCAACTAACTATCTGTAGATTGTGTCAGCATCTTCTAAGTTGAGTATCAACTACTTAAAATCAATCTGTCTGTTGAAAGTCAAAGTTCAGGGTTAGGTTTAACCATAACCTAACCCTAACCCAATGGTTAATATGTCTGTTGCATATAATTGGTAGATGACTGTATGTGTTCTGTTGAGTCCTAACACACGTGTACAAACGCTTAGTGGAGTGGAGTGCTAATAGTCTGCTGATAGTCAACTATAGATTAGTTAACAATCAACAGATAAGCAACTAATCTTTAGTTGACTATCTGTTGATCGTCAACTAATCTCTGATCTAATCTTTGGTTGACGATCAACAGATTATCAACAGATAGTAAACTAAAGATTTAGACTCTGATAGTATCTGGGACCGGCTTCCACATGGGGGGGGGGAAATACTACACAGTGGATGTCCTGTCGTGTTCAGGGCTTTTTTAAAATCGTAACTGCAATTCCAAATAACAATGTAGTTAATAATATGCTCCTTGGCCTTCGAAGTAATGCTTGTTTACTACTGTAAACTAGTTAACCGGACATGTGAACAACTGCAGCTTAGATCACAGCAGATAAACACACGGTTTCATTCATCCCTGACACTAAAAGGCTAAAAAACAACACCACCCTCCAAACTCTCACATGCACATTACAGCATTTGGACGAATCCAAAGCTTGAGCTGCCATGCCTAGTTAAGGTTGCTAAACTAGGATTAGACAGACGGTCAATTAAATGTGCAACAAATGGTCTTTGACTGATTGGTTGTTTGTCGCAAATGTCGCCCTTGGTGAGTACAGTTACATCAAACTTCTGGTTCATTAGTTTCCTAACACCTTGCCAAGCAGTGGCAGGCAGGAAAGACTTTGTGATTGTTTGCCAGTGCAGTCGCAGCCAATTACAGGACTCAAAAGGAGAGGCATTAATCAAATCTTTAGTGCGGTGGCAGACATCAGATTGCAGAAGCCTGCAAAACAAATATGTCACTGTCAGTGAGGCCATACAGCAGGCATTTAGGGGATTGCATTAAGTCGATGGCTCAGCTGCAAGCTAAGCTAATGTGGAACAGGGGCCTCTGGGAACTATTTGCTATGGTGGGAGGCGGAGGTAAAGAGTGTGGAGGAGTGAAGCTGCCTTCGTTCTCCCATCCCTCATTTTCTATCTCTTCTTAATTCTTTCTGTCTATTTCTCCACCTTTTGTCTGTTTTATTTAAGCCGACAGGCTGAACTGGAGGGCGTGGGATGGCCAGTGGGGGAATAACGATGAGAGAACAGTGTAAGAAGGGAGGAGACAGATGAAATGAGATAAAGACAAGCAGCAGGGTGAGCTGCAATGAAAGAAACGAGAGTGCAAAATGGTTGAAGGAGGAGAGATAACAAAGAGTGATATAGTGTAAAAAACAAAGGTATGGAGTTCCCTTGAGTGAATCAGTATCTATTCGTGTTTCTGGAGAGATGAAGAGGTGGCCTTTGTTATCTTGGAGTGCTTGTTTTCTCATGCATTCTGAACTTTTTGGCTAGACTGTATGAAAATAATGCTTTGTGACAAAGATACCATCACGTTTTGTAGCAGAACAAGAATGAACATGACTGTGTGAATGAAGTTTTCTTTTATTTAAACAGGTAAAAGTGTCAATAAGATCATTGAAAGGTCACCACAGCCTCCTCCTGGCTGTCTCTCACTGATCTCTCTTCAAAAGAGACTCTTTTACTTTTAGTCTCAAACAAGCGTAATATCGCACACTTTTGGACAGTCTGTACTGAAAAGGCATTCATGGTGTTGGACTTGTGTCTACACACAAAAAGTCATGAAGGTCACCTGGCCTGGCCAGTCACTGGGCACAGTGGGCATAATTGTCCAAATGTCTGTTGCAGAAAGTTACAAAAATTGTCGGATGCGGCATGTAGAGGCCTTTAAAAGAGTACTCCACCTATTTTGCATTACACTCCTACAACATTATTGGACTCTTGGAGAGCTTGAAAAAAGGATCAAAATGGATGCAGCAGAATCAAAGATATTGTATTTTTTATTACACTCATTCTTCTCTCCTGCTTCCTACATTACCCACAATGCAACTCGACTGCCAACAGTTAAACCTGAGATTTGGATGTGATATGGTAGTGGTTTCTAATGTATCCTTGAGCTGCTTAGCCTCAAGCAGAGATGAAGAGCAGACTACAGATGTCTGGTAAACTCACTTCTTTGTAACTCCACACCTTCAAATTTTTTTTATGTTTCAAACTTGTAGTCTTTGAACTCAACCGGCGCTGATTCATGTGACACCACATGAGGCAGTTTATCAGATTTCACACAGGAGCCACAAAAGACTTAATACAACATTTTTCACATGAGAAGTAGTTCTCCCCAAGGCCTGTAAACAGACTTTAATGTGTACAGTTCCCCTTTCAGGTGATCATACAGGTATTCCAATTTTCAAAAAAGCATCCAAATAAATTAGAAACAAAAGTCTTGATAGAGAGTGCTTTCTCCAGGTCCTTTAAAACTGGCTTGAACTCACCAGTAATGACTTCAGATAATATCAGGTCCTGCTGCTCCAAGTGGAACAGGCGGAAGACACATGGATTGTTAACAGGGAGCTCAGTGAACTTATCCATGATGAAATGTCACTGTAAGTCCTAAATGAAGCCTGTGTCAGTGATATCACCTTGATGACATAGAGTATAGATGGCATGGAATGAGTCAAAGCCGGAGTTTATGGATCAATAGCTGTCACAGCTCAGGAGTCCTACGATCTGTAAAGCTGCATGCTTAAAAAGATTATGACTGCACTGTGGGTGTTGGGCTACTGTGGTTATACTGTGTGTGAATGTGTGTGTGTGTGTGTGTGTGTGTGTGTGTGTGTGTGTGTGTGTGTGCATGAAAAAGAATAAATTACAGGGTAATGATATTAAAAGCACAAAGTCGTTAAGATGCCAAGTTAAGACACAATAAATCCAGTCATGGCTTCTACAGCCTGTCCCCACACTGGGTAATTAAATTAGATTTATAAGCCATATTACATCAGTGCTAGATACTTCATCCACCCTCTGCTCCTGCACCGTCCCTCCATTTTGCCCCGCTTTATTAGATGACCTGACAGCCGGCGAAAAATATGGTGGAATGTTTCAGGTCCCAGGCTGCGAGAGCTGTGCACTGGGCACTCTGTCTTTGGTGGTGTCAGTCGTGTCCACTGATAATATATTAAGCGCTCCACTTCTCTGCAGAGCCGGGTTGCAGCAGGGCTGCCCATGACACAGTCAAACAGCTTTATCATCATTCACAGTCACTGCTTTACTGCTGCTTCCACCTCATGCCAGACATCTCCACCCGTCTTCACCTCAATGGGATAGTTTGGAGCTTTTGAACACAGCACACTATCTCGAGGAATAAACACCCACATTGCACGATTCTGCACCTCATGATGTACGTCCAGTGCCAACATTGCTAATGCTGTGATGTGCCCTTTCTGCAGTGAGGTGGAAAGTAAGAGTGTGGAGGTCAGGGTGGTTACAGACCTGCAGTTGACAATCGCCTTTCTATTAACCCTGACCACGAGACTGTCCCCGCAAGAAGAACGACAGCATCAGTCGTTTATGTTTACGCTCAAGCGACAAAGCGGCTCATAGCGTTGTCACATCATAAAACAGATTTAGTTTTCAACTGTGATTTGTAACTGTTTTGGAAGGCACTGAGAAATGATGGCATCCAGCGTATAGGGGCGTCAGATTAGAAAAAGCTTTTATGTGTCGTTCTAGATGAAATTTGGAAGACTTGTTGGTAACCACGAACTTCAACCAAGTATTTTAATTAATAACCTTAACCATACCCTAAGCTTAACCAAGTGTTGGAGTTTTTTGAGCCTGACCATACATTAACCATAATATATTTGTCATCATCATGATCTTTCAGTAACCTTAACCATACTGTAGTTGCCAAGCGCAGATATTGTAGAAAGTGCGAATTTGAAAAATTGGCACCGAACATAATCCAGGGTTTTGTCCAATATTGATGTTCTTGTCTGGTGATAGGGGTTGGGTAAAATGGTGCAGAAGTCCACCCAAATTACGAAAAACAGTTTTTCACTTGCCTCTTGTTGTATCGAGCCATTTAGCTAGCTTCTGTTTTAGTTGCCCAGGTCACTGAGATTTCTGCAACCACCCCAAGACAATGGAGGTGAATGGAATTTCGTTTGTGGTCCTCACAGCGTTAAAAAAGAATGACATTAAGAATTCAGCAGCAATGTTTCTTTCCAAACACAGCGTCCCAGTTTCTCTGGATAATGTGCAGAACACACTGCAATGGACGATTATTTTCAATATCAATTAATCTGTTGATCATTTTCTCGAATAATTGATTAGTTGTGTGGTCCATAAAATGTCAGAAAATGGTGAAAAATGTTGATCACTGTTTCCGTCTTTTTTTGTCCACAACCCAAAGATATTCAGTTGACTGTCATAGAAGACTAAAGAAACCAGAAAATATTTACATTTGAGAAGTCGAAATCAGAGAATTTGGAAACTTTTTCTTAAAAGATAACGCAAAATGACTGATTGATTATCAAAATAGTTGGCGATTAATTTAATAGTTGACAACTAATCGATTAATCCACTAATCGTTGCAGCTCTAGAACACACTGTAAACTGTTTTCATAGGGACTATTTCTTATTACAAGTAAGAGCCCAGCCTTCAAATTTAACTTAAAGCTGCACTAATCAATACTTTTATATTAAAGATGGATTGAATGACTGTGTGATGTGAAAGGAGTCACTTGTAGTGATGAACCTACAGAGAATTATCACCTGCAGTTCCCCTCATCTCTACAGAGCGTTTTAGTATCTTTTAGCTCATTGTTTTGGTTTTCTGGCCCACAGCTTTACTGTTTTGGTTCACTGTCACCACACTCATCAGCGTGGTTTCTACCCAAATTACAAATAAAAAATGAAATGTGCAGAACACCACTGTAAACAGTTTTCATAAGGACCATTTCTTCTGTAGAAAGTAGCTCCAATGAAAACTTGAATTGGGCTGAGTAGTGTCTCTCAAACTTGGTGCAAATAAACCCAAATTGTGCATGGCTGGATATCACTAAAAGGAAAGCAAGAATTTGGGTATTTTGGGTGAACCAACCCTTCAAAGTAAAGGCAGAGAGCAGGGGATGTCACTCATGAAAACACCCAAACATGTAATGAGATAAAAGGCTGAATATGCCAATCAGTGGAATGACTGTGGGCAGATAATAGCAAACACATTATTAATTTGGCTGAAGGAGTGTGTGTGGGAGGACACTTATATGCCAGCATCAGAGTAAATTAGATAAGACAATAACAAGTATAATAGCAAGTGCACGATTAATATTTATCACATCTGATGTTTCAGATGTCAGTACACAGATCATAAACACTAAGGCAGATGGGAGGAAAGGCCAGGTAAAGTGAAAGCAGTGGAGAGGGTAAAAGGGACCGAAGTTCAGCCTTGTGTGGTTGATTTTAATGAGCCAAGGCACTTTTATTATCATTATTAATTAGCAGTTTTCAACCAGCAGGGTGTGATCAATAAGGTGGAGTGAAACAAATTTCAATGGGCCGTTGGAATCAATCAGAAAGAGTTTTTATCTACATAACTGCCACTAAGCCCCGCTCGTTAGGGCTAACATTAGGAGATGAGAGATTTGCAGCATTTTTAATTGGAACGACGTAACTGAGCTGCCATTTTTCTTCTTCTTCTGCTCACTTCTAATCTCTGCAATTATTCGCTTTCTCTTGTTTCCCCTGTACTAGTTTTTTTTTCTTTTCCACCAGCAGTCTTCCTGATAGGCACATACATACTGTATGTGGTGTGTTTTACGTGAGCATGTGTGCGCATGCATGCGACACACCACACATGCACACATGTACGCTCACACCCTAATCCTTCTCACCTCTTAATCAGACAACCATTAAAATGGGATTAGAGACTATCTCCTGAAATTCCACATTTCCAAGCAGGAGATGTTTGTCCTTATTTACTAAGCTGTGATTTTCCTCTTTGGAAAGCGACACAATCCCTTACACTCGACATGATGAGAGCTTCACACCACTGAAACCACCACTGTTTCACCACTGGACTGTGTGTCTAAATCTGGAGATTTTAGATATCATACTGTAAAGCCTGAACTGCTGTTGTTTCTATTATATTATCTGTTACAGTATCTTGTTGAGTTACTAGCTTAATATTTCGTAAAGTGAAACAGAAATTTGAATTGTCCTCTCTTTTTGTGTAAGGACATATGCACTATAATGACACTGCGGCTATTGTGCATATTTTTTTCCCATTTTTCAAGAGGATAAAACTGTTTTCTGACATTTATGTGGAAAAAACGTCCAAGCTTTAAGCCTCTGGGTGGGCTTTTCCGCCTCTTTGGTCCAGACTGAAATATCTCGCCAACTATTGGATGGATTGCCATGAAATTTGGTGCTTCTAATGCCATCATCAGGTCAAAATTTAAATTTGTCCAATACAGTCGACATTCCCATCAGCCTCAGCATGTTAACATGCTAACCTAAGATGGTGAAAGTGATAGACATTATATCAACTAAAATCATCAACAACCATCAACATGTTAAAGCTGAAGTCAGGATTGAGAAGAGAGTGGACTTAGCCTGAAAATTTGAACAAGTACAACTTCCAGGTCCCTCCCCCTCTGTCACCGCTGCGCTCCAGCTCGCCTCCAGCGTCACTCAGTCTAATTCTTTCTTTTTAGCTGCTTTTCTTCATTGGTGTTCTTCTGTTTACTTGTCTTTGTTGTGTAAGCTGTTGTTGACAAAGGAGGGATGAGCAGTTTTCTCATTGCTTGGTTGTTTAGTGGTTGTTTGTCCGCCATTGCGTCCACTCACCGAAGATACAGCGTTTAATCGACTTAGTGATTGACACTCTGTCAGATACTCCTCCTGCTCTGATTGGTTGTTGTGATTCGGGCGCGGTGGATTCTGGCAAATGGCCTTAAGAGCAGTAGGTGGAGCCAGAGGCGCTTGATTTTTTTCACAGATTACTACTGTCACTACTGTCAATGACAGTTTTAGCAAATATGATAAAAAGTTATTTTTATACAGGTTACCTGCTTCTGCTTAAACACATTGTATTTGAGAGCATGTTAGCATTTAATTGTGCCAAAGCACAAGTTTTATAACTGCTGGGCATGTGCTGTCAAACTGATAAAGATGTTTTCTTAATTTGCTTGTGTTTTGTCTATTTGCATGCGTTTTTTTAAGTTGCAGTGTGTTGAGCATTCAGGGCTACTGTATTCATGCCCCCCTTGAGAACACGATTGCTGCAGAAAAATAAATAAAACTTGAATTTATTCTTTCTGGTAATAACAATTTTGTCCAAATAAGTACACAAGTCAAAACAAACACCAAGGATATTTTTACTGATTTCTTTGAAAAAACTATTTTTAATGTCTGACTTTAAACTAAAAAATTTAACTAAATAATGTGATCATCTCACTCCTGCATCTATCTTCCTTTCTTCCCTTTCTTCCCTTTCTTCCCTTTCTTCTCCTTTCTCCTTCCTCTTCTCTCCTCTCATGGCAGTCAGCAGTGGAGGGCTACTTAGCACACAACAGTTAATACCTGTCTAATTTATTAGCCTCCTGCCCCAGCCCTGAAGGGCCATTAGCAACACACACTGACACAGCACACCGGCCTGTGTCGTAATTTATTGTCTTATTACAGTGCTGCAGCGGCATCAATTAATTATCCATTAAAGCGCTGCTGTCCCAGGATTTATGGAGGGGACTGTGGGGGCTGTGGGAGATACAGTACAGTAGGAGAGGAATGAGGGAGAGAGTGGGTGGATGTGAGGAAGAGGAGGAGGGTGAGCAGATATATGGCAGAGGATGAAAGATGGATTGTTGTTTTTGGGGTGCGCTTTGGTTTTGAAAGTTGGGATAAAAATAAAGTTAGCTGAAAGTGCTTTACCTAAAAGCATCAGCCACGGAGTCTGCAAATCAAATGTTGTTCTCCCAGTAAACAAATATTGTTTAATTGTGGGATTATAACTCATATTCAAAGCTGAAATATAATCTGTGCTAACACATACCCAGACTCGTCTCCGCGCTCACAGCTCTCATATGGTCAGGAAGGAGGGAAAAAATACAGAACTGGCTTCTGTGGGCACTAACATCATTACAGTTATTGCTTGAACTAAATGAATATGTTCACAGACATCAATAAACACAGCTATAATGTGCAGTCTGTGGGCAATTTAATAGAGTTGCAGTTAACTACACTACCCACCAGAAAATCATATTTATGAGTAGCCTACCAGTGGTGGGAGAAGTGATGAGATCCTTAACTTGAATAAAAGTCGCAATACCACAATGTATATCAGCATTCATCAGTATCTTTATATGAGTGACCATGATGAACCTACAGAGAATTATCACCTGACTCTGCCTCACCTGTACGGAGCATTTTAGCATCTTTCAGCTCGTTGTTTCGGTTTTACAGTTTGCGACTTTATTGTTTTGGTTCACTCTCACCCAAGTGCGTAAACGCTGTGGGGAAAACACACATCATCATCGTTGTGTTTTCTCTGAATAAGTCACACTGTAAGATTCATGTTCACATAAACACAGTGCAGTATATAGATAAGACTTACTGTACTGTATATACATCCTCTGTGCACAAAAATAGAAACACTCCTCAGAGCCTGCATATATGAGACATACCCACGGCAAAATCTCCCGCTCCCCCTTCCACCACCTCCACCCCAACCAGCGTCCTCCACCCAAACACAATTTGTACAGAAAACAAAGTGTTTTCCAGCTCTGACAGGGAGAATGGATTACTTCCATTACGCTCTACAAGAAACACATTCTGTTGAGATGAAAGGGTTGTAAATTATTGCAGAAGGTGCTGCTGCTAACAAGTCTGGTGATCCGGGGCTAATGGGGTTCACATTCACTAACTGCATCCCGGCAATGTGACAAATCAAACGCACCCAAATGAGCATCATCATCACTATGGCCACAAGATCCTTATTAGCCTGATAAGTGAGTGGAGGGGAAATTACACCATAATTGAATTAAACAAAATAAAGCCATTTGTGCATTTTAGTGAAGCAAAAATTTTAAACATTTTTTTTACATACCTGTTACCTTCCTTTGACCTTCTGATGAAGAAGAGGTGAATGATTGACAGGACAAATCACTGTGGGCCTTTAGGTGACAGGTGAATTTGGTGGCACGACGTCGACAGTGTCACATTGCAGTGTCAGGATGTGTCATCTGACTTGCCACGGCAACTGGTGAGTGACAGACAGAGCAGGTGAGACTGAGCTGCAGCAACCCGACCAGCTCCTCCACCACGCTCCCACACCCACATATGAGTATACACAAATTTTTTGAATTGTTGAGCGAGTAAATAACAGCCCTCCAGGACTCAAACAACCTTTATGAACCATTTTAATCTGGATTTCACCATAAACACAGACCTGATACAGTACTTACTTGTATAGCTCTCACCTGGTTCAGATCCTACTTCTCTGATAGACATATTCATATATAAATCTGCCACAGCCCCTGTCATCCATTCATCCACGGCATCCTCCAGGGTTCAGTACTTGGTCCCCTGCTCCTGTATATACTACCTCTTGGTCAGATCTCCATCGTCACAGCCAACGGCCATCCGTACCTCTCTTCAAAGACTCTCTCTGCCCCCACCTGCTCCACAGTTACCACCTGCCTAACAGATGTTAACAAGAGTCTACAGTCATGCTCTAAAGGCACAGCACTGCTTTGAGCTAAATGCTAATGCTAGCATGCTATCACGCCCGCAATAACTACGCTAACATGCTTAGCTGGTATAATGATTACCATGTTCACCCATAGACTGTATATAAAGATGGACGACATGACAGCTCCCCAAAAGTGAAGCCAAAACATCTCGATCGCCCCCTGGTGGCTGGCCCCAGTACAGGTCATAAACCCTGCCCCCTCCATGTTAGCAGATGGGACATGGGCCAAACTAAAAAATCAAAGTACATGTCAAATAAATTTTTCCCAAAGATGGTTTCTGTCATTTTAGGTAGTTCTTATCACGCCGATGTTTGTTCAAGTGTTAATTTTTCTGACAAGGTTGGTTTTAATTAGTTATTTGATGCTATAAAAAGGGGGTGTGGTGCCATGATTGACAGCTGTCAATCACAGTGAAGTAGTCGCGGATGCACCTGTGGACTTCTTTTCGGGAATTGTACATATTGTAGGAACGTCGAGAGGAGATTTAACTTTAACTTTCCATAACTGTGATTATCTGTTTCAAACTGACAAAACCAGTTGTTCCACAGTAAACTGTAAGAACTGACCTGAGGGATCTGAGGGATCATAGCAGTTTTTTCAGTAAGTTAAATTTGTGTTTTGTAAGCTTATCAGTAAGTTAATGTTGTTAGCTAGCTAGCAAAGATAACAAGCAGTCAAACGTTAGCTATGTGGAAAAAAGCAGCAGTTACTAATTATCTGTGCTCGCGATTGAGTCGAGGCGGGTATATGGGCAGGACCTCGATACCGCAGCTCTGGCTCCAAATTATGTTACCAGCGCAATATGGCAGCGCCCGTATCCAGGATATTTTGGCTTCATTTTTGTACAGTGGGATGAAACGGAGACGCGTCGTCCACCTTTACATACAGTCTATGTGTTCACCATGTTAGTTTAGAGTGTTAGCATGCTAACATTTGCTAATTAGCACCATGAATGTATTATAAGACCGAACACCAGGACACCTCTAGCTATAAACATGGTCAATTATTACTCTTTGTATTGTATATTTTTAAGCCACGGACGTTTAATCTTTGTAAAACTTTTCCAAAGCCCAGAAAAGTCATTTTTGTTCTGAATGGCGTCACCGCTGTGTAAGAGCAGAGGCATGATGAGATTAACACTACTGTGCATATTCAGTGGGCCGCATACCCCGGAAGTAAACCCGGAAGCTAGAAACTTTTTTGACGTATGCGCCAGGCGAGCAATTCTTATTGGACTGAATAGGTGCCATCTTTGGATCCGGTATCCAGTTATTATAATACATCCATGATTAGTCAGTCCACTGCTTTGGTCCAGACTGAAATATCTCAACACAGTATTTTGTGCAAACATTAATGGTTCCCAGATGATGAAACATACTGACTTTTCATCAAGCGCCATCATCAGGTCAAACTTGCCTAACAGAGCTGCTAGCAAGGCTATAAGTGCTTAGTCCTGTTTTATCTTTTTTATCTTGTAAAACATCTTGCATTGAGTACATTGTGCTATTACTACTGTATTCTTTGCATGTACACAAAAACAAAACACACACATACTTAAACATGCAATAAGGGATTTTCTTTGCCACTTGGCGGCAGCGGAAACAAGTTGCGAACACAACATTTCCACATCATCACCTTTTAAGTTGATATAGCGAAGTTGTTGGCAAACAGTTTCTTATTTACACATCCAGTAGCTACAAGGCAACATTATTATTCATTTGGAGTCGTGTTTCTGACCACCTGAGGATTTTAAGTCCAATATTCACCCTCTTTTAGCTCTGTTTTTGGTCTCTACCAACTCCTGAGGGAAATATCTGGCTCTTTCGCTGCTAAATGTTCCACTATGTTCACCAGCTGGTCTCTAACTATGTCTGTCTGCTGTTTGATGTATGTCTGCATGTCACATTATTTTCACATTGTCATTTGATAAATTTTTATTATAAAAATATTGATGAAAGCCATTTTAAATACTGAGTATGCACAATATCTATAAGTGCACAGACAAAAACAAGTACACACCCTGACGATAACAGGGATGTTTATAGTTTGGAAAAGTCCTTTGTCTTCCTTTGTTTAACTTTCAACCAAACCAACCCTGACACCAACAAACCCATCATCAGTGTTTTCACGACAACAGCTTTATCATGGTCAGAGTTCACATTCATACAAATGTGATTCCTGTGCCATTGTAATCTCTTTTCATCAGCTCGGAGAAAGAGTCGTGAGCACAATCACAATGGATTCACACGTCCTTGGGAGAAAGAATATATCCAAACATGTAAAAAACTTCATTTTCCTTCACACCTCAGTTGTGCCGTCGTCCCCTGGGTGGCGCAGACAGGAAATGGGAATGACTGCTTCCTGCCTGAGCTGGCTTTGAAGGCAGGCTACGAGGGACGATGTCATGGCGGAGCAATGTTCCTGCGCTTTCACCAGGCTCTTTGTAATGTGTGATTTACAACTTCCCCCCTGCTGTTTCATCTGTGATTTAGTGTTTCCTGGTCAGATGGCTATCAGCTGCCTTACATGTCCGCTCTGTTCCTGCAGGACAGTGTGTGGAAAAAAAAAAGTGACACAGAAGAGCTTTGGACCACAAGGGGACTTTGCTTAACAGCATTTCAAACAGATGCGTATCAAAACACTGATCTATTTTATGGTGATAACAGAAAATAACCCAAATTTAAATACAGTAGTACAGTAGTGGTGGAAGAAGTATTCAGATCTTTTAATTAAGTAAAAGTACAAATTCAACAATGCAAAAATACTTCATTACAAGTCAAAGTCCTGCATTCAAAATCTTACTTGAGTAAAAGTATAAACAAAAGGGACAAAAAGGTTGTAATATCTTCTAAAAGTAACTAAAGCTGTAAAACAAATGTAGTGGAGTAAAAAGTACAATATTTCCTGCTTAAATTTAGTGGAGTAGAAGTATAAAGAAGCTGAACATGTAAATACTCCATAAAGTAACGTACAAGTACCTCAAAACTGTACTTAAGCACAACTTGTAAATGTACATTGTTACAACTTACAACTCTCTACAACTCCAGACAATAAAAGCTCTGCTCTATTGTGCAGTAAAAGGCCAAAATGATATGATTTGGAGGGTGGCTTTGTTCTCTAAGATGATTTGAATCATCTGATATGAATCATCATAAAACACGCTGCACAATTTCAGTGTTTCCTACTCACTGTCACATCCAGTTGAGTGTATCAGGGTGATAAAAAGTGTTGCTTCTCTGGCTTCTAACTTGGAAATCTAAACTAATCTATAAAGAATCATAGGAATGGCATTATGCAACAGATGGTTTAAGGCCTATTTTCCATTTAAATATTTGAAACAAATGAGTGGAGACTGGTATATGATACTTACAAGAGAAACACAATTATAGAAAAATTTTCTGTATTCCTTACTCAGTTTCTATATCTGCCTTTCGATTAGTTTGACCTTTCCTAATATTTTAATACTTTTTGGAGAGCTTACCATCGTTTCACTGCCTCCTGACCCCCCTCTTGAACACACATTCCCGAAACACACACGTTCCTGTTAATACTCAGCACTTTCCCTGCCTTAACCTCTGACCTTGTCCCTTTCCTAACCTTCACCCTTCTGGCTCACCCCAACCTCACCGTAAATCCTCTAAACCTATAAATCCAAAACCAACCTTAAATTAAAGGTTGAGGTGATTTAAAGTTCAGCCCATCAACTGTCATCTAGTTTCCATTATTGCCTTATCATTTAGTCGTACACTTTTAATCCAATTAAAATGGCATTAAGTTGTTTTTTTTTAATATAGTTGCTTGTTTTTGTCTTGAAATTAACTTGACAGCAAAAAAAGCCTTAATTAAGATGTAAATTAATTGACAGTAACATCTGTAAGGCAACATGCGGTTGAGCCATAATTTCCTGGAGGAGACAGACTCCCATTTCTCACTGTGTCTGCCAGCTGATTGACAGTCAGCAGAGTGTAAACATTGAACTCAAGCACAACGAAGAATTGAAAAAAAAAGTCCATGAAAGTTGTTTTTCTCACAAAAGAAAAATACTGCTATTAACTTTTAACTCTTACTCCAACCTAACCCTGTTTGCTAATTCTAAATTTAATCCTGAATTTATGTCTTAACTCTAAACTATAGTCTCTCGATAAAAATCACTAAAAGTTATCTTATCACCACAAGTTTAAATCATCTTTATTACCATCTTTATTGCGTTAGCTGACAATGACTGTAAAGGAGAGTACGTCTCATTCTCCGCCTAGCAAATGTAAGTCCAATATTCAGTCTCTTTTAGCTCAATTTTTGGTCTCCACCAACTCCTGAGGGAAATATCTGGCTCTTTAGCTGCTTTAGCTGCTCCACTATGTTCACCAGCTAGTCTCTAACTGTGTCTGTCTGCTGTTTTATTGCTGTGTGCAGTGGGTTTTTAGAGCTTTTCCGTTTGCATTTTCTGCCGCAGCAGGCAGCTGTTTTCCGTGAAAAACCTGTAAAAGCAATGAGTGAACCGAAACAGTAAAGTTGCTGGCGGTAAAACCAAAACAATGAATTAAAAGATGTTAAAACTCCCACGAGTGTAACAGCAGAGTCAGGTGATAATTCTGTTAGCGACCCCCTTCACATGCACACTGATCCATTGTTGATATAAATATATTGATTATAGCCTCTTTAGAAAGGGCAGAATATTGACTTTTAGTTTTGAACAAGTTGTATGGTATTTTGATGAGACTATTTATTGGAATGGCTTGAACACATTTTCACATGTCTTTTACAGTAAAACAAGTTTTAAAAAGACAGAGACATTGGCATACTGTACAGTCTATTTGAAGTTTTAATAATTACATAATTTCATCATCGGTTTTGGGCAAAATAATTGTATTATAAAGTCATAAGACTGCTCGCTCCAAACTAATTTTGACTCTTAACTTTATTTCCTACCATGATTAAGACCTGAAGCAGGGCCGTAACCAGGATTTTTGAAATTGGGGGTCATAATTATATTTTGTATTATCAATCTGAATCTGCACATTACAAGTAACTAATAACTAAAGTTATTAAGGAATTGTAGTGGAGTAGAAGTATTAAGTAGCAGAAAATATAAAATACTCAAGAAGTACACAATAAAGTACCTCAAAATTGTACTTAAGTAGCCTACAGTGCTTGAGTAAATGTACTTAGTTACTTTCCACCACTGTGTGGATGTCAATGGTGTATTTGAAGCATCCGGTACAGACAGTCCATAGCTTTATGGGACAACCTGTATTTTTAAAATATGAACAGTGACAGCCATGCAGGTGGTACAGGTCTTTGATTATTCTTGCTGTCTTCCACATAAAGCCCTAAACATTATGGCGTTTCATTATATTTTAGTATTCCTATTTAGTAAAACTCCCCCTAGCTTGAAGAAAATGAAGATTTTATTTTTTGGTCACATCGCCAGACCCTATTTATAAGTATAGAGATGCAACCATGCACACGCCTTGTACTGAGGCTAGGGTGGACAGCCCTTAATGAAGCCCTGTCAGAATCAGAGCAGACCAAAGTGTGCCCTCAGGCTTCTGTCTAACACAGACTAACACAGACACTGTCAGAGTGGCTTTTCTTCTCACTCCAAATCCTCTTCCTTTTCCTCACTTTTTTTCCCCTTTCACTCTTCTTGCACATGTCCTTGTTGTCGCTCTCTCAGCTCCTTGTCCTTCCTCCTTGTCACTCCTCTCCTCCCACTCCTTCCTCCGCTGAGTGAGATACTGTAGGGATAGAGAGCAGATGGTGCGGCCGCCATACGTTTATGAGGCGTCCGCCGCTGAGTAAGTTTGTTCTACTGTGTAAACATTCAACAGCTCTTCTAACTAATGATAGTGTCAGTAGAGTAGAAATCCCACTAAAGAATAGCTGTGAGAGCAGTGTATCGTATTTCTTAATATTTATGAATGTATGTAAGACGGTAATGTGAAGTTAAAGGCAGATGTGTGTGTTTGTATGCATTAAAGCAGCGTTACCCAACCTTATTTGTCTGCTGTACCCCCACAGCCCTGTCAGAGGAACTCTAGTATGCCTTTACGACACCATCTGTCTGCCTTTAAGCTAACTTTTCAACCATTTATCCATTAGCTAACTATTTTAACTATTTATCCATTACTTTTCATGACTATTTTAACTCCATTATTCTTAGCTAAATTATTACAACTATTTGTTTGTCACATTTATTTTACTTTTTCAACTGTTAATCCATCTTTTAGCTCACTTTTAATAGTTAGCTAAGTTCAAGGATGAATGTTTTAAATTTCAACCAATCATCCATTATTTTTAGTCCTTTCAAACATTTATCTAATACCTTTTAGCTGACTATTTCATTTCATTTGTCTGCTTACATTTATCCAATATTTTTAACATAGCGAAAATAGATGATCAGGCGCATGCCTGTTACACAAAGCAAAAATGGGCATGCCCGTTTTCCATGGTTTTCCATGTCTACATGTCAACACTGAAAATCTTCACCCTGGAAAAAGTTTTCAGTGACCTAAAAGGCAAAACACATAGAAAAAGCTACGTTTTTAAAAATACCTGTGTTCGTGTGGACTAGACCTAAAATGTGGATTTATTTTTGAAAATCAAATTGTTAATTTATGCCCCTCCGCCGGCGATAGCCGTGGGCAGAGGCATTATGTTTTCAGGTTGTCCGTCTGTTCGTCTGTCCGTCTGTCCGTCCCATTCTGGTGAATGCGATATCTCAGGAACGCCTTGAGGGAATTTCTTCAAATTTGGCACAAACGTCCACTTGGTTTCAAAGATGAACTGATTTGATTTTGAGGGTCAAAGGTCAAAGGTCACTGTGACCCCATTAAACACATTTTTGGCCATAACTCAAGAATTCATACGCTAATTATGACAAAATTTCACACACGTCTAATAGGATAAAATGATGATGATTTGTAAACTGCAACTTGACTGGTTGGCGGAGGCATACAACCGCGGGGCGGTAATTCTAGTTTGTTTTTTTAATTAACTGGGCTACTCCACAATCTCTTTCATGTACCTCCTGGCAACTGCAGAAGTACCCCTGGTTGAGAATCACTGCAGTAAAGTGTAAATATACATATACATATATATATATATATATATACATACATAGGCCTATTGAGACCATATCCTGTAAATGTATGTGCGTGCATGAAAATGTGCTTTTGTGTGAGAAAGACCAGGGCCGGCCTCGTGCTGATCCTTCCCTCTCATCACGCCAGTGCCTGTTTTTAATCTGGGCCAGTGATTTATGAAGGAGCTCCGACTGTGTATATCTCCTCACTTCCTTTCATTTCTCAAATGGTTTGTGCACTGCGGGATGATAGATTTATCTACACACAACCCCTGCATGACTAATTAACTCTGAAATATCAGGGCCAGATGTGGAACTGAAAGACAGACCCCAGAGTGCTTTCTCTCCCTCTCGATCTTGCTCTTTCGTTTTTCCAACTGTTGCTTGTGATTTTTCTTCTCTTTGTCCCTTCTCAACATTCAGCTATAATTCTGTTGATAATATGACAGGGTGTTTTAGGTGAATGTAAATGTTGTACAGAGTGAAATAGCAAATCGACAGTTTTCATTTGGTTGTTAAATAAATGTCTTTGCCTTAAAGGAGCACTCTTTTTACCACCAGGGTGACAACTTTTCCAGCTTTACAATAAAACACATAAAATAATCACAAAGGTCTTAAATACATCCCAGTTTCACTTCAGTACGTTATTGTCACCACCGCCAGATTATGATAATTGATTTTTTAAAACTATGATATATTATTATAGGTTAAGCTGCCCAGCACTATATAAAGTAGTTAGAATAAGCCTCACCTTTACCAGCATTAAAGTGATGTTCACATTAATGCATCAATAGTTATAATCCAATAATGGTAATGATACTTTAAGTATATTTTGATGCTAATACTTTTGTACTTTTACTTAAATAACATTTTTAATGTATGACTTTTACTTGTAACAGAGTATTTGTACACTGTTGCTACTTTTACTTAAGTAAAAGATCTGAGTACAAATAATATCTGGTGGTTAAGAGTGCAAATGAAGACATACAAAAACCCCAAACTGTTCATGCAAACATCCGTTAGAGCTTGCAGAAAATGTCCAGGTTGAACTTTGACCTACCATACTTCTCGTAATAGCCTGGGAATCCGACTGAATTGCCATTTCGTTTCACTTCATTTGAAGAAATA
Source organism: Oplegnathus fasciatus (assembly GCA_003416845.1). Taxonomy (NCBI): domain Eukaryota; kingdom Metazoa; phylum Chordata; class Actinopteri; order Centrarchiformes; family Oplegnathidae; genus Oplegnathus; species Oplegnathus fasciatus. The sequence continues at coordinate 27,844 of NTHP01000309.1, forward strand.
TGCCAATTTAGGAGTTGGTATTTCTGTAACGCTGTACATGATATCAGGCCAATAATAGTCCAACCCCACAGACGTAGGGCGTCGGGAACAGAATGGGCGTTGATTGACTGTTTTATCTCATGTGGTGTATCACAGTGGACCAACATGTGGTCTGTCATGTCTCTCGGCCAAGTCACGGCAAGAACTTATGACTCTGTAATCGCCTAATCTGACACAGTGACCATCTTAACAGACAAAAACATTGTGTAGTCTGAACCCACATTAGCCAACTTAAAACAGCCTGCACAGCTGCGTCTGACACTTTGGTTTATGGCCAAAATACCTTTAAAACTAAACTAACATGGTAAGAATGGTAGACATTATTGTATGTTAGCATTGTCATTGAGAGCATGTAGCTCAAATCACAGGTGTTCCTAAGTCTCAGAGCTGCATGGCTGTAGACTCTTACTGTTAGTTATATAAAGAGAACAGGGTCACATGGTCTGTAATGAATTTCAGGTCTAAATTACTTTTCTCTGAATGAAAACACAAAATAATAGTATTTTGTATTGAATCTGTGTCCACTGATGTGGAATCTGCGAGCTGCAAGCCTCATGGAGTCAGTCTGCATGAGATGAGTCAATACACAGATTCAACAAGGTCCTCACATCACACACCCATAAATCCCCTTTATGACAGATTAGAGAGAGCAATGGCTTTTCCACTCGTTTACCCATAAATACAGCAACACGCTCAGCTGGTTTATGCCTCTCTCTTGAGACGATGGAATGGGTGAGCTGATGTTTATAGCTGTCACGGACCAGCAGTGAATATGTCTCTTACTGGCTATAGTCCAGCTGAACTTCAAAGCAATAAGAAAATAGAGCCGCTCTGTAATGGAAAAGCAAAACAGCTGTGTGCGATATGATTTAGCTTTGTTCCTCTCAGAGTGTGTTTTGTTGTGAGAAAGAACAAACAAGAACATTTAGAGGATATTTCCCGCCGCACGTCGGAGAGATAATATTTCCCACGCCAGTTTTTAAAAGTTCATGTCACACATATTTTGGATTAGAAATAAAAGCGAGGAAGTAAGTGAAAAAGAATGTAGAAAGGCAGGGAGGAAAGGCGAGTGGCTGTGCGAGACAGAGAACAGGTTGGAAAAGGAGCCAGGCGAGCCGTCAGATCTGATGTAGGCGTTTTTTCCTGACAGCTGTAATTCTCCAGCCTACAGAATTTCATCAACGGCAGTTGCATTTAAGCTGCGCCGTGGGGCAGCGGCCCTTTCAAGTCTCCTTCCTCTGACAGGTAGATTTATTAGTCCTGAAATTTGTACAGATCCCACGTCACTCATGGCAAGCTGTCAGCGTGTCAGAGGGGCCTTCTGGCTTTCTTAAGGTGGATCTGCCCGGAAGAGGTTTCCCTCCCTCTCTCCTCACCCAGAACTTGATCAGTTCACACCCACCCATTTCAAACAGGAGAATAAAAGGAGACCAACACGGGGAGGAAACTGAAAATGCAAAGTGAAGTGAAGGCTAACTTCAGAGATCAGTAATGCCGACAGGAAACAGACAGTTTGACTGATAAATGAGAAAAAAGCAGGATGTGAAAGAAGCGTGTAGAGTTTCGAAGTGACGTAATTTTTAGGAGATTGATTGGACGCTGCCATCCATAGAGCTACGTCGCTAGTGTGGCTAAAAATGATTCATAATTGGTTTAAATGAGGAAAATAAAAGATCTGTGCTTCTCTGTTACTCCGCTTTAACTCCTCTGTCCCTCTGCTGCCCATCTCAGTGACCTCTGGTCCCTGGCTAAACTCCCAGTATGCCCTGGGGCTTGAGGTTCACGCCTGGGTCTGGACCAACAAACACAGTCAAAGGTCACCCTTTCTTTGCTCTTGTCTTAAGGTCTGTGTGTATATATGTGTGTGTGTGTGTGTGTGTGTGAGTGAATGTCTTGTTTTCACCTTTTCAACTCCCCAAACACCCTGCTGGGAGCGAAAGAAAACGAAAACTCCACCTGGATCTAATTTTCTACTGTGTGTGTGTGTGTGTGAACATGTGTGCGCTTCAGTACTGTATGTGCATGTGCGTTTGTGTATAAGAGTGTATGTTTGTGTTAGTGTGTGTGTGGGTGTGTGTCTGCATGCTGTTGCTTGGGTCTTTGTGTTGTAAATGGTCCCACAAACTGGCTGCAAGTGAGGCGAAGAAGCTGCAACTTCTGAACATCATGGAAATAGTTTTAATGTCTATTTTAAAGGGAAATTCAAATATTTGTCAACCTGGGCCTTAATCTCACATTTATGTGCATTATTACTATTTGTCATGATATATTTTTTACTTTCAGTCAGACTCATTAACAAGTGTTTGAGATGATTTTGTTAAACTTGAGTTTTTTTGAAAGCTGCAGGAGGTTTGCGCTTCTTGTCTTGAATGGCGTTCTTACTGGAATTCACGTTTCCTAAATCTTCACAACAGTTGCTAAGTAAAATAATATGATGACCAATAGTCATAATGCACATTCACATTCACAAATAGTGTTATTTCTCTTTTAAGGCTCAGTGTCATCAGCAAGATTAATCTGTGTGCCTTTGGTGACGTAGTGACTACTCACAGGGCTAGTTGGTAAACTCCCGTGCTAACAGCTAACACATTAGCCAGTTGGAAAAACACTCTCACTGGTCAGTCACGATGGCTCTCGGAGCGCCTTTCTATTCCTTATACTGAGACGTTTATTCCGCTTGCTGCGTTGTTCTCAGGATTGTGCACCATTTCATTGAGTAAAATGTTGCTGAGGGAGGAACAAAAGCTCTCTGAGCTAGCTGGTTGCTAACTGTCCGTTAGCAAGTTCTTTAGCTTGGGACAATATCACACAGTTTATTCAAGAGATGAATTTGTACCAACAGCTCCTGTCTCATGACTGTCTAAAAACCATGTCTCTGTTGTGAAACAGTTCAGGTTAAACACAAGTGGATGGTGCAACACAGCTAATAAGCTACGATAGCTTCCTCCGTTTTGAACATTTTGAATGATCAGCACTGTCAAGACAGCTTGCTGTTGGTCAACGACGACAAATTTATGTGTAAAAGTTCATCAAACTCAATGTAAAAAATTTGCTCAGTTCGACTTCACCTCCGTGAGTGAATCCACCGATTTCGCCGCAAAATGTTGCTGTTTTAAAATGCTGGGGTGACCGGCCCCTTAATGTGAAAATGTGGCAACATGGGAAGTTAAAGAAGTTAAGAACTATATATTTTAATATATATATTTAATATGTTTTAAAGATCGACCTCACACAAACTGACCTACAAATTGTGTCACATTGTCATTATTTGCATGTGAAGAGGTCTCAGTCTGAGTGACTGAAGAGTGATCCCCCATGAAGCTGCTCCCTGCTGGTTTGAAGATCTCAATAAAGCTCCTGGGGTTGCTGGTGTCTTCATGTCCCTGTCAGGTAATTTATGGTTTTCAAACCTGCAGGCTCTCAGCCAGCGTTACTCATGAACTTTATAGGAGTTCAGTACACACACACACACAAACACACACATACACATGAGGAGGGTGAGTGGAGCGTGAAGGAAGCAAATGGTGAAATCTTGGGATTTCCATCTCACACACACATACAGAAACCTTTTTGTTTCTATTTCCTCACCGACCATAAGTAATACCAGAGTTACAAATGCAAAATTGAGGACACCGCTGCTCTCTGAGTGTAGGAGATGGGAGACACATTGAAACCATGTGTTTCCACTCTATACTGTGACCTGGGGAAGTCTCCAAAATCCCCAGCACAAGCCCCAAGCGCCTGCCACCAAGCATAGAGTCACCGGCCTGCTCAACGCCTCGCTTCAAACCAGATTTTCTACTCCCCGTGCCAAGCTGCTGCCATATCCCATTTCTCATCAGACCTTGATGGACCTAATGTGGGAATCCATTATCACACCCGTACTCTTTGCGGCTTCCTTCGCTCTGTTCTTTCTTCGGCCCACGTCGACTGTCATGAATCCATAGCGTATGCCTCCGGGGCCCCCAGCACCCTGTCTAGTCTGTGCTGCCCCAGTCCCGGGTCATCCTCTGCTTTAGTCCTGTTCACCGTTGTCAAAAGACATTCTCTTAGTGTCAGTACACAGAATAAGAGACAGTAGGTTCAATGTAATGGGCTGGGATCGGAATAAAAGAAGTTTTGTTGGATAGCCACACTTGATTTTTCAAGGCTTTGAATAGATGTGCTTGTGCTACAGTTACTTGACCTCCCTGTGCCCAAGTCTGCGAACAATCACTCCTGTGTTTTGCAAATTGTCAAACTCTCAGATGCTTCTTTTACTATGGCTAAGAGTTGTACCACTATACATAAATGTGCCCCATATACAATGAATCTAACTACTGCTGTATGTTTCTTTGTCTCTTTCACACACACAGCGTTAGTTTCTCTCAGTGAACTCTTCACCCCAGCTGCCAACAGAAGGCTGTCATGCTAAATTATACCTATGTTGTTTTGCGGCCCCTCTCTTCGATTGACAGGCAGGCGGTAAGATCAGAGAGATACAGATTAACTGGATGCTTATGTCTTGAAAGTTTTACTTCCAATTCGATTACAGCCGGTCTGAAACACCAGAACGATAGAAAAACCCTTGAACGTCTTCCTTTAGTTTTCATGGCAGTTGGCAACAAACAAAATATGGCACTGCCACCATCATCTGGTTCTCTCTCAACTCTGTCTCCTAAAAATTACATTTTTATTGTACTTGTGTCATTTTTGGCTGCAGCAGGCAGCTGTTTTTGGAGAAAAGGCTCTAAAAACCCACCGTACACTACCAACTCAGCACCAAACAGCAGACAGACACAGTTGGAGACCAGCTGATGAACATAGTGGAGTATTTAGCAGCTAAAGAGCCAGATATTTACCTCAGGAGTTGGTAGAGACCACAAACAGAGCTAAAAGAGAGTGATTATTGGACTTACATTCATCAGGTGGACACAGACATGACTCCAAATGAATGATAATGTTGCTCCGTATCTGCTGGATGTGTAAATAAACAACTGTTTGCCAACAAGTTTACCTTATCAACTTAAAAGGTGATGATATGTTGACGTTGTTATTGCAGGTTTAAAGCAGCTCAACATTTTGTGTTGATTTTGGCGGTCCCTGTGGACAAAGGCGGTAGTGTTTCACCTAACTTTAGGTTACGTGTTCCCTCCGCTTCACTCCCCGCTGCAAGGACACTACTTCCCCGGGAGGAGAGCGGGCGGCAGCTCTGGAGACGGACCTTCAGTCAGCGGCTGAAGCAACTCGAATTCAGACAGAGCAAACCCCAGCACCGTTCCACCGGGCACTGACCCGGTGGCAGGCATTAAGAATAACTATCAGAAACTAATAGAAATAGCCAATCTTCTCGGTCTCGTTTACTTATGTAGGTCATGTAGAAGCATCAGTATTAAATTGAGACTGTTTCATAACCACTTCATAACCAACTCCATAGAGCTGGTTTGAAGATCGTTGTCTTGATTTAATGTTAAAAAAAGTCAATAGTGACTTGAAGCATGAGACAGAACAGTTAATTTGAACCACACACAGACAAAAACATCTTGTGTACAAAATGTGACAAATTAGTAGCATATAAATGTAATAATTTAGGAGATGGGATTTCTCTGTAATCACACAGTACAGATGGTGTTGCTGACATATCTCTGTTTTTGTTTTATTTTAGGCTGCACAGATTTAAAGTAGTGATTGGATTGCAGTTTACCAAGGCTCAGACTAATTCCTGGGCTGCAGCTGAAACAGAGAAATATGACTGAGAACACCTGTATTGTGTGATGGGCTTCACTAAAACACAAAAACATAATCAGACAGTCAGGTAGGTGTGTAGGTGTGTAGTGTCAGGTAGGTGTGTAGTATGAGGTGACACAAAGTAAGATCCCTAATGCTGCAGGAAGTGTGTACTTGGGCCATGTTTGTGGAAGGTTACCAAGCCGACAATCATCCGAGTTTTCAAAAATCTGTTATCCAAAATTATAAAACAGGAATTTTCACATTTATCTATTCTGAAGGGTGTTGTTGAATTTGCGTATCATTTTTGGAGGTCAAAACACTGGCTTAGTAAACCAGTAGATGCATTTTCAAATGTAAAGAAAAAAGGTCCCACATCTGCTTCCTTTGCACCAAGGCAACACCTGCTGACTGGTTGTGAGGTCTTTTGGATTTCGTCCCACCTTTTGACCAGCTCAAAGAACCATAGTAAACTGTGTTAACTGCTCCTTTGTCGAAGCGTCCTGTGCACTAGCATGTGATTTAACACACAGCTTTTATAAACTGTAATTTATTGCGATCTGCCTGAAAAGCATAAGCTGATTAAAGTAGAGCAGCACAATAGCTCGACTGCTCAATCTAGATCAATGCTTCGTTTGATTTTGATGCCAAGGCAGCCCCGAATAATAAGGCCAGCTGAATTTTGAAAACTTCATTATTCAGGAATTGTTTAATGTGATACTGCTCACTCCTTTGAGCGTGTGCTCACTTGCTGCTGTCAAGAAGAAAGTTATGTGTTTTGCTGTTAAGCTTTGATTTCCCACAGGTGAAAATACCTGAAAGCCAAAATTGAGATAACGTTAAATGAAACAAAAGGAGGCTAAAGGCGTTTTCGAACATGTGTCGTTTAGTCCGGACAAATCGGACTCAGGTTTGTTTTCCCCCGTGGTACGTTTAAGCAGATCCAGACCTAAACAACCGCACTGAGACCCTTTTGAAGAAGTGGTCACAAACGAATTCTGGAGTGGTCCGTACACACTTCTGACCCAACTACAACTACAACTCCTCATTCATCTTCAACATTTTCCTCTCCCATCATCCCTCTCCTCCTCCTAAGGTGTGAAAGAGGCCTTGGCTCTTCATGCGAAGCTTTCCTTGAGTTGAGAGACAGGCCACAGTCTTTAAATTGCTCCCTCACTCAGGGCACGTTCATGTGAGGATTCAGTTTAGGGTGTGACAATGAGGATCATCTGGCTCAAATCAGCCAAACAATCATGGTTCAGTACCCTCAGACAGACGGGTAGACAAGTTGGCCCAGACGTGCCACAGAGAGAGGCTGACAATGCCATCGAGGGCTGTCCCTGTCTGCGTTATCTGTCTTTATATTCCAGCAGATAAGAAGACTCTGAATTAATTACGCTGCAGGAATCTCTAATGCCTTTCACATCACGGCGGCGCTGACAGAGAGATGTTCCTCCTTGTTGTCCTCACCACAGAGCTCCTCTTCAAAGGTTATCAACCGAAATTCCAAGACAGGAATCAGAGAGACGAGGAGGGTGAAATAGATTTGAAGAGCTTTGATGAGAGAGGCTCACGATGAAAGAAGCTTTCAAAGCACAAAAGGCTTCTCCGCTCCTGTTCTTTTGCTTTCTGTCCCCCTTGTCACTCTCCGAGATTCGTCAAACGCACACACTCTGCCGTCAGTGTCATACTTTCGCTTTGAGCTATGAACCCAAACTGGTGTTGTAGCAGATTTCGTGTACAACGCTGCATGCTTGTCTCTTTCTATCTCGCTGTCTTTACCCCTTTTCTTGTCTGCCGCCGCCGCCGCCGTTGTGTACAGACTGTGGACCAACACCAGCAACAGATACCCCATCAGACTTCTAATATCGAGCGATGTGAGAAGTGATGAAAGGAGAAGGAAAATAAGTAAGACGTCATCTTTAATGTCAAACACCGAATGTGAGCTTTCATTATTTCCACCCCCCCCCTCTTCGCCTTGTCTGGCTCCTAAGCAGCGCTGTAACATTAGCCGTGTTGCTTGGAGCGACACCCTGTCAGGTAGAGTTTAGAGACACAGTATCCAGTAACCCCTCGCCGGGGTGAGTGTGTGCCAGAGAAAAACAGCAAAGAGAGACAGACAGCAACGGTGAGAAAGACAAGTTGAAAGACGAGAGGCGATTGATCGTGACAATCTGGAGCTGCTTTTGTCTCATGTGACCGGCTGCTGCCAAGGAGGCCAGATTTGAAATGTTTGAAAGTTATTCTATCGATGTTTTCACAATACAGCAGCCAGGCTCTCGGTTCGACGTCACTTTAAATCCCAACGAACGAAAGATTACAACTGCGTTAGAAAATACGCTGTGTTTCGTGCTTCTGACAGGCTCCTTCTCCATAGCAACGGTGGTGGGAAATGTAGTACTTTGTCCCATCCGCTAAGCCAAACTGATGGACAAAACATGATTTCGTAAAAAAAAAGTTGAAATAATTAAAGCTGGTGGCCTTAACATAAACCTATAGGATCCTTGCATCATCCGGGAGAGTCCCGTGTTTCTATGTTAAGATTTAATTGGCGTCAGTTGAGGCATACGAGGCAAAAGCAGCTCCAAGGCTTTAAGGCGTGTTTAGACAGAAAGTGAAACAAGTTTTCATGTTATTTGCACAAATTTGACCGCTGCCCCAAACAGCCAATGTACAGACTGAACAGGTGTGAGCTGTAAGCGGTATCCTGATGTCACTTCCTGTCTAACCTCTGTTCCACTTGCTTCTATAACTTAATTCAATCTCTCATTCAGCGTTTCTTTCAACAGTCTTTCTGAAAAAGTAAAGCGTGCTCCTTATTTATTCTCCATATTCTGAGATCAATCAGAATCCACTCCAGCAGTTGCTTTTAGAAACTGAAATGTTTGTGATTTTAAACAACAATTTCTTTGCTGGCACACAAACAAATACAGTTACCATAAAGATTTATCTGAAATATGTTTAACTCGTGATGGTCTAGGGTTTATGGGGAATGATGTTTATTTAGGGCCACTAAAAGACAGAAATAAAAAATATGGAATAAACAAGGATATAAGGTTATTTAAAAAGAAATACCACCCTTTTCTAAACGTGGAGCGAGCCACACGACATACAGTTGGGAAAGTCTCTGTTCCGAGACTGTATTTTTAGTTATTAGTGTTGTTACAAATGTCAATGGGGTTTTGAAACACAACATTTTGTACTCCTGGAACAGAACCTGGATGTTCTGGTTTAAATTCAGCTCTTGTTGCGAGCGTGTCTGCGCTGCATCTCAACCTCTGGTCTCAGAACTCACCAAAACTCTCTTCTCTTATTTCTGTTTTTCGTCCAGTCTTTCACCTTTTTTCTCTAATTGCTTTATGATTATAAAGTAGATTCACATTTTTGATTGCGTTTTTGCTTCGGTTTGGAGACCACTCCCAACTATTGTCCATTTTGGTTGGTTGTTGCAGTAATAATTACTGGAATTAACTTTTAGATGAAAATGGGGTAGCTGGATAAAAGTCAAAGTGCTTTAAGGAAAGGACCTCTCCCTGACAGATTTCTAAACCTGTTTGAGAAATCACTCTAATTTCTAATTTCCTCAGGCTGTTCTCTCTGACTGAATTCATCCATCTATACCCGTGACGTCCTAGCTCTATCTCCACTTCTTACCCTTATCTATGAATACTAACCCTCCTGATACACTTTTTTTTTTTTAAACTGAGAAGTGTTTCCTTTATCTCAGTCTCGATATTACCCGTCTGTTCTGTGCTGGAGTCTGAAATGAGTCTCTCCCTCCCTCTTTCTCTCTCTCTCTCTCTCTTGCTCTTTGTTTTCTGTTCATTTTGCTGCCTGTGCACAAACATGTCTGCTGTCTGCCTGCCTGGCAGCCAGCAGGTTTGAGGCCTATATTTAATCACCACAAGGCTTAACTCCCTCCGTCAGTGACGGCTCATTTGACGTGGCGGCCCTGGGCTCTCTCTCCCCGATTCTATGCCAAATACAATAACTCCTCTCTTTCGTTACCCTGCTGTATGTTATAATTTCGCTATTTTTCAAAGTCAGTGCCGGGCCTTTTGAAGAGTTTTTATTGAATTTCCTGCTGGACCCTGCTGCCGGGGCCATTTTCTGTCAGCCTTCACTGTCACCAGGCTGTGAAACCCCCTCTCTTTTTCTTTCATTGCTTTTCTCTTTTTCATCTATTCAAAGACAGTAAAACAGAAAATTAAAGCATCATTTCATCATGCATCAAGTACAGTGTCTCATTGTTAAAACCAGGTATGTAAAAAACTAAAGACCAGCGCCCAGCAAACAGAAAATCCCCTGCATATTTACTATTAAAGGTTCTTGTTACCCATCTATCTCCTCTGGGTAATATTATCTAACCCTCCTCAGTTACATGTGTTCACAATTCTTGAGCATTATAAATCTTCGGCGGAGCTGTCATGAGTGTCTTGAAAGCATTAAAATGCCTGTTGTTTGACCAAATGGAAAGAGAGGAGATTCAAACAATACTTCACTCTTCCTGCCTCCGAGTTCACAGAAGTTAATGCATTTGGCAGTAGCAGATGCCGTTCTCCCCTCTGAGTTGTGTGAAAGAATGTCACCCAAGTCTAATCAAATTATGGGTGTTATAGCAGATGTCAAACCTTCACTTTAAATTTCAGCCCCTCACCGCTGATGCTTCGTGCACTTTCTTGCACCCTTTTTGTTGTGATAAACCAGAGATAAGATCTGAATGAGAGCATGTATGGGAGGGTGTGCTCTTTGATAATGTGGCTATGGATCATATGGTTAAAATCAGTGTGTGTGTGTGTGTGTGTGTGTGTGGAAAGAAAGGCCTACGGTTCATCTGCATGTGTGTGTGTGTGCGTCATCTCTTGTGACCTCTTAATATCGCATCACATGTCTGATCTTATTCTTGTCTGCCATCTGAACTCCTGTCATGTGCTCCTTTTGCCAATCTGTCACACTTAATCTGAGCGGAAAGAAAAACTTAAGAGGAGAGCCTCCAGTGCCCCAGGAACGCTTGGGGTTGGGAGAAAAAAAGAGAGCGGAGAAACAAAGGAGAAGAAGAAGAAGAAAATCACAACGGCGTAGCATTTCAGGGGCATGAATGGCATCAATGATTCGCTGAGGGGGATAAATGGGGTGAGAGAAAAGAGGGAGAAAGATGAGAGAACAATGTGTCTGTTGTTCTTTAATCTGAAGTAAATCATCTGTCTCTCCCTCTGTCAGGTGTTGAGCTCTGCTCTCATCGCACAATGCTTCAAGGGTTCGCCTGGTACAGTGCTGTCCTAATGATTTAGTCAGGTCTCTCCCTTCATCTCATCTTCCTTTTCAGTGTCTGCTTCGGCTGATTTCATGAGATCTGAAGCTAGAGATTCCTCTTTCTGTCCACTCAGTCAGTGCAACAGTTGCACGCTTGTTAAGTTGATGATTATGATCATTTTTATTTGAAGTCTGATCAACCCTCAACGTCTCCCGTGGAGAAAAACATTCATGACGATGTTCTCAACAGTTAGCAGAAGTTATTTCTTAACTTCCAAACCTCTCGCCGGTTTAGATTTGTGTCCTTGGAAGATCATGAGAGCGGCGAAAGTCAGACGTGTTCAGATTTAAGTCATCTCAGTAACGCAAACCATGAGCTGGCTTTGTGTTGGTCTGCCAGATGGGACAGCTGCTCAGGGTGCAGCTGAGCTTCACTGCACTTCTCGCTGGGTGAAAAGTTCATTTCCAGAGTGCCAAAAATCCATGTGGGAAAGCAGCGTTACCTGAAATTCATTTTATCTGAAACATACACACAGTGCATGTAGGTGTTTTATCAACCATGAAACAAAAACATCATTTTCTCAGAATAATTAGATTTGTTGAATCAGTATTTGTGGAAGAGAACCTGAAATCAGAACATCATGTCCTGATCTATTATGTTGTAAGAAGGCAGAATTTCGGGATCTTTACAGTCACTTAGTTGGAATCTGAATTTACGGGCTCAGAAACTTTTCTTTACTCAGTCAAATTAACTTTGGATGTGAATCCAGATGATTCTGGTTAATGACTGTAACCAGAAAACATGGTCATACTCCCTGGGTACTGATGCTGCATCCAGTATATTACCAAATGAGCAGCTGAAGCCTGTTTTGGATTAGATTTATATTAAAGGAATAATTTGACATTTTGGGAAATATGTTTATTTGCTCTCTTGTTGAGAGTTAGATGAGAAGATTCTCATGCCTGTACAGTAAATATGAAGTTACTGCCAGCAGCAGGTTACCTTAGCTTAGCATAAAGACTGGAAACAAGGGGAAATGCCTAGCCTGGTTCTGTCTGAAAATAACAAAAAACGCTACCAGCACCTCTAAAGCCAGCAAATTTAGAGTTGAGAGGTTTCGTTTGTTTAATTCGTACAAAAACACAACACTCAAAGACTCAAGAAATAGTCCCACACATAACTCCATGTCATTTTTATGTTTCATTTGTTGCACAGATTAAAAAAACAAGATTTTGTTACCTTTGGACAGAGCCAGGCTAGCTGTTTCCCCTTGTTTCCAGTCTCGATGCTAAGCTACGCTAACCGGCTGCTGGCTATACATTAGCTTCATATTGAACAGACAGATATGAGAGTGGTTTTTCCCAAAATGTCAAACAGCTCCTTTAATGCAGAATATTTTACAAGTCCACATGAAGGAACATTTTAGCATTTAAAACACGAAAACTCATCTCAGTGTAGGTTTGAGTATTCTTTCCCCTCAACGATGTCATTCACAACTTTACAGGGAGATGAAAGACACTGGACGGCGCTCTCATTTATAAACACCCTCAGTGTTGCTCCATTCAAAGCCCAGTTAAATGTTTTATGAGAGGAGTTGAAGTTATGGACTTCTACAAAAACTGAGAACATGTGGCAGGATGTGGAGCTGTTCTGCGTTTGACCTGAGCCATTGGCATCAGCAGCTTGCATTAATGTCAAATTAAACCAACGGTGCTGTTGACAGAACCGTATTGACCTCTGTCAGAGGGAGTATTCCTCTCGTGTAACCCCTATCTTCTCCCTCTTTTCACACACAACTTAGTGGCCGTTTTCAACCTACCTTTACTGCTCCTTATGACACCATTTTCCTTCCGGACAGTCTTCTTTCACTTGGCATTGAACATGTCTGTAATTGTAACATCTCGTGACCAGATAATGGGGGTTCATGAGGAGCAGTCAGTCAGCCCAGACAGCAATCGAAGTCTTGTCTGTAGCACTTAATGTCTTCAGCATGTTGTCACTGAGGATTATTATTGTGCTGCACTGCACTTCGTCTAATGGTTACTGCAGCTCAGTCTGTCATGTATCATTCATCACATGGATTTGTAAGGTTGTGTCTTGTTTCTTAAACACACACAAACTGCTGTACCACTGTATCAGTTCTTGAAGCCACTGTATATGAGAAAAATTATTCTGCACTCAGCAGATTTACAGGTTAGTGCCTGATGGTGAACTTTGTTTGCTAATTGGTTGCTATTTTTATGTCTGTCCGTTACACAAGTTCCACTGAATGGTAGGCTTAGCTTTGTTTTACTCAAGAACTGTAGCAGCTCCGTTCAAAAGTAGAGAAATATCATACTTACTTTACCTATAAAAGTTGTCACTTTCACTGCTGCGATTCGTTTATGTCACACTTTGTACTTTCTATTTTAAATGTGCCCACGCCAGGTAGCAAATCAAGCGAGGGCGAGAACTGCGTCAGTCTTTTCTGTGAGACCACAGGTGGATCCCAACATCCTGACATAAGGACTTTGGCCGAAGAACGCAGGGTCGTGTCATGTGGTAACGCACCGTGTTGGCCAGTCAAATATAGGTAAACGCACATTCCATGTAGATTTCTTTGTAATGTGAATTTTGTTCTGATAAGCCTAAAAACTCTGGACTTCCTGCTGTTTTCAGTGTGAATACTGGCTAAATATCCGCTGTTTGGTGGCAAAGGATTACCAAATGTTAGCTGGCTCTGGGCCCATATACCGTGCGTACGGCTCCCAGATGTAGGGTTGGTTTTGTGGATACAAACTTGGAATTGGTGCACTTTGGCGAGCTTTGAGCCAGTACTGGAGCTCACAATCCGACCAGTGTATTTGAATACATGCCAGACTGAAGGCTTGGTCACACCAGCATTTACACGGCTGAGATTTCATAGTGAACCAATTCATTGTTATGGAATCGCCACGATTGGTAGATTTGCTCATGGGGAGCAAAGTAAATCTGCGGCAATATTTTCACATTTGTTTCAAATTTGGTGAACTTTGTCATACAAATTCACGCTGTTGACTGATAGCAAGTTGTCTTGACAGTGCTGGCTTGTGAGGGAACGGAAATTTGGAAAGTCCAAAATGGAGGAATCTATTGTAGCTTATTAGCTGTGTTATTGCACCATCAATTTCTTTTATAAGCTGAGCTGGAGTGTAAACTGCTCCACAAAAGAGGCATGTTTTTTATACAGCTGAGGCTTGAGTCAATGGTATAAATACGTCTTTTGAATAAACTCTGTGAACTTGTTGTCTCCTAAGCGACCGAGCTAAAGAACTTGCTAACCAGAAGTTACTGACTGGCACAAGCAATTCCTGGCTGTATAGCTTTTTAGCAGTTAGTTTGCTAGCTAGGCCCACAAGTAGTCTGTACGTCACCAAACTTCTGGCACCAACTATTTCACGAGGACGCACGGATGAACTTCACTGTGCCACTTTTTGGTTTGACCGGGCCTTAAATTCATCTGTCCCTTTAAAGCTGTTGAAAAGGGCTGTTCACTGTGGCAAGAAGAAAAAAAACACGTAGAAAAAACTGGTTGAGTTAAGCAGGTGTGCATTGAAATGTGTGTGGCTAGTTTAGGACTGTTCAGCGTGTGTGTTCGTCCTCCTCCTCTCCTGTGTGGGCGTTGATATGTCGGCCTCCTGTCGCTGAAGAACACTTCACAGAACTCCATCAAAGAGAAAACAGAAGAGCAGAGAGGGAGAACCAAGTGGGGGAGGCATCAAAGGCCGATTCTCTCCACTGTTTCCACATGCTGCAACATCCCAGTGGTAACAGCTGACAAGCCCCTCTATAAACAGCCTGCTCAGATCCTGCCAGCAGGATGCACCCATTCAAAAGCATTTTGCTCCCTGGGCTTTGTTTATTGAAGTGCTGCCTGGACAGCAGGGCAGCATGAAGGGGGAAAGAGGTGGGTAGAGTCAAACTGGAGAGAGTACAGGAATTAAGAAGGTGAGACACACAAAATGAAGGAAAGAAAGAAAAATGAGGTGGATAAAATCTTCTCATCTGACATAGCCTTTAAAGTTGCTGCAATTAATAGTTTTTATAATAACATTAACAAATGATGTGAAAGGGGTCGCTCATAGTGATGAACCTACAGAGAATCTCAATCTGCAGCTGAAATCTGGGCTTTACTGAGCTTTATAGTTGGTTTCAGCTCTTGTTTAGCTGTCCGGCCGCAACTTTACTGTTTCGATTCACTCTCACAGCTCTCATGGTGTCCTTTATGGCAGCAGCAGGCAGCTGTTTTTAGAGAAAAAGCTGTAAAAACCCACCGTACACTACCTGCTCAGCACCAAACAGCAGTTAGACAAAAGTTAGTAGCCTGCTGGTGAACATAGTGGAGCATTTAGCAGCCAAAGAGGCAAATATTTCCCTCAGGAGCTGGTGGAAACCAAAAACAGAGCTAAAATACAGTGAATATTGGACTTACATTCATCAGGTGGACACAAAAATGGCTCTAAATGAAAGATAATGTTGTTCCCTAACTGCTGGATGTGTAAATAAGCAACAGCAAGTTCACCACACAACTTAAAAGTTGTCAATTTGGTGTCTCCGCTGCCTCCGAGTGGCCGGAAACATCAGTCTAAATATGACAGTTTACATTTACAATTTGTACAATTTCTCGTGTACTTCCTCATCCCTCCCCACCATCTAAACTATCTAACAAACACGTTGACAACGCGCGAGTCTTTTCTGTCATTACCTCTTCTTGTCACACTGTTTGATGTCGCCTATTTGCAAGTAACACGGCTGAAAGACCTGAGAGAGGTAAATATTTGCTGTCAGTCAACCAATGATCTCCAGCGAGACAGACCATGTTTTCTTATCAAAAAGACCAAAGAGAGTTGGAGACGTCTTTTCCAGATGTCTCTCCGATGAGTGTAAACAGCACGAAAGTCTGTGCTTCATTTCACCCTGGAGAGTGAAAGGTGTGACTTAACTTCTTCTTCCTCTCATCCTCCTCCACATCAAAGGTGTTATTCAAAAATGTGCTTTCCAGTTTTAAGCAATACCTCCACTCGGTGTGTCAACAGGTTCTGGTTCTCTGGTTTATTTTCATTTCTTAACCTCCTCCTCTACCCTTGTGTATCCTTCTTTTGTCGGGGCTTGCTCCGTGTCTTTGTTTTGCCTCAGGATGGGTGGTTGAGCAAGAGGAAGAGGATGAGTAGGTGAGATGCAGAAAAACAAATAAATGGGCGTGCTCCCACAAATTCCACTTCTTATTACAACTTCCACTTTCCCTCAAAAGATCCAAAGTTGAGCCTTTAACCAGTCGTCCAGTTCTGCTGATGCTACCGTGTGTGCGTCCCTGTCGCACTTCAAAGATCAAAACGGCGAACATGACAGAATGAGACTGAGTTGCATTCCTCTCAGGTGATGACAGCGATAATCCACAGGCAGTCTGGATTCAGCCGAGCACAGATGACAAGGTTGGAGTGACACACTGACACACACCAGCACACATTACCTGAAACCCTCCCATTCGCCTCAGGCCCCGTGTTGAAAAAAATGTGGGTCATGGGTGAAGACTACAAAGGCTGACTTGCCGCTGCCGCACACACACATGTGCGCAAATCTCTGTGTACAGCTCTAATCCTCCCTGTCAGACTTTGTGACAGCATGATGGACAGATAGAGGGAGGGGGAAGTAGCGTTCAATGTTAAGTGGCAGGGTGACAACAAAATGACAGTCCTTAGGCAACACACACACACACACACACACACACACACACACACACACACAGCAGTGGCAAAACAATAATCACACAATCCCTTCACACCCTTTACTGGTAGCATCTCATCAGTGTACCCTGACTCACAGAAATGAACAAAAATCTCAACATGCTGGCAATTTATAGTTGTTGTATAAATTATGTGAAAATATAAATAAATAAATTACATTTTGGGGGGGGGGTTGTAGTTACACCTAGAAGCCAATTTCTGTCAGAAAAAGAGGAAAAAAGATGAATAGCTATGCCGATAAAGATAAATATACTTAGAGTAAATCAAAATTATGAGATACAAAGTCAATATTAATCGAGAAACCTGACTCACTAAATCAGAATTATACGATACTTAAACCTTTGACTGAGTATCTCATAATTGTGACTTACTGTAGTATGTTAATATTTTGACTTGGAATTCATAATTTTGAGTGAGTGTCTTATAATTTTGACAAGTTACTTTGAGTATTATTTAAATCATGTCCAACTTTTCATCTACTCCTTTCCTTTACTGGTAGAAATGGGCTGCCACATACACTTCAAAATTCTCCAAACAACTTGCGGATCACTGTTGTCCTCACCCGACTCCGAGTCATTTCCTGGAACCGGTAGCCAACAGGGAAGGATAAAACCTTATAACGATTCCAGTAAAGCACCAGTGCTGGGAGTCACAGCTCCCTAATACCTTGTGTACTCTCCACATGGGCTGATGTGCCAGAGGCAACACCCTCATTTGTCACTCTGTCAGAAAGATGGCTACGGCGCTGGTGCTGGTGGGGATATAAAAGAAGGCTGGATCCCTGGATGGAGCCGTCTGGAACAAATGGTGCCTCTGTTTGAGGGACAAACACAGAAATGGCTTTGATTTATCCACCGCTCATAACTTTGGCACAATTTAAATTCGTAAGATCAAAGGTCAAAACAAGGATACATGGTTGGTAGTTACAGTTTGTGAGGTCAACAGTAAAATGAAGTGGAATGTAACTCGCTCACAATAGACCTTTTGTCTCTTTTTTCCTCAATTATGCACATGGAATAAAAGTAGCATCATGTACTGCTACTTTGCTGCCTAATGTTTCTGTGAGTGTAATTTTTCAATAATGAGATTATTGTCAGGACAGAAAAAAATCAGGAAAGGAACAATTTGAATAGTCAAATAGGAGACACAAACATGCACACACACACACAACGCAAGCCTCTCTTGTTGTACCCCCCCCCCATCATCATCGCTTCTCTTCCTGCCAAATCATTTCCACCAAATCCATTTTGATACGACATCACAACGCCCCGCAAAGTGGAGATAATCCTTGACATTTTTATCATTCACCCCCCTTTTATTTAGTCTGCGCTCTGCCGTGCCTGTCTTGTTTGCTGATAAAATCTGCCAGCCGATGCAAGCCTTGGCGGATCACACATCAAAAAGGTCCGTTTCCCCCCGGAGGGTGACGAAGTGTCAAAATAATATTCCTCTGCGTGCTCTGGGTGGCAGCCTAATTTAAAAACTCCATTTGATGATTGTAGCCATTTACATGTTGTTCTCGACTGACTGCAATATCTGGATCCCCTCCTATTCTGATTCACTACATGACAAAAACAATGAAAAAAAAGATAATAAATAATAAAAGATAAAAGTTTGTTTCACAATGAGTATAAGAGCAGTCCAAAAGCAAGTCACAGGTTGGGGTCATTAAATAACTGACAAGAAAATAAAAAATATAGTAATACAAAAAACAATTATGTGAAAAAGAAAAACAGAAGAGAAGAAAAAAAGAATAGAAAAAAATTATGAAATTTTGATTGAATTCTAATTTTGATTTTCAAGAGTCAACACTACCTGGCACAGGTGTCATGGAAATGGTTGTAAAGCTTTCTATTAATTGATATCTAATTGGTCAATAAAAGCAGGAATTGATAAACGATTTTACAAGTAATTACATTAATTAATCAATAAACTGACTGAATTATTAGGTATTTCATTCACTGATATTTGAATGAGAAATAAAGTTCAGGATTATCGAAATTATTTATAATTTAATATATTAACCCATCAATAAATAGGTAAAATTAAAAAGGTGTTTATAAACAACATAACACTATCAATAACTATATCAATTAAATGCATTAATACCTGAATAAATAATTATTTCACAATTAATTTGAAATTCTTTTGAAAAAGAGAAATAAATAAGAGGTTTTGATCATGTTTCTTTTTTTCATTTTTCTACATGCTTTTCTTTTTTTCTTTTTTTCCCATTTTGCTTTTCATTTTACATTTACGTGACACTCTTGGTCCTTGCCATGGTAAAACGTGGTACAACAATACAAACTGGGGATGTAATCAGCTCTCTGATTGGCTACACAAGTCAAAACTTTGACTTCCTATCTCATAATTTTGACTTACTGTGTGTATTTTGATTTTTAGCATACATTTTCAGCCATTTTTTTCCCCTTTTCCTGGCAGATGTGGGCTTCCATAAGTAACATATGAGAGATATTATAAGTGTAAATGTTTGGACTCTTTGATGAAACATTCCTGTCTTTCCACCACGCTGTCCGTATAATGTTATTGAGCACATGTCAGTGCGTGAAGAACCGTGTGACTTATGTCACACTACTGTGATCCTTTGAAATAGGCGAGATTTACACAACAATAATTCTCTTTGGCTCAAGCGTTAATAAAATATATATGAGTGTCCGGGTAGACTGTAACAGACTGGTGACAAGGTTACAGTGAGAGACGATATAAAAAAGAAGGAGAAAAAAGATGGGGGGTAAAAAGTCAAAGACGTGTGGCCAAAAATCCACTCAGAGCCTCAGTTATGACATTCTGACTTGATGATTAATCTCATCTGTCCATGTTAATGCAGAAAAAGCTCCTTTATCTTAGGAAATATTACAGTTTTTGCCTGTTGGGCCACTGTTTTCCAACATTCGGGGCTTTCCTGCAATAAGGAAGAGATTTTTCCCAACTGGTTCAGTGGAATGAACAGCCCTGGCCAGACCACGGTTTTGATTTTAACAGCAGCGAGCAAAAACACTATAAATTTACAGTCACAAGAGAGAGTTTTTTAATAGGAACTCAACTTTGCAAAGGCAATAACTCTCTCAGTCTTACTTTCTCTCTCTGAAATGCTCCCACTGTTTGCCGAGGTAGCTGAGGCAGCTGGCAGTGCTCAGTAGTCGGTCTGACAAGGTGCTTTGAAATACCAATCACTGAGTTTATACAACAGGGAGGGCTTGTAAATGTGTCGAGCTGGAAAATATACAATGCCATACTTCCATTTCTTCCGGTAAAGAAGGAGAGTTATGGTCTCAGCAGTGTGTACACCTTACAGGTGATATAATATATGCTCAGTCTTGTTCTGAGCCCCATTTATCATGGATGACAGTAGAGGAAAGTGCTTTTAGTTCTGTTATTCTCGTGACAATCCGCTGTAACCCCTCGCCAACACCACCCACATGTATACACAAACGTACATGGATACATGAGACACTGAAAACCCGCGCAGGATGGATGTGGCTGTGCTGTGAGTAATTTACAGCACATTTGGCAAGAAGAAAACTTGCACTTTTACCCGCAAAATAACACCTTAAAGTGGAAGTGTTTTTACAACATGTGTCAGGCTTCTCATTTCTAGCCAGCAACCGCTGATTTTTTTTTTTCTGCTGAAATGTCTCTAGGAGTTTTTTCCAGCTGTAGCTAGCTTGCTAATTAACATTCGCGTAATGTCTCCAGTTGACTCTTTTTTAAAACAAAAACTTATGAAAGGGTCTTAAATATGCACTTCATGGCTGTAGTCTGCAATTCTGATCCAATATTTTTTTGTCAAATTCAGCGAATATCCCCTCACGGTCCCCTAGCTGTCCGTTCTGTGTGTGCGCCTCTCCATCTGTCTCCGGTGAGTGACAGTTTCATAATTGGTGTGTCAAAATCAATAAATATTCACTGTAGATCTAGCAAGTCACACGTTGGCTGAATTAATCTGGTTTACTACAGCGGTATGATCCAAAAATAAACAGATTTTGCTGTGATTTAATTGCAATAAACTAATCAAAAGGATGCCGAAATAACTACATCATGATGCCGACTTGTAAAAAGTCTGAATTCATGCTTTGTCAGGTCTGTCCGCAATACAACAAGCAAACAACTTTTAAAATGTTTAAAAAGTTCGGGTCGATCAGGGCTCTCCAGAATCGTAGACTCCACCTTTGATGTAGAAAAACATGCTTGGACAAACTCAGAGGTTAGATTTATGCTTTATTGTTCATAATTTCAAACAGTAGGTTATATTTCACTTTTAGAAAAGAAGAGACTTTGAGGATAAGGACTAATGAGTTTGGCAAATGTAACACTGTCTTGGGTAAGGTAGTGGTTTTGCTGGGGGTTGCAAGGAGTGTAAACTTCCCCGAATCCATGCAAAGCAGTACAGAGATGCTAACGTTCCCTTAAACTCTGATATGGCATCTTGGCTTCCTACATGGCGGGGGAATACTACACGGTGGAAGTGCCAGTGTAACCCGTGACCCCACAAAATAATGTTATGTCAAGCTAGTTACGCTCCTTGGCCTTGGCAGTAACACTCTTGCTGTGTCTCAATTCGATACCTCCGTGTGGTACACTGTGTACACTATGTACTTACATGCGTAGTGCGCGAATTTCAACAGGGTAGTGTTGTCTCAAATCGAACACGGTCGTGCACTTAGTGGACATGACGATTCCAACATTGACCGCTTCTTCATCTTCTTCTTCTTTTTAATGGCGAATTGCAACTGGGCGGAGCATTATGACCAGTGTTTGACCGCGATTGTCACCCACCAAAATATCTCGGCTTGTTTGCTCACTTGACTTCAATTCAGTTTTATTAAAATAGATAAAAATTAACATGCTTTTATTTTTACTTGCTTTTGTGCGGTGTTCACCGTAGCAATCGCAACCGCTGCAGCTTCCTCGGCCGCCATTTTCATAGGTTGGTGGACCCTCCCTTTCCGCTACGTAGCCAAGATGGCAACCATTGAGGGTGAGAAGTGTCCAACGTTCCACACTCAACTTTTCGACCGTTTTGAGTACACCATCCGGGTACTCATAGTGTGCTGCATTGTGAACGCACTTATGCACTCAAAATACCAAGTGTTAAGTACAGAAGAACGTGAATTAAGACACAGGTTACGACTAGGAAGCTAGTTAGCCGTGCATGCTAATGTTTGCAGCTAATGTTGCAATGTCGGCAGGAGGGGAAGAACAAGACAACCTCACGTTATTTCGTCTTGGGAGTGTTCACATACTTTGAAGACGGTTACTCCTGTTGCTAGTCTTGTACTTACATAATTTAAGTAGCCTAAATGAGCTTTGTTTGCAGTGTTATGTAGTTGGGATGGTTAACAAGTGAAACTAGAGACAAATAAACTGTGTATTCCTCCTTTTGAAGCTGAAATGGTTGTATAAATGTTAATATTGGATTTTATTTAGGTGCAACCTCCAGATGTTATTTTTATACACTAAATACCGCATTAAAGTGTAGTTAAGTTAAATCTTTCTACCAGATGTGTCTCTGAGCAAAGTTATCAATGCCTCTGCCAATGAGCTGAGTGACAGACTAAGGAAGAAAATAACTGAGTCAACATCCCATACGGATATGAGTAACAGAGAGCAAGTGGGAGTGAAATACCAGGAGGTGAACTGTGGAAAAAGAGTAATCCAGACTTCAAAGAAATCAGGAGTAATCTGTATTTATGATTCTGTGGAAAATCATGACATTATCTCAGCCTCTAAAGTTCGTCGAACGTTTGGAGCTGGAGGGGAAACTGTCCTACTTCAGCAGAAATCTGAGGTCAGCGCAGAAAATATTTCACGGCGTGTCAGACCGCTCTGCACATGGTGAATAATGTTCAACATGACACTGTAATGCTTGTTCAGGTGAAAAACGGTTCCCTCCGCAACTTTCTGGGGCAGCGGTAATAATATTCTATCTGAGGGTGGGGGTGTGTGTGAAATATGGCGCTACTTCACATTCATGTATTCATCCTGGAGCGATAAATTAGGCCCCAGACATTTCAATCTAACTTCCTAAATAGAGCACTTTGTCATCACAAACTAAAGGGGAGGTATGTTGGGTGATCAACAGAATAATTCATGACCTTTTGAGCATCAGGAACAGGGTGACACGCGTGATCTTCAGAATTAGCCGGAAAACATACTGTAAATAATCACCATACACAACAGGATGACAAAATAGTGTTTTAATTTGAAATAATTCCTCATCCTCTCCGACTCTCTGATGCGCTACATTGCAGCCGAGCAGTAACACGAGCTGCATCTTTTATCTTGATCTCTGCAGTCAAATATCATGCATAAAATGAATTAGACTGGTGCAGCCGGGTGAAGATCATTTGTTTGAAGTGACATGGCTGATAGGCGTAGATTTACTTACACAATAATGGCCTTTTAATTGAGCTCTTCCGTCCTTTGTAACATCAAAGCCTGACAAGTGGTTTGACAACAGCGCTTTCTCTCCCCCCTCTGTGACTGACAGGCACAATATGGTCGCCCTCATCCCTCTCAGCTTCCCTCAACTGTCACGACTGCACACAAGATTGAAACCGGACACCTTTGCCTAAGGGACGCACTGTATGTCCAACAGAATTTGAAATTAAAGTGGTTATCCCTTCAGAAAATAGAGTTACTGCAGGGCAGTTTGATTTTATTCAGCTCTACATCAGGGAAAAGGTGCAACATGCGTGCTCTTGGTTTGATGTATTTGCAAAGACAGAAATACAAATAAAGAAAGCAATCTCATTTACCACCTTCCAGTGTTGCCATAGTCTGTTAAACCACAAGTCAAGTGTTATGACAGACTTTGTCTGCTTTGCTGGCACGTCTTGAGGGAGAGCAAGGGAGGCGTGTGGTGTGTGCTGAGCGATGACAGATGTGGGACGAACGCTGAAATGCATCTCTCCTTCTGTAATGGTGTGTTTTGGGTTGAAATGGTCACTGCTGACCAGTGATTACGCGGCTGTGCGCACGCAGGAACACAGCCTATGTTTGGTGTAGCTCACATTTGGGTTTCTAAATGGTGCGTGGATTCATTCCTGACATTTATGAATGAGGGTTGTGCTGAGGGTTAAGTAAATAAAGCCATCAAAGTGGGGAGCATGCGAGGAGCAAAGAGTCACTGCTTCCTCTTGCATTCTTTCATTTTTTCCCCCCTCTGTTGCTCTGTTTAAATAACTCAAAGGGTTTTCTATCAATGTAACTTATTGAACAGGGTGAATCAATGCGTGACATAGGTCCTGGTCCAGCACTCTGTTACAGCTAACTGCTTCTTCTTTGATTTTATGGACAGGTTTAGGATTAATGGGGATCCAGCGTGAGAGCAATTGACTTCTGTGTTGCCCTTTTTCTCATTATCTGTACAAAACACAAAATTGCTCTAAGAGGACACATTTAACCCTCAACAGACTTACATTTCACAGACTGTGTGACATTGCAGGTATTCCTTTATTAGCATGGGACCCTACAGTGTTGTGAGAAAGGTTACATTGCATTTATGATATATTATGTGCGTGCTTTTTCAGCCTGGCGGTATACAGTATATTTATGCAGTTTTAAAGATTCTTCAGACTGAGCTTCCTCTCATCCCTACAATTTGTCCTTTGTTCTCTCGTGAAAATGCTTTGATACACTTTATCACATAGCAGTGTAGTTCCCCTAATCACTGTTTCATCATTCAATTTCTGCTTTTAGGGACTTGTTGCTTTCCTCCACACAGGTTTGCTTTGGCCAAGGACTCAATAAACGCATTGTTATTATATCTGCATGCAGAAAAGCCATTTGTGATTTACAAGCTGCTTTTAACTTCAGCCACACTTGTGCTTCCTCTGTTTGGTAACACAAAGGTAATTAAAAGCTCACTTCCCTTAATGGACCTGAAAAACTAAAAGTAAACTGCAGAAACACAATTGTATCGATAACCATTTTCCAACATACAAAATGATAATTTCCTCAATTTAAGTCAATGTCATGGGTATCTCAAAGAGCATATTATCTAGGGAAACAATCCATAACATAGAAACTATATTGCTTTGCCTGTTAACACTGACCTTTAGCCTCAAAACATAATATCTCATCTCAATTGCCAAATTTACTCTTTATTAGGCTTTGAACTTGACCAGCTCCCAAAATTTAGACAGGCTTGTCTGTTATTATTATTTATTTTATGTTTTCAATAAAAATGTTTGCAATTTGTCATCGTAACCCTTTTATAAACTCTTTTAGTGTGATGGGCATCAGTGTAAGATAAATCTGTGGCATAAGCCCAGACAAATGTGATAAGCCTGGCCTCCTTTTTGCATCTGTTGAAGTGTTTCAAACAGAAGGGAAATCAATGGTAAATGATTGCCTAGCTACTGTGTGGAGTGAATGCTACAGGGAGCAATGGAAAGGTTTGTTTAGCGCCTCCAGGTCTGTGCAGTCACAATCAATTTCCCTGCAGCAGCCAAGAGAAGGTCCACTAGACCTCGAAAATACCCTGAAAAGTAAAGTAATAAGTAATTCTTGCAAGAGTTGGTGCCAAATCTGTATATTTGTAAGGGAAGCATTGTAGTGAAGTGTGAGGAAAACTTGCTATGCCTGTCCAACTTTACATCCTAGCACATAATGCAGTTTACAATGATAACGGTGGCAGATTTGTCGCTAAAAACGGGAGCCGGTTTTGGGTTGTCCGTCCGTCCGTCCGTCCCATTCTCCTGAACGCGATATCTCAGGAGCGCCTTGAGGGAATTTCTTCAAATTTGGCACAAACGTCCACTTGGACTCAAGGATGAACTGACTAGAATTTGGTGGTCAAAGATCAAGGTCACTGTGACCTCACAAAACACGTTTTTGGCCATAACTCAAGAATCGATGTGGTAATTATGACAAAATTTCACATGGGTGTTTAATGGGCTACAATGATGAAGTGATGACATTTTGTCAGCTTCACTGTGACATCGTAATGTCCTGGAAAAACACTTTTTTGGCCATTATTCAACACCATAACTCAGGAACAGAAGGGGAGATTGTGACCATATTTCACAGTTGGTCAGACACTGAATATGTCATACTTTTGACTCAAAGGTCAAAGGTCATTGTGACCTCAAAACAGGTTTTTAGCCATAATTTAAGAATGAAATAGGCGATTCCAGATTTCACACACGTTGACTGGGACGACACAATGAGTCAACAATAACTAGCACGGTACGAGCTTTCCTCCATCTAGTCCATTGTGCCTTTCACTTCCTGCCTCATTCTGAATTTCAAGCTCCTTGGCCTTGGATGCTAGATTACTACTAGTAAGCTAGTTAGCTGGGTATGCTTACATTTGCAGTTTATGTTAGTGCAAGCAAACACAATCCTTAACACACACTTTTGCTCTTGTATTTCTGACTTTGGAAAGGCTAATATAGAAAAAACACACATAAGCCTTTCAAGAGAAGCTTTATTTTTACAATATTAGGTAAGAACAATTTTATTCAAATAAAAAGCTGCATTAAAACAATGTATATTACGCCTTAAAAGCAGCAAACCCTGCTGGAAAAAGCACAAACCTCTTTTTTTTTGGTGCTCCAACCTTTTTATTTTAGAGTACACAGTAGCCAGCAGGCAGCTCTGAGTTTTTGGAATAAGATCCTCCACAAAAAGCCAAATCTAGAGGGGTGTGAAAAAACATCTTTGATGTCAGATGAAATTTCACTGAACAGCACAGTACAATCTGATTGCAGGCTGGCGTCCTCTGGCAGCCTGATCTCTCTGGATCGTTCCACCCACAGGACATGCAAAGTGCATCTGTGCTACTGAGAAAGTGTTTGTGTGTGTCTGTAAGTGAGATAAGCCAATGTTAAACAGAGCATTCAAATATTCTATTTCTTACTGTGCTGTATATGGAAACATGTGAGGAAGTATGTGCAGTATGATTTTTTTTTACGAGGGATCATTAGATGTCTGCTTGTGTTTCTCACTATCATAAATTAGCTCTGAGGCTTTGTGTTACAGAGTAGGTGAAATTGTGTTAGTAATGATGCTGATGTTGATATTCCCTATTTAATTGACCATTCACGAAATTCCTCCCTTAACAGTGATTGAGTTCTGGAGGAATGGATTAAACTGTATGTTTATCTGCTCTCGGTAAACTGTAAAGGTTAGTGTGTCCGGCTAACTAGCTCACTTCCTACACTTGTAGGAATCCGTATGGATCACGGATCAATTACGGTCTGTTACACCACTATTTAAGACTCATTTACTCATTTTCGTGAAAATGTAAGCTGGAGACAGTTTTCAACCAACTCACGAAGTTGGCGTGAATTAGCAAGCTAGCTGCAGCCAACGTCATCAGTGGTTGTCAGCTAGAAATGAGAAGGCTGCTTTTGTTTACTCTTGTGTGAAATCAAAGACTTATTGTTTCAGATATTAGTAAAATTTGAAAGGTGTAGCAGGGGTGTGGCATTTGACAAAGAGTCCATTGACTTTTACAACAAAGGAGTGTTTCGGAAGCAGCTTGAAAAACTTTAATCCTCATTGTAAAATAAAGGACCAAAAGGTGCAGTAAAGACACATCTGGTGTTTTGAAGTTCTATAGATGTTTAACTATTTATCTCCACAGGTTTATTAAATGCCACATCAAAGAGATAAATGAATACACTATAAATCACTCCTTGCCTCTTAGCACAGTACAAACACCATTCATGATGTGCCGTCGTAGTGGGAGTCTTTAAGACGGTTTTTTGTCGGTCTCTCAAATTTGGTTCCATTGTTTTGCCATGTGTTGCCGCTTTGATTATGTTTTTAAGATAAGCGAACAAGAGGAAACCCGTCTCAAATTAAGCGACAACAGGAAACAGTAATCACTCACACACTCACTGTGCCACTGCTTGTTAATGACCAACTTCAAGGCAAGTCTCAAGTTAAGTTAAGAGAAGAGCTCTGTTGTTTACTGTGGCTTCTCTCAGTATTTGACCTTCTTTGGCTTCTCTTCTGCTCTCCCTCCTTTTGTCTCAGCCTTCCTTCTCTTCTCCCACAGACCTTTCTCCTGCTAACATTCCTCATCCTGAAGAGATCCACACCTGCAGGCTGGTTCTCTTTTGGATGGGGGTTTCCTAATTGCTGCTTACCACGTTTTGTGTGAATCTGTGCTTTAGTAGTGATGAAGAACCACTAACCTGATTTAACCAACGTGTGTTCATTGATCGTCAGTGTTCATCAAGAGAGAGAAATTATAATTTGACCTACATATACACAGCACGACTAGAGATCGAGAAATGTAAAAGTTAAAGAAATTACTGTTAATTTAAAGCTGCTCTTATCAATATTTTTATATTAAAAATGGATCAAATAACTATATTTAATGTGAAAGGCGTCTCTCGTACTGACGAACCCACAAAGAATTATCACTCAATTCTGCAGTTCACCTCAGCCCAGTGTTTTAGCATCATTCAGCTCATTGTTTTGGTTTTCAGGACGCAACTTTAAACAGAAAAAAAGCTCTTATAAATCCCCTGTATGCTCCCTGACCAGCAGCAAATGGGCTGAAGTTTACAAGTTTGAAAAGCCTCCTCATCTCTGCTTGAGGCTAGCAGCACAAGGCTACATTAGCTGTTATAAGCATAACGCAGCTGAATCTCAGGGCAGAACTGTTGGTGTCGAATTGCAGTTAGCATCACCCTGGTTGACTTGACAAAAAGCCTGTGGGATTTTTCCATTGGATTTTGGATTATTGCAGAAAATAAGCTCTGTAACAAACAGAAGTTTATGATACTTACATGTTTTGTTCAGCAAGATAATCTTTACAAATGAACACCACTTTTATGGTTTTTGAAGCGTAAATGCGATCGCCAGAAGTAAAAATGTAACGTTAGGCTATAAACAAACAACACCACGGTCACATGACTTCATCGTCACTGCAAATTCGAGGCTGTAAAGGCGTACCAGTGACCGTGTTCGGCGTGATGGCGTTTAATGCCCCTGACAACCTCTGTAGTCTCATTTAGCCACTTGCTAGCAACCGCCTTTTTAAAGACACATAAAAGCTTCAAAATTCATGAGTGGGGTATTTACTGACGTGTTTTATGTCGCAGAACAAAACATGAAAATATCTTAAGCTTGCGTTCAAAACAGACCTTATTTCTGGCATGTAACCAAAAACTCATTCAAGAAACCCATTGACCTCGAGACAAGGGAACCGGAAGTGCAAAAATGCTAACTTATTTCAGGGTTTTAGGACTCATTCCTGCAGCACTCTTTACGCTTGCTATATAACTTCATAAGGTGATAGTATATCAGTGTTGTACTGTATCTACAGCTTGTTGCACTGCCCCCAAGTGGCCTAAAAATCAATTACGGCAGGTTTAAAGATAAACAGTTATTAGGCATTGCCACTAAACCAGCATTAATGGCTGGTATCAAGAATGGTTGGTTTCCATGTGAGGCTATAATACTTTACACACTGCATTTTACCAATAATAAATTACCGCACATTGGCTAGATAATTACAGTTATATTGACTTTATTCATTTATTCATTCATGTTTTAACGTGGGGAACAAGCAACCTCATCAGCGACCGTTTTCTCTTTGTGATATATTACAGGATGATACATAGACTTTAATGTCTGACTTTTTTCTGAACCTGGTCACATTGAGATCTTAATCTATCGAACATTTAACACAAACACTAATTCTTTTAGATACAGATCTGCAGTTTCACGTAAGGAGGGAAAACATGCTTTGACTTGACACATCTGCAAGAGAGGCACTGGTAAGTACTGTAATTTATAGAGGCAGATGTATTAATGTAATGTATTTTTTAAACTGTTAATGCACTTTGCAGATCCGTGCCTGTATACTAACAACGACTGTACTGTGCCAACACTTGATAAGGCAAACCACTGCTCCTGCTGTTTCTGTTGTCCCCCTAAAGCCACACAAGTGCTCTCTCCTCTACAGTGGTGCAGACTGTGACCTTGTTTCCTGATGAGATGGTGCTCCCACTCTCTGCTTCTTATCACAAATGGGACATTGATGGATGGCTGAGAGTAGCTGTTCTGCTGTTTAGGGCATGAGGTCAAGGCGACAGTTACTTTAGCCAAAGGTTGGTTTTTTTTTAACAGCGACCTAGAGCTGATTTCAGATTGTTAACAAGGCCTGTAAGGATTGTAAAAAAAAGAGACATTTCAAAATAAACCACATGTTTTTGAAGAAGTCATTGAAGAAGCTGTGCTTTTACATAAGTACTAATTTATTACCCTCTCTTTATATTTACATGTGAACCATTGCTTTTGAAGATTAAGGAGGACCCTGCAAGATATGTACAAATATCTGTCAGCTAATTCACATTATGCAGCCTTTTGCCCACAGGTTATGAGGGATTAGGAATGATTTTGCACTCAATTGAGGCTGCAAAGGATTCAGAGAATCAAAGCCCCTTCAGACTGAGACTATTTTGGGCTGCTGCTAATAGTTCTTGTCAGCCGTAATTTTTAAGTACTTTAACCAATTCATTGTATAATTAGGTTAACAAAATTAGCTCATTGCAAAGTCAGTCAGCAGGCGGTAATGCAATAAAGTTATTAACATTCCAGATTTATAGAACCATTAATATAGAGGTGATCTGTCTTTATCACATTTTTCTTCCCTGGTGAAATGACATAAATTAATAAAAGGAAATAGACTCTAGTGACATGTTCAGTATACTTTATTGATTTTTTTTGTGCTCAAATATGCTCAGAGCAAAAGCCAGAAGACAAATGATCTGTCACTCAACATGTCAAAATTAAAATCATACCTGTCTTAAACCTTAATATAATAGCAAAACAGTATTATCAAAATTTCATTTAACATTTTTAAAGTTCTACATCTCAGTGACAGTCAAACAGCTACATGTGAATAGTAGCCTGACACATTGCTATTACACAAGTTGCCAATTGTCATGAGGGTGATACTATTCAGCATAACACAATGTGAGGCACCTTGCAAACAGGTGTGTGAGCAATTAAGGATTCAGGAAATATGCGACTAAATATGTGTCCTGTTCGTGCATCTGTCAACTACATTTATGTCTTTTTCCATTTGTTCTGTGACTTACATAGTGTACATGTAAAAGAACATACTGTACAGTATATGCATGTAATGTGGCAATAGTCTTATGTGATAAAAGTAGGTCATATAACACATGATTGCAATATCTGCTCCAAATCTGCCTAATGTCCTGCTGCTTCACTCCACTCGTCACTTAACTCACTCTGAAGAATATGGTTTGACTAACTGCTACTAAAATGTTGCTGATTCTTATTTGGACATTAATGCCCTATTTAAAGTGTAAATTAACACTAAACACAACAAGTACTTGTAAAATAAAAAGAAATATAGGTTCCCAGAGGATGAATCCTTATTACTTTGATGACCCCCTGCCTTTTCCTCTAGTACCAGGTCAAAATGTTCACTTATCTAGCAAAATATCTCAACATCTATTGTATGGATTGACTTGAAATTTGGTACACACATTAATGTTCCCCACAGGATCAATTGTAATAACTTTGGTGAGCTTAATTAATTTGTCTTAATACTTTCTTAATCTTAATTTCTCTAATATTTTCAATAATAATAATTTTTCAAATATCTGCCAAACTAATGACATTCCCATCAGTCTCAGCTGTCATTTGTGTTTAGTGGTAATTAGCAAGTGTTAGAACGCTGGTACGCTAAACTATAATGAACATTATGCTCGCTAAACATTAGCATGTTAACGTCGTGAGAATTTGTTCAACAAACACTGGTGTGCCTAAGTAGAGCCTCACAGAGCAGCTGTAGACTCTTAAAGTCTTGTTATTTAAAATACTCGGTCTATGGGACCACTCAAAAATATTCCAGAAATACTTAGTTGAAAAAAGATCCAGTGACTGGAAAAGCCAAGGTTTTGAAGGTGAACCCATTATCAGGATCATATGAAATCTAACCAAGTGCAATGTAAACTGCACCAACATGCTAAAATTGGCAAAAGTTAACATAAAAACTACTGCGTAGAACATTTTGATTCCTCTAGAAAACTATGGGAAATTAAATTGAGACGTCTTTGATATACTCATAGTGCAACATGAAAAAAGTTAATGGATGGTCTTTGATTGTTTTGGATTGTTTTGTTATGGAGTCCGCATAATTTAGGTTTTTTGGGGGAAGTAAACATGAAGTAATTTTGCCATGGAGTCAGTTAGTTAGCTGCAGGCTAGAACTTGAGCCCCGGTTTTTAATCTATTTTTGTTCACATTTTGCCAAATTGGTACCATTAGAAATACGTCGAATTAGCTGTTAGCAGTTCCTGTTTGCAATGTACCCATGGATGCACAGACAACTACCACTGGATTACTCTGATACTGAAGAAAACTTAAAAACTATTCTCAGACAAGTTCTGCAGTTATAAGGAGTGTCTTTTTTGTATGATTTCTGAGCGGATTTATGGACATTTAATGAATATGTGTATCATGTCTTTGTGTTCAAATTTGACTTAGTTATGACTCAGAGAAGAAAATTGCACCCTAAGCAATGACAGATCCACCATGACCCTTTGCTATGAAAAACAAGCATCTGGACTAGTAAACCCCTTTTGGTGTTTGCCCTGCGTCTACTCATCTGTTTGTTGACAACCGATTGAGGGATGACTCATGTGACCATATGACTTATTTCCACTGCTCACTGACTTTGTTCTCCGCACCATTACGCTCACAAAAGTGCATTTTTAGTTTTAATGAGGGGTTTATGCACCGCATCCCAGCACACTCATGGTATCCCTCTCTGTGAAGTTGTCAGTGGACTCCTCTTGGGGAAAGTTCCTGCTCATGCCTTAGATCTATGTTTCACGAGCTGGAAATTATACGATTCCATCTGACATTTTAAGCAAAGTTTAGTTTCCACATATTCATGATTGTGTGGTTTCATTTAGACTAAACTTTAAGTTTAAATACTGCATGATCATATGTCAAACATTTGATGTTCAGTGTCTTAAAACTGCAATCTGAGCTTGAACCTTATGATCCAACGGTCATGAATTGTCTGTGACTAGTCTTTGTTACTGAAGCTCAGACCTCGTGTGAGATCAGATCTCTTCTAATGACTAACATGGTTGACAAATTTTGGGAAAATACCCACCAGTTTTATGCTTTCTGTTCTTCTTCTGCATCTCCTGATCAAGCAAACCATCTAGTTCCAACCAACAGTACAATTTTGGCTTACAAATAAATGTGTCCAGAATTTCAGGCCATATCATTTTCCAATATATGAATACACAAAAGATGGATGTTGTTTATTTTGCCTGCTCATATAATGCGTGATTAGTTGGAATTATTTTGGGCTTTGTGTAAAATTTAATAAAAGTGGTACTTTTTTTATCTTTGGGACAGTTGGTAGCTGTTTAAAAATAGACAAGCGTTTCTATGTGAGGATTCCCCGAATCGACCTGGGCTCATAGTACAGAGAACAGAATGACAATAATTTATGATGGAAATAAAGGCCTAAAAGGTCACAAATGCAATAATCAAAGTATCACATTATTTTCTTCATGACACAAAGATATCCGCAAACCCAGTATATAACCCATTTTGTAGCATATTTAATGTTTAAATTGAGATTTAGAGACAAGTAGA
Source organism: Oplegnathus fasciatus (assembly GCA_003416845.1). NCBI lineage: Eukaryota > Metazoa > Chordata > Actinopteri > Centrarchiformes > Oplegnathidae > Oplegnathus > Oplegnathus fasciatus. The sequence goes on from NTHP01000309.1 coordinate 61,246, forward strand.
GGCCACCTCATTTTCTAGCATGTAGGGCACCATATATATGGCACTGCATCGTGTTTTCTCCACTGGAAGGGCACCATAGAGGCCATTTTATCATGTTTTATCTACCATAGCAGTGTCCAAAAGGGCACTTTTGCAGTGTTTTCTCCACTAGAATTGCACCCTAGAAGGCACTTCATCATGTTTTCTCCATTTTAAGGGCACACATTAGTGCACTGCATCATGATTTCTCCACTGGAAGTGCACCCTAGAGGGCACTGGATCGTGTTGTCTCCACTGGAAGGGCACCATAGAGGCCATTTTATCATGTTTTATCTACCATAGGGGCATCCAAGAGGGCACTTAAGCCGTGTTTTTTTAAAAACCAGGGGTGTGTTTCCCCCCCTCTGCCCCTAGTCCACTGGTGTGTATGTCTTTTTTTTTTGTCTTTTGAAAATCTAGTCTCTACATCATTTTTATTGGGGCTGCCAACCTGCAAGTTGCACTTTAAGTAAGAGGACTTTTACTTGTAACAGAGTATTTTTACACTGTAGTATTGGTGTTTTTATTTAAGTAAAAGATCTGAATACTTTCCACAGTACCTAGTAATTATGTGAAAGGAGTGGAGGGTTGTCACTTGGAGGATGCCGTCGCTCCGCCTTCATGCACGTCCTCCCCGCCCACCTCATTACTGATGCGGCCACCCAGCGGACACTTTGAAGTCAGCCTGTTGTGATCAGTGAGCTGCTGAAGTCCGGACCGAAGACACGCAGTGGGATGTTTCCTCTCAACACTTGGGATCTATAAAGTACACTGTGGTCTTTTATGCCTTTACAGAAGGGACACTGTGTCCAGTTTGCCCACTGCAACTCACACGGAGGACTTTTTTTTGGTGTGAAATTTGGAGTAGGATGTCGATGAAGATGCTTCAGACGAACTGAGAGGCTTCTCCGTCCTTCGGGACATTTAAGGACGTCCAGCTGTGCTTTCGGGACATGACTGGTGTCTGCATTTGGATTACATTTACGCATCACCTCTAAACACTATTTTTGGACTAAAAGTAACGCACATCTCCAAAGCGCAGCGCCCTCTCCAATGAAATATCTCCCTCCAGGATCAGCTGCGGATCGAGTAAGTAAGCGGATCGAGCTCAGTGAGACCAGCGACAGGAAAAAGTCTCGTCCCGGTGCTGTGGTCTCTCTGTTGACCCCTCTGGACCCACTTCGCCAGGCAAAGCGGCTTCCTATCCGAGTCATCAAGATGTTGACTGCGCACACTGGACACTTGCTACACCCGGAATATTTACAGCCTTTGACGTCCGCACCAGTGAGCATTGAGGTATTTATTGACATATTACACTTATTATGTAGAGAGGACTATTCTCCAGTGTGTGGTGAATATATAAAGATAGCTCTTAATGTATCTGTTGACAAATAACCTAATTCAAATTCCACAGTAGAAAGGAAATATGTTTAATTTAACTTTAATTTAAAGGGCTGTGTAATGAAAAGCTGAAACAACAAAGAAGTGCTGAGGCTTGTCATAATCTCTGCCTCAGTGTGTTATTACCATACAGATTACATAACAGGTTACTGCTCTTTAATCATATTAACACTCAAGTAATGACAACTTATTATAGAGTTGGAGTGATTAGCTGATTAATAATTAATTAGTCGATCATAAGAAAAATTAATAAGCAACTTTTTTGATAAATGATTAATTGTTGATAAAAGAAGCAGGGCTGCAACTCGATTATTTTCATGTAATTTATTGATTAATCTGATACTGGTTCTTTTTTATATTAATCGTTTTGGGTATGAAATGTCAAAAAATACCCTACACAACTGCTCAGAGCCCAAGGTGATGTCTTCTTTTGTTCAACCAAAAGTCCAAAACCCTACAGATACTCAGTTTACAACGATATATGACAAAGAAAAGCAGCAACTCCTCCTATTTGAGAAGCTGGAACTACAGAATGTCTGGCATTTTTCTAATGTCTTTTCTTGAAAAAAGACTGAAACGATTAATCGATTGTTAAAATAGTCGCAGATTATTTTGCTGTCGATCGACTAATCGTTTGAGCTCTGAAAACAACAGTTTGAAGACGTCCCCTGGGGCTCTATTGGGCATTTACACTATTTTCTGTCATTTTAAAGACAAAACAATTAATCGAGAAAACAATCGCCAGATTAAACGCTGATTAAAATAATCGTTAGTTGCAGCCCTAGTGCAAATTAAGTAAATATCAACAGTTTACAGACCTGCAGATGACAACAGAGGACTACTTTCGTTTGGTTCGTGTTGTCAGGGACTTTGCACATTTTTTCTGGGCAGAATACAGTCAAAAAAACAAAACACAAGGGCTAATCAGAATCTATATTTTGTTGTAGCTGGACGCCAAGAAGAGTCCACTGGCCCTGCTGGCACAGACCTGCTCTCAGATTGGTAAACCAGACCCTCCATCCTCCTCCAAGCTGGGCTCCTCCTGCAGCCAGGGGGACAAGGAGCCCAGCAGTCGGTCATCCAGCCTGAAGCTCGGGGAGCACCGCCCCTCCGTGGAGGACAAATGTAGCTTCAAGCCCTACAACAAAGGCAGCGGAGACTGCCGCAGAGACGGAGTTACCAGCAGCAGCGATAAAGTCGGGTTCAGGGTACCCAGCAATAATGTTACCACTAACGGAAATTCAACCACTGGCCAGCAGTCCTATCCGCCCCACGCTGCTTCACCCAGCTCTAGAGCCAGCAGCGGCACCCCACCAGGACACACTCAGCAGCAGCCTCACAAACAGAGCCAGTCTCCCGGTGGTGGACAGCCCACGTCACATTCCCAGACTCCGAATGGAGAAACTGCACATGAGCAGGGCAGTCCTACCAGCACGAGCAGCAATAACAATCATCCCAAAAAAGACCCTGACGTCAACAAGACCAACTCGGACGCTCCACACGATGCAAACTCCAGCCACGTTCGAGCCAGCACAAACTGCAGTAACGGCAGCTCTGACGGTGGTTCCAACCATGAAGGGGGTAAAGCAGAGTCTGCCCAGCCTAGCCTCGGCCCTGGACGCATTACACCCATTTCTCCTTATAAGACAAGCCAACCACTCTTCCCCCTGCCCTCCTCTAATATGGGCTACCATGGATCTGTAGTGGGGGCTTACGCAGGCTACCCGTCTCAGTTTGTTCCCGGGCTGGATCCGACAAAGTCCGGCCTCAGCGTGGGGAGCATGGGAGTTCCAGGAAAGCACCCGAGCTCCAGCCCTCTCACAGGTGCCTCCCCTCCTTCCTTCATGCAGGGTTTATGCAGGGACCCCTACTGTCTAAGCTATCCAAGTGTATCCCATCTCGGCGGAAGCAATTGCAACTCCTGCATCCACGACCCTTCCTCCACCCTCAAATCAAACTTCCCATTGGTGTATCCCTCCCACCCGCTCCACTCCCTCCACCAAAGCTCCCTCTCATCCAGCGTGTCCTCCTCCCTCTCACATCCCCTCTACACGTACGGCTTCATGCTCCCCAACGACCCCCTGCCTCACGCCTGTAACTGGGTCTCAGCCGGGGGGCCGTGCGACAAACGTTTTGCCACGTCAGATGAACTCCTGGCTCACCTCCGCACACACACAGCCCTGCACGTGGGGATGGACAGTAAGATGCTCTCGGTTTCCTCCTCTGGACCTGCCTCCTGCCACCTTCACCTCCCCCACCAGAGCAGTCCAGGCTCCATGCCCAGCTCCCTCTCACTCAGGGCTCCCCCCAGCCTGGGTTTAGCTCGCTATCACCCCTACAGTAAGGTCCACCTGCCCCCTGGACCATCCTCCATCTCCCTGCACTCTCTGCCCACTACAGGCCCGTACTACCCTCACTATGCTCTCTACAGTCAAAGACTTGGATCTGCATCTGCTCTGGGCTACCAGTGACACACCATCTACTTACTTGTTTCAAGGAATGGTTCACCATTTTGCGGAATACACTTATTCGCTTTCTGGTGTATTAACGTGGAGAAGATTGATACCGCACTCATAAATTTCTTTTAAATATGAAACTACAACCAGTAGCCGGTTAGCTTAGCTTAGCACAAACACTGGGAGCAGGGGGAAACAGCTAGCCTGGCTCTGTTTCATGGTAACAAAATCCAGCACCTCGAAAGCTCTCTAATTAACATGTCATATCTTGTTTGTTTAATATGTAAAAAAGTGTAATTGCCATTTTAAGGGGGACCAGTTTTCAAGGCAACAAAATGGGACTCCAGGAAGTTACAGATCCCTCTGTAAAATGGCGAATTGACATTTTTACACAGTTTTTGTAAGTATTAAACAAACAAGATCTAAAGTTTTAATTAGTGAGCTTCAGAGGTGCTAGTAGGCAGATTTTGTTACCATTGGACGGATCCAGGCTAGCTGTTTCCCCCTGTTTCAAGTCTTTGTGCTAAGCTAAGCTCACCAGCTGCTGCCTGTAGCCTTATATTTCACAGACAGATAAAAAATATTGATATTTTTCCTCTCATCTAACTTTCTGCCAGAAAGCCAATAAGCATATTTCCCAAAATATCAAACTATCACTTCAAGCTAATACTTAATTGCGGCAAGTTGCTGCTTCCTCTGACTTCAGACTGGATTCAAGTGGAACTAGGATGGGTGTGCAAGTCCTGGATTTTGACTTGAGTGCATCTTCACACTTTCTTTCTACATTATATATGAGATTTGGTGTTTCTAATCAGGCTCCACTCCTAAAGATCAGAGGACACATGTGGCTCTTGCATGTCTGCACATTGCTCGGATACTTTTGCAACAGAAATGACTGCCCTTAGGTGACTTTTGCCGCCCCGTGGGCTCGGCAAATTGATGGTTGGACGCTGTGTAATAGCTCTTGGATGTCCAGGGTTCTCGCTGCAAATGATGATGATTTAGTGCAGAAAAATGTAGTGTGGCAGGGATGGCAATAAGCTGCAGCCGTGGACTGATGTAAGTCTGGCCACAGTCGCTTTCTCCCTGCAAGAGATGCATGTAAGCTTGACAAGCATACACACTTAACTGTTTATTCAGCCCCATGGTTTGTGATGATTTGTTTCAGTTCCTTATGTTTTGTTTATTCCTACTGAGAAGTTGTATTTATTTTTTACCGAGAAACTGGCTTTCATGTTTACCATCTAAATCTATTCTCATTTTACAATCCTCTGAGCGGACATGTGGGAAGCCAGATGACAGATGTTGAATATGTCGTGTCTTAACACATCACTTCGAGAATGAATGTTGAAATCACATCTCTCTCTGAACTCCTCGGCTCTTTGATTTTTTTTATTTTCACAGCAAATCAATAAAAATGAGATGTGATATTTTTTGTAAAACTGGAACACCCTGTGATGGTATCCAGTTAAAGGGGAGGTCATATTTTGTTAAATAAATCACACTGAAGATGTATATTCTGTTGTCTTCATTTCTATGGTTCTGGTCTGATATTAGTTAGATTTTCATCAGGAAGGCAGGCTGAGAAGATATGAGATATGTTGCCATTCCACCTATAAGCTTTATTAATTTTTATACAACATATATACAGCAACCAACAAAAAAAAAATCACAATTTTGTTTAATTTACCCTGCAGTTTGAGGTTTTATTTACCCTGTGAATCTAATAACCATCACATTTTGAGGAATATCTCATTATCTCAGGGTCGCTGAGGTCACTTGACTTTAAGTTGCCCTTTTCTCATTGAAACTAGTGTAGAGAGGATGTGGTGGTTGGAAATAATCCATACACAAACACAATCTGATATATTTACAAGTGATATTTCTTGATTTACAATAAAAAAAAACATGGTTTAAACAGTACATCTCATGTCAGGAAATGTTGAGCAGTACCTCTCTGAAAAACGAGAAATCTCTCCTAAATCTTCGCTTGATCAGTTCTCTCTCAAACTCTGACTGAAAATGTGCACATTTAACCCCGCATTTAAGGCCGACTTTTCACTCCACGAGTGTGGCCGCTCAAAACAAATATACACTTTTAATTTCCAATATGGTCGGACTACAAGTCATAGGAACTAGTTCTGATGGAGTATAACCTCGGCCCTAAGGGGGAAAAAGAGGTGAAGTAGTGAAAGGAAGATGTAAACTTTTGTCAGTATACATGTCAGCCTGGCATTGATACTGAGTGGATTTTTACCAGTGGCTATTTTTGCTGTGAAAGAATCCCATGATTGATGACTTTAGGTGTGCTTTGCTTCCGCTAATTTTTCACCGTGTCGACAGCGGCTTCTAAGCAGACCACAGGGATACGGCTCACATTCCTCTGTTCTGCGGTAAATGCAGTGTCACCTTAAAGCAACAGCATCCTTATTTAATGCTCATGGATTTAGTCTAACGGTGTGTTTTACAAAAATGGCAGTATGGAAAAGTCAAACCTATCAGGATGTAATGTATACATACTGTAGGATCCTGATAAGCATCAGACCCAGTGTGCCGCTTCCCGTATGTGTTCAAGATGAAGTCCTGACAGTCGCTCAAGTTACCACGGCTGCCACATGATTGGCAGCGGTAATATGCCATTTCCTAGCAACATGACACTGTGACACCCTTGGCGAAGTATAGATGACCCACGCTGGTCACTCACAACTCTGACAAGGGACTCACAGGGGTCAAACCAGCCTGTCCCTGCTGTAACAAGAGAAAGTGCTCCCGTTTCAGTGGTCTGAGATGCTGTTATGGGGTGTTTGAGTTCGGCAGGAGGGCATGCGTTCCTGTAGGCCCACTCTGGAGGTTTCACGTTGCCAGGTATGGCCCAGAAAACAGACACACTTAGTTTATTAAGTCTAAGAAATTAGTTGGCTGCTGTCACATGCTTTCACATAGTTGATGCCAGTGTTGGAGTTGATCTTAGAGGATATTCTGTGGGAGAGATGCTTTTACCATTTGCTGTTTTTTTTTGTGCACTTTTGCTTTTCAAGTACGTTCAGTCAGCTGTGTTCACTGTACCAAAGGTGTAGTGGGACGCATAGTGTTGGATTGGGATGCCACCTATTGGTGACCAACGAAACCTGTTTGTCATATGAGTTTAATCAAGAGGAAACATCACCTGCAACTGGTATGTTTTGTTTGTGTCTGTTAATGGATAATATCAACCTGCCCAGGTGCTGCACATTCACATCATTACTGATGTTTATTCATGTGTTTTGTCCCAAATAAATATATGATTAGAGTAAAATAAAGTAATACTTGTACAGAAATGATTGGGTAGTATATTTTGTTTTCGGAGCAGGGTGGTGTCTTTTAACATTTTATCATCCCCGATTTATTGTTTCTTTTAATTCTTTCCTTCTAAAAGATGGCTTTCATGTGTACTATGGGTCATACAGGTGTGTTTTGCCATATGCAGAGGACAACATAAATATCAGGCTACAAAATCATGTGATCTAATTCATATTGTGAGACAAAAGTGTCCCGAACGATGTCAGTCAGTCGGTCTTTCCACCACTTTTGTCCAGGCTGGAATATCTTGACAACAACCAAATTGATTCCCATAAGATTTTGTACAAACAGTTGGTGGTTCACACACAATGAAGCCTACAAACTTTGGTGATCCTCTTTTCCACTAGCGCCACCATGATGTTGACATGTTTGGTTCAGAGTGTCAAATGTCTCAACAACTACCAGATGGATTTCCATCAAATTTATTAAAGACATTTATTTTTTCCACTGGATGAATTGTAATAACTTGATGACTTGTATTGTACAGTAGTCATCAGCGCCATCATCAAGTCAACATTTAACCAATACTTTGGTTTATGACTAAATACCTGCAAAACTAATGACATTCCTCTCAGCTGTGCTTTGTGTTTAGTGCTAATTAGTAAACGTTAGCATGCTAACATGCTACACTAAGATGGTGAACACGGTAAATATTATACCTGTTAAGCACCAGCATGTTAGCATTGTTAGTGTTAGCATTTAGCTCAAAGTACCACTGTACCATACAGCCTCACAGAGCATAGCTACAGACGTCTTGTTAAAAAGTGAAACATAAGGTTCAGCCTCTCCCCCTACCAAAATAATTTTCATACAGTCCCTTAGCCGTTACTCTGGGGGTCAAATGTCCTGCTCAAAGGCGACTTAAGGGAGGGGGCGGAGGTTACTTATTCACTATTCCCACCCACGTTTCCCCAGTCGACCAGAGGATTCATCCTTCACAGAACAACTCTGCCTCCCCGAGCTCTTGGTTACCACAACCCTTTTAATTTAGCACTCTGAATTAAACCCAGAGTGTGGAGGACATATTTTGCTGCAATATATAAAAAGTCTCTGGGTATTGTTCTTGGAGATGAGGGCTGTCTCCCTGGTTGGTCTGAGTGAGTCCTGGGTGCAGCTTGACAGCCCCAGTGATTAATGATGACAGACTGTGGAGTTGCTTCTTCATCACATGACAAGGCTTTAACCTCTCTATCAGCCTAAATCAGTACAAAAGGGCAAAAGAAAAGAGGGAGGACTCTTTCTCTTTGCCCTCAGAGATAGTGAAATTGCTTCTTGCATTAAAATCATTAAGCAAAGTCACAAATTAAGAACATCTGCCCTGATACTTCCTCTGAATTGTCTGTGAGTTTCAGATAGCAGACTGCTTCCCAGAAATAGACTCCTCTGCTTTCATTTTGTCTTCTCTCCAACTTTATCACTTCATCCATCATCCCACTATGTGGACTTTTCAAGTGGTCCAAAAATAAAGAGGACACAGATGTCAGCCATGCTATACTGATGTTTCTAAACCACCATAAACCCATAACTTACATCCACCCACAGGCTGGGAGAAATGTTGAAAATACACTTTTCTCGCTTACAGAAAAACACAAAACCACTTTCAAACCGAGCTGCATGCACAATATGTTGATGCACTGCAGCACATCCAACAATAAATTACTTTGCACTTGAGCAGATATTTTTATTTCTAAAAAGCACAGTACTAAGATCTATCCCACCTCTCTTTCCTCATGTCTAAAGCCATGACT
>NTHP01000309.1:70482-93131 GCA_003416845.1 Oplegnathus fasciatus
GGGGGGGGGGGTGACACCATCCTCTACCTTCCGCATCTGGATCCTCATGGTCACATTCTCTCATTTCTCATGGTTTTTCACCCTGTTCGTGAATGTAACCGCTGTAATTGGCCAGCGTGACCCAAAGCAGACGCCACGCCACAGACTTGGGAGGTCAGAGAAAAGCCTCCAAAATACACACACATGGACGGCAACAGTGAGAAAGAAATAGAGAGAGGGTACAAAGCAGAGCGAAAAAGAGATGCTTGCATGGAAATAAGCAGACATGATTACTCAAATACAGTCATTAAGGAGGAAATGTTGTTTTTCAGGCTGTCAGGATGATTAATGAGGGACAGCAAATCCACTCAAATGCTGTTGTTTAGTCTAACCAGCAGACCTGATCTCTGCCACTAACTGAGAACAGATAGGATGTGTGTGTGTTCAGTGTATGCGTTGAATTACTAAAAAATACTGAAAGCTAAAAAAAAAGGTTGCAGAGGAAAGCTGGAGAAGTAAGGTGCTTTAAAGCAGTAAAGTAGTATGTGTAGTCTGCACAAAACTCAGCCTGAATTGCTCTGTTTACTGTGTGTCTTTCTAGTAATGATTAATAATAATTAATTAAGAGACCAGGACACATTTCCATTCAGAAACCAGCATTTAAAGAGGGTGTTGTCTTTTTAGTTTGCCTTACCAAAACTAAAAACACAAGATTAAAAGTGTAAGGAAAGGATATAGTGTGTTTATCTGCTCTAGCGTATGTTGGAATCGTTAGCGTGTCTGGCTAGAGTTTAAGCTAACCTTAGCAGCTTTATTTCTCATTACCCAAGATGTTGTTACATTTGCCAAACACACCCCTTAGTCCTAATCCTACAAGCCTTTTCATCTTGTCTTATAACATAAAAATGGGAACATGCGGTTTGAAAATACTAACAATAAAGCATCTAATCTCTGTCTTGCTTGTCCAAGTACATAAGCTAACGTTAAGAAGCCAAATAAGGTTATGTTAGAGATTATGCAAAATTTTGCCTGGGAAACGCAGCTTTAGCCTACTTATTTTAGACCGATATATATAACCATCAAGTGAATACTGAAGCCCATTTGCAAGGTTCTTGTTTTAAAACTAGGCTTGAAACATTTAAAAGTCATCCAGGGACAGCGGTTTCGACTGACTCATGAAGCTAACGTTAGCTTTATTAGCTAACTAGCTACAGTACAGCTAATATAATCTGTTAGTGACGGTTTTAATTTCAGCTGGAAAATGTCAACAGTCCACAGAAGCGTAATGCATTCACTTGAGAAAAAAATGTTTGCCCTGTTTTTCTGAATTAACAAGATTATTATTTCTGAGATAATAATCTCGTTAATTCCGAAATTCTGAGATAATAATCTTGGTAATTATCTCGTTAAGATTGCTATCTCAGAATTCTGAGATAATAATCTTTTTAATTCTGAAATTCTGAGATAATAATCTGAGATAATAATCTCATTAATTCAGAAAAATAGGGCAAACATTTTCTTTCTCAAGTGAATGCATTACGCTTCCGTAATAGTCAGCTTCTAGAAATGAGAAGCCTGTTTTTGTCTACCTCTGTCTGAAATCAAGGAGGACTCCATTGTTTCAAATTACTAAAAATTTCAAGTGGTGAACTTATCACCGTTATCATTGCAGACAGGCGTAGCAACAGAAACTAAGGGGGTCGGGGCTTAGCAAACAGTCAGTATCAACACTAATTTCATTTATATGCTCAATTTAGGTTAATAATTAAAGATGTTTCTGTCATTTTAAACATGTCAGTTTCTGATGAAAAGCAATCTAAGACATCTTTTTCTGGTTTCGTTCATTTGCATCACATTCATTCAGAACACATTTTACGTTGCACTGGATCACCTGGTCTACAGTCTAAGTGTCAACACATTCTAGAAAATTAGCCTTTTTTGTGAGTTTTCCAGCCCGTGCTGTGCCAAAGTCCTCAGAAACTCCAGATGTTCCCCAAATCATGCTGGAAGGCTGATAAGAAAACAGCTTTCAACAGATGTCTTGTGCCTGAACTCAGTGATTTAGTAGCTGTGAATGATGAAACAGTGTTTCAGTGTCTCACAGCCTGACTGGCTTTAATCATTATGCAAGCAGCTGCGGGTCTGGGTGACGTCATGTCAGCGGATGGGAACAAGAATGGGATGGTAAATTAGTTTTCTGAATTTTTGTGTCTTTGGATATTTGATGTGTTATTTGGATGTGTTTCCTAAAGCATGACATACAATCACTGTAATGTGGAACTGAAGCACAAATGAAGTGGGGCTGCAAATAACTATTATTTTGAGGGTGAAAGTTCATTCTTGACCTTGGAAATAATTAACTCAAGGACCACTTTCTTTATCTGGACTGTAAAATCCAGATGAAAACTCTGGGTAGTAAGTGGACCTTGAGTAAGGATTATTTTGTGAAACTATTATTTACATTTATATGTAATAATATAGTGATTATTTTTTCCAATTTTTTCACTGAATTTAATTTGCTAGGTTTTTCTGGACCATGAGATCCAGTTGAAAGCTCCGGGAAAGAGCTAGTAAGTTGACCTTGAGTTAGGATTATTTTGTAAACAATTATTTACATTATCTAATAACATTTTTTTTTCCAATTTTTCTAATTAATTTGCTATGTTTTTCTGGACCATGAGATCCCGTTGAAAGCTCCAGAAAAAAGCTAGTAGGTAGACCTTGAGTGAGGATTATTTTGTAAACAATTATTTTCATTATCTAATAATATATTGAACATTTTTTTCAAATTTTTCCAATTAATTTAATTTGCTAGGTTTTTCTGGACTGTGAAATCCAGTTGAAAGCGCCGGGAAAGTGCTAGTAAATTGACCTTGAATTAGGATTATTTTATAAACGATTACTTTCATTTATATATTTAACATCTTTTCTTATTTTTCAATTAATTTACTTTGCTAGATTTTTCTGGACCATGAGATCCAATTGAAAGCTCCGGGAAAAAGCTAGTAGGTAGAACTTGAGTTAGGATTGTTTTGTAAAACTTTTATTTTCATTATCTATTAATACACAGATTCTTTGCTAACTTTTTGGAGCTCAATGCGACATCTTCAACTTGCCGGTCCAACAAACAGTCAAAACCCCCAAAGTATTAAATTTACAAAGAGAAAAGCAGCAAATTAATGCAAATGTTTGCATTTTATTTCAGATTCTTTCTGCCCACGGACTTGATGATTAATCAATTAATCAACGTTAAAGGGAAGTATACATGTATTTGTATCCTTTTTCAATCAGTCACTGCACCGCAGGGGTCCAACAATTAACAGCTAACCTTAATTAAATGTTTTACCATACACGTAGTAATAATGTAATGTATATAATAGCTACTAGTTATTTATAGGTCTAATCTGGATCAAATGAAGAATAACTAGACTAACGCTCTACAGCCAAGCTAGCGGCTCTGTGAGGGTGTAGGCTTTGAGCTAAATGCTAATACGGCAACTTGTTCACAATAAGCCCTCATTAGTTTAGCAGTTATTTGGTCATAAAACAAAGTATTTAGCAAAAATGTTGACCTGATGATGGCGCTAGATGGAAAGTTAAAGATCACCAAAGTTATTACATTAATCCTGATGGGTGCATGAATGTGTGTACCAAATTTCATGGCAATCCATCCAATAGTTGCTGAGACATTTCACTCAAAACCACAAAGTCAGCCTCATGGTGGCGCTACAGGGAAAAGTCTGTAGATCATTAAAGTCATTAGGATCCTCTGGGGACCATGAATGTCAGTACCAAATTTCATGGTAATCATTTAATAGTTATTGAGACATTATCTGACACAAAGTGATGGACTGACCAACCGACATTGCCATCCCTTGAGCCAACTAGCCTTGAGCTAGCGAGACTAAACATGTTATAAATATCAGTCTAGTTGTATTCACTGTTTAATCTGTTTCAAATGAAAAGTAAAAACCTATGAGCACACCGTTTCAGCGGTAAGAGGAGTCAGCATGAAGAGTGCTGCGGTTGGTCATGAGTCGAGGTGGTGTCCAACAGCACAAATGACTGACACAAACAGTGAGGGAGTTGGACAGATGAGAGCCAAAGGCGCTGGGAGTGGGGGGCATACGAGGGTCAACAAATCGCCTGTGCATTGAGTGTGGCCCAGCAGCTGTATGCATAGGGGAGCCTTGGCCTCCTGCTCTGCATGTCAGGGGCCGTGATTAATGACCTGCAGGCCTTGCTCTTTACCCCCCCTCCGCCCCTCAGAAGTCACTGCAGCCACTGCTCATTTAGCTAATGGACACAGGCAATGGCAGACAGGCACAGGACACGAGGGGTTACATACGAGCGCACATACATGTGAAATGAAAGCAATTTCCCTCTTACAAAATACCACTTTTCCAGGCTCTGTAATTTCAGGGCGAGAGCGATGATTTCTTAGATTACTGTGTGCACGTCTGTGTGCCTGTGCAGTGTCGAGGCTGAGAGGGTGCCCGTGCCTGTGTACTGGTTCCCAGCTTGTCAGGCAGCTGTCAAGGAGTGATTTATGACCACTAGACTCCAACCTGTCTTCACTGCCAGCTCAGTATTGTTACAACTGACAGCTAATGAGGCCAGACATGCTTTCAAGCAGAGCACTTAACAGGACTTCAATCTTCCCCCGTCACGAGTACCATTTTTGCACTCTCTCACACAGCAACCCTCCTTTCTCTATGCCTTCCTTGTTCTCTGTCTTTCTGTGGTGGAATATCTGACAGGCACTGAAAAGGCTTCTGCCTACAGAAGAAGATGTTTCTCAGAAGAGTTCCATCTTTCACACATTTATATTGGCAGAGGGCATCAGCTCATGCTTCATTTAATCTAATAATCAACCCTTTTTACCAGCTCCTTTAAAGGAATAGTTATAGGCCTATTTGCTTTCTTGCCAAGAGTTGGATGAGAAGAACGATACAATCTTATGTCTGTACACAGAATATGAAGCTAGAGCCAGGAGAGGGTTAGCTTAGCTTAGCATAAAGACTGGAAGCAGGGGGAAACAGCTAGCCTAGCTCTGTCTAAAGGTAACAAAATCCACATAGCTGCATCGATGATATTTTGTTCAATCCGTACAAAAACCAAAGTGTAAAAATGATATGTTGGGGTCCCTGCTGGTTGCCTGGCACTGTGACAACAAGACTCCAGGAAGTCACTGCTCCCAGCCAAGAAATAGTCCCGCACATGACTCCCTGTAAAATCACAACTTTTTGTTTTTCCATTTCATTTTTTTGGCCGAATTAACTGTTAAACCCTTAGCTTTTACAGTATTTCAAATGTATGCTACTTTATACTTTTGCTCCACTAGATTTATTTGATACCTATGATTACTAGTTACTTTACAGATTAAAATGTTTGGTATCACTTTATTTTGAAGGTATATAATTTACTAATAATTTCTTAGGAAGGTTCTTGTAAAGAACTATGTAATTTGATACTAATTACGGGGAAAATAGTTGAACTTTTATTTATTACTGGATTATTTTATTACTCCATATATGTTGAATTGTGTGTTGCCTGTAGACAAATTTAGAATGAACTAGAATTCATTAATTTCAAGTGTCCCAATTGGACACTGTCTCTATTTTCCTTGTAATTAGTATCAAATTAGTTCTTTCCAGGAAACATTTTAGAAAGTATGAGGAAATTTCAAATAATAATAGCATTACCATCTTACAAAATATAAAGCATTGTTACAGATAAAGATGCCCAACCCTACTTTATATAAAGTAGTTACAATTTGCTCCAGCTCAACCACCTACAACATCAAAATGCCTCTTATGTTAATGCATCAATAACAATATTCCAATAATTTATTATCTAATAATATTAACATCTAAAAGGGCTTTTACTTTTGATACATTTCTAATACTTATGTACTTTTACTCAAGTAAAATTGAGTATTTTCAAATTGTGGTATTGCTACTTTTATCTAAGTACTTCATCCACCACTGGTTTTTACACTTCAGTTTTTGTACTGGTTAAACAAAAGAGATGTAACGTGTTGGTTAGTGAGCTTTAGAAGTGCTGGTAGGTGGACTTCTATATTTGGACAAAGCCAGGCTAGCTGTTTCCCCCTGTTTCCAGTCTTTATGCTAAGCTAAGCTAACTCTCCTGGCTCTAGCTTCATATTTAGCATACAGCCATGAGAGTGGTATCAATCTCTCGACGAGAAAGCAAACAGTTCCCAAATATGTTGAACTATTCCTTAAACTTGAAGTCTGTGGACCCATTTGGCCTCGCCGCATATGGTGGTTTAAAGCATAATAGTGTGGGGAACGGCATTGTGGGAACATGTGTTTATGGTGCATTTAAACTTGCATTTTGACATACAATCAATGATAATGACTGTTTTGACTGTAATTATAGTTGGTGAATTGCAGTCATTATAAAAATATGTTTTTTGTGTCACTGTACATCAACCCTGGTCACATTTATTTGCCAGTGTTGGAAGTCCATTTACTCAAGTATTGTATTAAGTACAATTTTGAGGTACTTTTACTTTACCTGAGTATTTCAATTGTATGCTACTTTATATTTCTACTCCACTTTTTACTCCACTACATTTATCTGACAGCTGTAGTTACTTGTTACCTTTACAGATTAATATTTTACAAACAAAACACGTGATGTGTTCGATCTTCACCAGCTGTAACATTAAAATGCTGCTTACGGGTTAAAGCATCAGTAATAATATTCCAATAATATGATATATATAATAATATAACTCTTTGAAAGGGACCATTCTGCCCAACAAGTACTTTTACTTTAATACTTTTGTACTTTTACTTGAGTGAAATCTTGAATGCAGGACTTTTACTTGTATTTTTACAGAGTGGTACTGCTACTTTTACTTCCACCATTGTTGTTTGAAGGTGTGAACCAGTAAACAGACAAATGTCTCCCAGCTCTCCTCTTGTGTGGTTAAGCAGACAGTATAAAAAAGCTTTCCAACCTTTAACCCCTAGTTCCTTGTCAGCCATGATTAATGGCAGACTAACTAGCTGCTAGCTTGCATTGCCGGCCGTGCTATTGTCTCCTGGATACTTAATGAACTCTGACAAGTCTTGTACCCCCTGCCCTGATGTTTTCATTAAATGCTGCAACAGTGACTCCTGGAGGTCGATGAAAGGAAATAGACACAACAACATCTGCTATGATGTCATATCATAGTGTTTCATGACATTTATAAATAAACTGCTTTGTCTAGGCACATAACTCGTGGACATTTTCAAGTTTTAGTTATTTAGGGCACAGGTTTCTGACCTCAATCTAACAGTTTACAGTAAGTGTACATGTTTTAGACATTTATTTATTCTATATTCAGTCAAACTTCCCGTCATTTGGCTGTAAAGGTCATCTAGCTCCATGCTCAGCATCTGCTGCAGATGTTATAGGAAAAATGATGAGCGCAATAAAGAAATAGCTTAAGAAAATAACCCGTTAAATCATTAAAAATGATGAACTTTACCGATGGTCCAAGTCAAACTCAAACCCAAAGACCTTTATTTTAAAGTCTAGTGGTCCAAAGTCTCCAGTGATACCAAATGTGTCAGGCTGTCAGGCTTTTGGGGGAAATGTGCATAAAATGATGAACAAGACATCTTGAATATTTCCTGTTGGTGGAATAGTGCAGCCATAAAAAACATGGTGTCTTGGGTTTGAATCTTAACAACCTTACGAGGAAACAAAAGGTTTCACCCTGTGCGTTAAAGTCTTAATGTTTTGGAATAACTTAAATACCATACTATATAGCTTCCATGTAGCCTAAAAGGATCCTCAGCGCTGCTTTCAGATGTAAACTGGGCAGTTCATGCATGTTGGCAGGCAGTGGTGGAATGTAACTAAGTACGTTTGCTCATGTACTGTGCTGAAGTACAATTCTGAGGTACTTTGAGTATTTCAATTTTCATCCTGCTCTATGTTATTCTACCATCGTAATGCTACTATATACTTCTACTCTACTACATTTCAATCAAAATATCAATCAAATAATATTCTACTTTTTACTTCACTGCATTTATCTGACAGCTGTGGTTACTAGTGGTTACAAGACATACAATGAGTTTATAAAATATGAAGGATTGTTAAGATTAACTACCCATCACCATGTAAAGTAGTTCAAATTAACGCCACCTTGACCAGCTGCAACATTAAAATGCTGTTTACATGTTTATGCATCAGTAATATTAATACAATAGTAAAATCTGTAGTAATATAATCCTGACAGGGGCCATTCTGCTGCATATGTACTTTCACTAGTGATACTTTTATGTACATTTTGCCAGTGGTGGAAGAAGCATTCAGATTCTTTACTTTGAGGTAAGAATACCAATAGATTAATGTAAAATTACTCCACTATAAGTAAAAGTCCTGTATTCAAAATACTACTTAAGTAAAAGTACAAAGTATTATCAGCAAAATGTACAAAGTATCAAAAGTGAAAGTACTGGTTATGCAGGAAACTGCCTCTGTTATTATTAGATTATTAATACAAAAATGATGAATAAGCAGTATTTTACTGTTGTAGCTGCTTGAGATGGAGCTGGTTTGAACTACTTTTTGTACAGTTTGGTAGTTTAGTCCAGTGGTTCCCCTCTCCTAAAGGTCACCAGATAAATCTGAGGGAGATGATTAATGAGGGTTGGAAAGAAGAAAGAACAACGTTCTGCTGCACAAAGCTTTCTGCATTTTTTGGACTTTTTTTGTGAAACATTAGATAATTGTACCTCTGTGGGCCTCGAACAGTTATTCAAATGAAAGGAGTTTAACAGGTTAATCTCTGTTTGATGAAACTACTAACACCTCATACACTGTTACAGCTGACGGTATCATATTACTTGTATGTATACTATAATCTGCTGACTTTGCTGCTGCTAATCACACCACTATGTCCCTTTCAATCAGTCAATAAAGGATTATCTTATCTTATCATAGACTTCTGAAATGTGACAAGGTGACCCAACCAGACTCTGTGTGAGGAAACCACTGGTTTTATCTTTAACAACACACTTTATTTTATAATTTTATCAGGTGTCTTTACGTAAAATCTTAATCTGAAAAGTAACTGCAGCTGTCAAATAAATGTTGTGGAGCAAAAAGTCCAGTATTTCCTCTGAAATGTAGAAAGTAGCATAAAATGGAAATACTCAAGTAGAGTACGAGTACCTCAAGACTTTACTTTAGCACAGTGGTGGAAGATGTACTCAGATCTTTAATTTAAGTAAAAGTAGTAATACCACAATGTATAAATACTCTGTTACATGTAAAAATCATACATTAAAAATTTTCCTAAAGTAAAAGTAGAGAAGTATTAGCAGCAAAATATACTTGAAGTACCTAGAGTAAAAGTACTATTTATGCGGAATGATATATATTATATTATTGGATTATAATTATTGATGCATTTATGTGTTCATCACTTTAATGTTGCAGCTGGTAAAGGTGGAGATAATTTCAACTACTTTATATACCTCTCTGTAGCTTGTGAATTTCCCCTATGGGGTCAGTAAAGTTTTATTCTAACCTATAATAATACCTCATAATTTCTTTGTTGATAATATTTTGAATTATTAATCTAAATCTGCAAAGTAATTAGTATTAGTATTAGTTATCAGATAAATGTAGTGGGGTAAAAAGGAAAATATTTCCCTCTGAATTGTAGGAGAGTATTAGTATAAAGTAGCAGAAAATGGAAATACTCAAGTAAAGTACCTCAAATTTGTTCTTAAGTACAGTATTTGAGTAGATATACTTTTGCTGATAGTACTTCTGTGCTTCAAGTATTTTGCATGCAGGCCTTTCACTTGTATTTTCACTCTGTGGTGTTGCTACTTGTTACTAAAGGATCTGAATGCTTCTCCAGCTTTGTGCTGGGTCACCTGAGGGTAAAACACACCAGAGAGTCCAGGCATCACATCACCTAGACTCTGCCGCCCCCTGCTGGAGAGCTCTATCACATACAGTCTGTTATAACATTGGAGTTTTGTGAGCCCAAAAACAGATTTACACTTGAAGGAAGTTGACTGACAACAATGAAGAGTGTTGGGAAGCAGCTACTCAGAACTTGTGGGACTTTTGGTGGCGAGGAGCTGATTACGCAAAAGTTTTACGCACAGTTCAACCTCGTGAGCGCTTTCTTTTAATAGTCGTGTGTGTCCCTGTTTTATTAAAGGGGGATAATGTATCTCTGCAAGGGTAATCGCACTATTGAAACGTTGCCAGCCCCAGCAGGAGTCTCTTTCCCCGTTGTTCCTGATGTTGTTCCCTGCTGCTCCCTCCCCTTTCCCGGCTCCTCCTCTGCCGGGCTTCTCGGTCCATCGAGCGATCTTCCCAAACTTTCCATGCCAGGGCTTCCTGAAGCTACTGCATTGTATGTAACGCAGGGGCGACAGTTAGAACCGATGGGGGAGGCATTAAAGATATGAAATATAAATTATGGTACTGATGACCGAGCAGGCGGACAGACCTCTGACTCCGTTATCCACACCGGAGCAACTTTTCAACAAGGACTCCCGAGGGAATCGGTCGACGTAAGTTTGGATACGATGGAGAGGAAAGGCCCGGTTTGCTTTCCAGCTGAAGTCGAGGCCTAATGCATTGTGGTTATTTGTATGCATGTCCTGCTTTTTAATTAAAGGTCTGTGCTGACTTTTAATGGATGCATGTGACGCGTACGTGGCACTGAAAAGGAGCAGATAGGGTTAATTTGCGTTCAGAAACTCCAGATGACTATCTACTACTACTACTACTACTATCTATCTGAATGATAGCTCAAGGTCTGCTTTGGGTACTTTCTGCATTACCTGCAGATATTGTGTGTGAATGTTTTGATGGAGCCCTCTTAAAGCCTGCTCCTGTACCATTAATGTGTTATGACTCCTCTGACAGACTTGTGCAGGTGATTGATGTGCAGGAAAAGACAGAATAGTATCTTGTGTGATGTGTCCAGGTCTGAAGTGGAGCATGGGGGTGAGCGGAGACAGAGGAGGCGTGGAGGGTCACCTGGAGACCTCCATCTGTGTCTGGACACAGAGTCAGAGCCCTCAGAGTGCAGGAAGAAACCATCCGGCATGAGGTAAAGGAGGTTACAGTGTCCTCTGTGTGGCTGCTCATATAATAAACCTAATATAACCACTTTACTGCAGCTGAAAGGATCCATTATTCTGTTCCTGCTTCTCCAATGCAGGATTTGCTGCTTTTCTCTTTTTATATCACTGTAAACTGAATATTTTTGAGTTTTGGACTGTTGGTCGGACAAAATAAGACTTTTGCAGATGTCACTTTGGACTCTAAAAAACTGTGGTCGACTTTTTTCTCTGTTTTCTGACATTTTATAGACCCAACAATTAATCAATTAATCGAGAAAAGAACTGGTAGATTTTTATTTATTTAATCCTTTATATAAAACAGGTAGTTTCATTGAAACCATGCGTGAAAAGCAGTTACAAGTGGAACTGCAAATTTTTGAGGGTAGGCTTTCGAAATTAAATCGATTAAAATAATCTGTAATGAAAATAAAAGTTAATTGTAGCGTTAAAAACAACTAAATCTGAATGTTTTGAAGTGCTAAGACAACTGGACTTTCTTACTAAATCTAAACTTTCTAGTCTTTGGATTGGTATCAACTGGGTCATTTCTCACATAAAAATGTGTCAAAAAATGGTAATATATATTCTTCTTCAGTGGTATATTAAAAGCTAATATTATTACTTAGTAACACCTTGAAAAAAAACAAAAAATATAAGAATATTTTCTTGAAAATGAAATCATGTCAGTGATTTCACTCAAGTTGTCAGTAGACATGAACTGTCTTTCTTCACAGCTCTGTAATTCCACCTAACTACTGTATACCTGCATGACCAAAGTGCTGTTTACAGATTGTGCTGTTGCTGTGTCAGCAGCCCTTACATAACCACAGCAGGCCCAAATGTTTTGACTAATAATATATTCGGTGTGGATCAGTAGGCATGAGCAAACAAATCACATACAAATATTTTATCCTGAGTTATAACGCTGTAACCTTTCTACAATAGCTGATATATCTTACCTGTCCTCTCCTCGGGTGTTACCATGCTATTTAAACATAAACACTGACCTTTTATTTGTCAGATTGAAACCTGTGGAGCAGCTTTCACCAACGCTGAGTCCAAGTGACTGTGAGACAAAGTTTGAAAGGAAGAAATCCCAGCCCAGCCACGTGGGGATCAGTCTGATCTAACAATTTTCACCAAACTTTTTACAACTTTTACACATTTTTGCAATTTCTCAAGAACAAAACATGTCTATTCTGTCCTTTTCAGTTATCAAAGACAAACGCCCAGTATCATAAGTTATTCAAGGAGGTCAGCAAAGATGAGTTACTCAAACAAAGTAAGTTTCAGATTCTCTTCTCACATGAACGCGAGAAGCAAAGAAATGTTAGATCTAAATGTGAAGGGCTGTGTGTGCCAACAGGTTACACTTGTGCCCTGCAGAGAGACATTTTATATCAGGGCAAAATGTTCGTCTCCGATAACTGGATCTGTTTCCACTCCAAAGTCTTTGGCAGAGATACCAAGGTATGATCCTGTAACTGTAATAAAGACATGATTTGAGTTCAGTGCCAGTTCATGTGTTATGGCTGATTTCCCTGGTATAATGTGGTGGTGTTTTCTCATCTCCAGATTTCAATCCCTGTGGTGTCTGTGACATTTATCAAAAAAACTAAAACTGCATTATTGGTGCCAAACGCCCTTGTGATTGAAACTACAAGCTATCAGGTGAGAAGGCTGTTGAGACAATCAGTTTTTTCCCCTTTTACATAAACATGAAAGTGATTCTAGTGATCTGATTGTTTTCCAGCATGTGTTTGTGTCCTTCCTCTCTCGAAACACCACCTACAAACTTCTGAGGTCCATCTGCGTTCATTTGGAGGTAAATAACTTCTTCTGTTAAACACTTTTTCGTCCTAATAGAATTCAATGGTTTTTCCAAAATATTTTCATTGTAGTGTGAAAATGAGAGTAGGTTTGAAACAATTGGTTTGATTAGTCAATCAACAGAAAATTAATCGCAGACTATTTTGATAGTTGATTAATCATGTAAGCACAAATATTAAACATTTGCAGGTTCCAGCTTCCCAAATATCCGCATTTGCTGCTATTCTCTGTTTTATATCTTTTAAACTTATGTGATTTTAACAAGATTAAACAGCGTTTGCTTTGTGAGCGCAAAAAAAACTATAGCTCCCATGAAAAAAACTACAAGCATGGCAGCATGGATACGTCATCATAACTTGCTGCTGTCTATATCCATGAAACTCATCAGCGCTCTATTCTAATTTATTTTTTTTTCTAAAATAATTTTTTCAACTTTCTAGTTGTAAACTCTGCTGTCTAAAAACGTCTTCAGCGTTCGCTCCTCTCTGTCCTGCTGTTATTATCCTCGAGGTGGACTAAAATGACAAACGTCAGTGGGATTTTGAATGAAAGTTTGAAAAGTACAAAGTTGAAAAGTAAAGCATTCGTCATGTGGCCATAGACATGAGTCCAAATGAATGCTAATGGTGCTCTGTCTGCTGGATGTGTAAATAGGCGGCTATTTGCTAACACGTTAGCAATAACAACTTAATGAGGTGATCATATTTCAGTGTTGTGGTTATAACTTGTTCTGCTGCTGCGAGGCGGTAAAAAGACAATTAATACTGCTTTAAAAAACACTTTCTTCTACATACTTATGTGTGTACTGTGTTTTTCAGGTGGATAAGACTTGCAGCAGCCCCGTTACTTCCTCCTGCGAAAACAGCTTCAGAGTGAAGTGCCCATCGTCGCTTCCTCTGGTCAGTCAGGGGTCTGTTCAATGTTTTTGTGCAGGGCGTATTTATTGTACATCACATTTGTTTGTTTTTTTATATTTTCCATTGTGATAAAAGATCTATAGAAAAGCCTTGTTCTCATGTTATACAATACCCACTCTGTATGTGGTATCCATTGTATATCTTCATGTATGTGCGCTGCAGGACCTTTCTGGAGACTTCTCTGACCTCGATGGAGTCGTGCAACAAAGACGGCAGGAGATGATGGAGAGCAGCAGCTCCGGGTCTCAAACTCCAGATTATGACAAAATAACTGGTTTGTGCTCCATCCTCATCCCTCTATGTGTACTTCTACCTTTTAAAAAGCTATTATATACTTACTCTGATCTACTGTACACACTTTGTAGTGTTTTTTATTCTCTCCAAATGTGCTTTGGGTGTCAGGTGTCATTGTGGCTCAGACAGTCTTTAGTTTGCTAATGGCTGGAGTGAAGCCAAGTGAAATTTGAGCCACTGAGGCTTTGCTTTTTGTTATAATGAAGACAGTTGGCATGAAAACAGCAGTGATCCTATTGATTGATGAAATACAGCTTTTTGTCAGTTTATGTCCGTTATAATATTGAGCTTTATCTTACAAGCTAACCTAGAGCACATGTTGATCTGTAAGGATGTTTGTGCTTCTGTTGATAATATTTACGCAGAGGCAGCCGGAGTCACAGGTTCTTTCTGTTTATTTGAGCAGACTTCGCCGGCCTCCCGGACACGTTTCTAAGTGCAGTGAAGAGTGGAGAGGTTTCAGTCCACGCAGACATTCACCTCCAGACTCCAAGCCAAAAGCATGGAGCTGCCCTCAAGAACGGTAGTTTGATAATGGATCTCTTTGAGTAAAAAGAAGCTTTGTTAATACTTCTGTAGTTTGGGGTTTCAGTGTTTCCCAGAAGAAATGCAGAGTCAGTGGAAATTTCAGTTATGAAAGACTAATCAATGTGTATATTTAAAGGAATAGTTCGACATTTTGGCTCTCTTGTTAGATGGGAAGATCTCATGTCTATATGGTAATAAGCTTCCGCCAGCAACTGGTTAACTTAGCTTAGCATAAACACTGACAACAGGAGGAAACAGCCAGCCTGTCCAAAGGTATGTGTTGTTTTTATGCGTTGGTTCTTCCTGGCTCCTGCTTCATATTTACCGTACAGACATGAAAGTGGTATCAATCTACTCATCTAACACATGGAAACGAATAAGCTTATTTCCAAAAATGTCAAAATATTCCTTTAATGTTGCAGCTCATTTATTTGTTTCCAAGAATGTAAAATGTCATTTTACCACAACTAGCGTCTACCGAATCAATACTTCTCTTTTTGCTTGTCCTTGTAGGATCTACTAATCCAACCCGGGGAGTCACACTCAAAGACAAATCCTCACAGCCCATGTCATTGCACGCCATCCTCCTAATCTATTTGTTTTTGTGGGTAACCTTTCATTATGTGGAATATGAGAAGGCAGAGCGCTCTGACAAGACAGTTGTTAGATGT
This sequence comes from Oplegnathus fasciatus, assembly GCA_003416845.1. Taxonomy (NCBI): domain Eukaryota; kingdom Metazoa; phylum Chordata; class Actinopteri; order Centrarchiformes; family Oplegnathidae; genus Oplegnathus; species Oplegnathus fasciatus. The sequence continues at coordinate 85,828 of NTHP01000309.1, forward strand.
CTCTGAAAAGTTAATTTCCATTTTTTGGGCGTGTTAGCAATTGTTCTGTGCGGTTGGTATCTGAATGCTCACCTGTCACTGTATTTGTGTGTCTCGACAGAGTTAGTGTCCTCGTCCTGTCCTCCTGTTACATGGCTTTCAAGATTGTGGCTCTTGAGCATCGTTTGAACTCCTTGGTGTCCATGGGGGAACACATTCGTAATGAGTAAGAGTTAGATTTACATGTTATTGTGTTGTGAACGTGCTCTTCCTGACAGTCATTATGTAGTATTGGTGTCAGAGTTACCAAATCGTGAGCAAATGTTCTCCAAATGCATTTCTTGTAGTGCAACATTACACTTTATCTGGTTACTGATTTAGTGCAAATCTTGTTGCAGAAATGCTGTGAGCCACAGGTCCCAAAATGAAGTGAATCCTGAGATCTATGGAGAGCTGTCTACCAACCTGTTCAAACTAGAAAAGGTTTGTCCAGTTTGTTGTTATGTTATGAATTGATTTTCATACAGGAAAAACATTTCACACTGTTTAGCCAAGGGGGTTGTGATCTCTGACTAAAGGGCCGAAATGTAAAGTGACAAACAACATGGAGGCATTGGAGTGCTCAAGTCCATGAAAAAAACTATTAACTTTTATAACAGTAAAGGAATAGTTCGACATTTTTGGCAAAATACGCTTACTTGCTTTCTTGCTGCTGGTTGGCTGCCGCTTTTGCTGGTGTGCCTTTGGACCCCATGTAGTTTCCTCCATACTTACACCACCATAGTGTTTTTAGTCACTATGTGCGGTATGTTGTAATCAGTGAAACACATAAATGCATCAGTCCCTCTCTCTGCTCGTTTTGCTTCACCACAAGGGCCTCCTCTGTTGTGACATATATTACAAGATCTGGTTCTGCTTGAGGTCTGTTTTTGCTACTATATGAGGTTCCCTCATCTGTCCAAGCTTCTCTTGGGTCCGCTACTTGGACAGGTCCTGGGTCCTGCTGAGACACAAGTCCTCTCATTTTTGATTTATTCGTAGGGTGTTGAAGGTTGATTTCGTAATTGTTTTAATGTGGATGTTAAAATTTAGGTCTGAGTCCATGACTACACAAAGGTTTCTGGCCTGGTTTGTGGTCTTTGGAGCGAGCACTGACTTTTAGTCATTCTTCTTTTGCTCCAAAGACAATTATTTGTCTTATCTTCGTTTAACATCCAGTCATTGGACACTGATGAGGCAAACTTTTGGTGACCTTGCTGGCCCTATCAGTCTCGTCAGCCCGGGCAGGAGAGAGCTGTTCTCTCTTTTTGTCATCTTCGTTATCAGCAAGGTTGGTGTCACAGAATGTGCTCGGTTGGGGTGGGGGCAGATGGCATGGCAGTGACCAGGGGATGAATATAATGCCCCCGTTAACTAGTTTTCCATTGTATAAGTGAATCCTAAAAGGCGTGAAGCAGGGGAGGGTGGACGGAGGAGGAATTAGGAGACTGATCCACTAGCTGCTTGTCAACATGCTGACATTGAGACTGTGATGTTTTGTCTTCGCGGTGCCGAGGCAGATGGGCGTCAGAGTGCATCATCTTAGGTCGATGGGCGTTGCAGGCTCAACCAAAAATGGTTCATCAGTACAGTACTTTAACTCCAGATCTGTTTGAGTGGAGGCCTCCTGCCCTGAAAAGAATACTCCCATGTCCAAACATGTTAGTAGTCATCTCCACTTCTGTCTCATAGAGATTTATTAATGCTTCAAACCTGCTTTCCTGTTTTAATGTCAGGGTTGACTGTGGTCGGTGTTTATATCTTGTACATGCTTTTGTACCTTTGGCTGTCCACCAGATGTCTGGGGTCGAAGTTGGCTGAGCTGAATCCATAAATTTTGCCCTCTTTGGGAGTACAGACTTGTACTTATCTTCAGGTTTAGCACCTAGATCACCGAAGCAGGTAGAAATCCCATACAAAGCACATGACTCCACTGGTTTCAGGTCAGGGAGTCTGGGGAGTTATTGGAGACCTCCTTAAATNNNNATTTTCTCCCACAGTCCAAAGTCATGCAGGTTAGGTTAATTGGCGACTCTAAATTGCCCATAGGTGTGAATGTGAGCGTGAATGCTTGTCTGTCGCTATGATTGGCTGGCGACCTGTCCAGGGTGGACCCTACCTCTCGCCCAATGTCAGTGGACGGATGGATGCTTTCACTTGGTTCCAGTATACCATGAATTAAACATTTAACACTCTTACACACCTCGGGTCTGTAGTGACCCTATTAACTGAAAAATATTATAAAAATAATGCTTTACAACACTTTTGACATTTTGACACCAACACAGAATACCAGAGTGTTGAAGGCTTAAATGAAAAAAAATGAATGAACTAGACAAGGTGTAATATAGTCCCGGGTCCCTTAAGACCTGGAGTATGCATTTAAGGGTTGACCAATTAGATATAACGTGTTCATTTGCGAGCGGTGCTAGTCGACAGATTTTGTTACCTTTGGACAGAGTCAGGCTAGCTCTTTCCCCCTGTTTCCACTCTTTATGCTAAGCTAAGCTAACCGGCTGCTGGCTGTAGTTTCATATTTAACAGGCAGAACTAAGATCGTCTCGTCTAACTCACAGAAAGAAAGCAAATAAGCACATTTCCCAAAATGTCAAACTGTTCATTTAAGAAAATCTAAAACATTTAAGGAGGTATCTACAGTAGTTTACAGTAGTTTAATATGGTTTTACTGTGCATGTTTTCAGATGTTTTGCTGTGCATGTTTTCAGATGTCCTTCACTTTTTAAATCCTAGATTCAAAGAAACCTCCGGAAGCTACTTGAAGAGACTTAAAAGAAGCTTTATTCGAAATGTGGGTTTATCACTGAAGATCAGCAGTGATCAGATTTGGTAATAGATTTGTTGCCAAAGCATGGACAGCTCATACGGAAAGCTTTCTTAACATTGTGTGAACTTTAACTTAAATTGTGCAATAATAGCTTCTTTCCCCTTTCCACTCAGGACTCTTTCTGAACAAATGTTGTGCTAGAGGGTAAACTGAGGCAGCTTGTTAGTGTGCCAGTGTTAGCGAAGAGAGATCTTAAGCATATATGTAGTATTTATCTGAGAGCTTTTATTTTGCATTTCACAATAGTGGGATTTTTAAGGTCCAAAGGTTCTATTTCAATGTTCTCCAAACATTTCTTAAAAGGTCAACTTGTGCTGTTCATATGTTTTTTGTTAGAATTAAAGTGCCAATGAATTATATTTATGTCATGTATATAAATTGCTCAGCTAGGGATGTATCTTTTAATGACATTTATGGGAAACTTCTTCTTACAGTGTGTGATATGTAAAGATAGAAATATGGCTGTCAGGGTTACATGAGTGGAGGTTTGCTAAGTGAAAACATGCAAGTTTAATCTGTATTTTTAAAGGTCTGTAGTTTTTTTAACCATATAAATCACAGGTTTATTCACTTATAGAATTAAAGAGCTTCTCAGCTGATCATAGTTTTACTTGTGCGTTTATGTCTTCATCAGCGTCAGAAAACATTTCCACTGAAACTTTGACTTTGTTGCTGTTGAGTGTTTGTGTGTTTAAAGACCAGTCAGTAATTTCAGGAGCAATAGAAAGGAATGAGCAACTATGGTGGTGTGCTGAGCCGGTTTGTTTACATTTAGATCACAGACTGTGCCTTTAACTACTGTATGTATTGCAGTCCTGAAATAAATGTCTCTCATACAGCGTCCATTGAAGTGGTTTTATTTTTTGGGAGCAGTGAGGCGCTCACCAGGTGTCCTTACATAAGGCTGACCTCGTAGTCAGGTGACACACCTGCAGAGCACAAACAAATTAATGCAAACAACTCTCAGAAAACTGTGATGTAACCCTATCACCCTTCCACTAGATTGTTAATAATTGATTAATAATAAGTAGTTATTATTCTTATTATTCTTATTCTTATTATTCTTATCAGTACAGATGACATCACATCATTCACAGCACGCCTTCACCCAATTCACACCTGACCAGAGGTCTAATCATCCAGAGTGATGTTTGGGGGTGTCAGTGGTACATTTACTCAAGTACTGTACTTAAGGACAAATTTCCGGTACTTGTACTTTGCTTGAGTATTTCCATTTCATATTATACTTCTAAATAAAGGGATTGATCAAGAAAACAACCAGCAGATGAATTCACCTTGAAAATAATGGTTAGTTGCAGCCCAGTATAAAATAGATAAAAATTAGCTCCACCTCAAACAATTGCAAGAGGACAATGCTGCTAAACATGAATGCATGAGCAATAATAATCTAATGATATACTATATGATGCTACATACTGTGTACACTGTATATAGTATATCATTAGATATACAGGGGCCATTTCCCTGCATTGAGTACTTTTATTTTTGATACTTTAAGTATATTTTCCTGATAATACTTTTGTACTTTTACTTTAGAAACATTTTCAATACAGGACTTTTACTTGTAATGGAGTATTACAGTATACAGTGTGGTATTAGTACTTTTACTGAAGTAAGGAATACTTTACTGAGTATATTGCTATAGCTGTCAAATACTGTAAATACAGTGAAGTAAAAAGTACAATATTGCCCTCTGAAATGTAGTGGAATACAAGTATAAATTAGAATAACATGGAAATACTAAAGTAAAGTACAAGTACCTCAAAATGTTACTTATACAGTTCGAGTTTGAGTAAATGTAGTCCACCACTGCTCCTCTTCCGCCTCCAAACATAAACCTGGTCTGTGGTACGATTCAGTCTTTCTTCCTCTTCACTCCCACTCTGTGGTGACTCATCTTCGTCTTTTTCAGCTCCTGATTTATTCTTTTGGTGTCATTTTTGAAAATATTTGTGTGGCTTATGTGAACACTTATGTCGTGCATCAAACAATCTGGAATAAAAACAACTCAGCACATAGTTTGTCATGTAGTTTTCTATCACAGGCTGGTAGTATGTGAAATTCAGCTTGTGTGTTGGTTTCAAGTACATGGGATGGACACAATAACATGTACTACTGTAAATAAGAATGCAACCTATCCCAAAGCAAAAGCCCGGCTTTGTGGTGTATAGAAATAGTATATTCAACTGAGGACAAGGTGCAGGTATATTGTTGTAAAGATGACCTGAGTGAACCATTCATGGTTAGTAAAGTACATTTACTCAAGTACTGTACAATATGAGGCACTTGTACTTTACTGAAGTAAAATATTGTGCTTTTTACTCCACTACATTTGTCTGACAGCTCTAGTTACTTTGCAGATTCAGATTATTAATACAAAATTTTAATCAATTAATAAATTATGATGTATTATTATAGATTAAACTACCCAGCAGTATATAAAGTAGTTAAAATCAGCTCCACCTTTACCAGATGCAACATTAAAGTAATGTACACATGACAGCATCTATAATTGTAATCCAGTTATATTATATATATTATTCTGAAATGGGCCATTCTGCATAATGAGTACTTTTACTTTTGGTACTTGAAGTATATTTTGATGCTAATACTTTAGTACATTTACTTAAGTAATATTTGGGATGCAGGACTTACTTACTTACTTGTACACTGTAGTATTGCTACTTTTACTTTAAGTAAAGGTTCTGAGTACTTTCACCACTGTAAACACTTAATAAAGGGTGCTTTATTGTGCCCTTTATATGTAAACGGTAAACAAAGTACATTTACTCAAGTACGGTACTTAAGTACAATTTGGAGGTACTTGTACTTTACTTCAGTATTTCCAATTTTCTGCCACTTTATACTTCTACTCCACTACTTTTCAGTATGAAGTAGGTAAAATTATTTCCACCTTTACCAGCTGCAACATTCAAGTGATGTACTATAATGAGTACTTTTACTTTTGCTACATTAAGTATATTTTGATGCTAATATTTTTGTACTTTCACTTAAGTAACAGAGTATTTCTACAACGTGGTATTGCTACTTTTACTTAAAAGATCTGAATACTTCTTCCACCACTGCAAACACAACAACACACACAGTACAGTGTGTATTACTGTACCGTTTATGTATAAATATACATAAATAAACATAAATATATGCAGTTGCACATTTCATACTAAAGATGCAACACAGTGTGCTTCAGAAAAGATGAAACAAGCAGGAACATTAAAAACAAAAGCGCGTAATGAGCATTTATAGGAGATGTTATCTGGATGTTTATTTCAGCACACAGCAGCCCGCCCACTCTTGAATTTTGAACCAATGACACGCACGCCCCCGCACCTCGTCTGCCTATCAACCCGCGTCCTGCCCACCGCATGACGTAACAGCCAGTCTGAAAGTGCAATGGCGATATTGGACAATAACAGCCATCGCTTTTGGGGACCACATCTATATTATGTGGCTAACGTTAAAGGAAACACCTCCAGTCGGCTGCAGAACCACATGTAATATCGGCACACCCGCGCGAGCGACGACCTGCGACCGGGAAAGGTGATTTCACAGCCTGTGCACGCGATGACAGTTTAGACTAAAAACGCTGGTAAGTGCAAACTCTGGTGATTGCAACAGCATTTGCAGAAAAAAAAGCGTCTCCAGTAAATGGTCTCCTGCAGCCTGCAAGCTTCAGATTTCAAAGGGGCGTGGCGGCGTGCTGGGTACCACTTCTGACTAAAGGATGCTGATAGCTTAGCAACAGCGACAAGGAAGGGAGAGAAGGGAAGGAGAGGAGAGAGACAATGGATGTGGGATTTGTTACTGGGTAGGCTGAACTGAGCGTGTATTGTTTGACTAGAGAGAGAGAGAGAGAGAGAGAGAGAGAGAGAGAGGCGTCATCAGTTTGTGCGAAGTCAACCACAAGGAGCCATGGATGCAGACTGGAAATGTAAACAAAGGGTGTGGGCCTTTCAGCTGGCCTGTGATGAGGAACCATTACTGGAGTTGATTAAAGGAGGGGATTTTACCCTCATGTCTGTTTTAAAGGCTGTGCAGCTAAACAGGAAATGTCCCCCCCCCACACAGCTCCTCTCTAACTGTTGCATCAAAATGAAGACATTTCCCTCACGGGTCCTGACACATTGCTTCTTTTTCCCAGGTGTGACGTGTGAACAGACACCATGGCCGCACAGGAGCCGTCCCCTCCTTCGTCCATGGAGAGCAACAAGCCCGGCTTCCCCAAGAAGATCCTGGGCAACAAGCTGGAGGACAAGCACCTGTGCAACTGCTGTCACAATATACTCAGACGACCGTTTCAAGCCCAGTGTGGACATCGCTTCTGCTCCTATTGCTTCAACAGGACTGTGAGGTGAGGAAGTAAATGGCCAAGAGTGCACCATGTGTATTTTTTTTTTTT
>NTHP01000309.1:93184-152609 GCA_003416845.1 Oplegnathus fasciatus
GGGGGGGGGGGCAATACCACTGTGTAGAAATACTCTGCTACAAGTAAAAGTCCTGCATTCAAAAATGAAAAGTAAAAGTCCAAAAGTATTAGCATCAAAATATACTTCAAGTACCAAAAGTAAAAGTACTCTTTATGCAGAATAGGCCATTTCAGAATAATACAGCATATGTCTTAATATTTGATTATGATTATTTATGTATTCGTATGTCACTTTAATGTTGCAGCAGGTGAAGGTGGAGCTAATTTTAACTACTTTATATACTGCTGGGTAGTTTAACCTATAATAAAATATCATGATGTATTTGTTGATTATATTTTGTATTAATAATCTGAATCTGAACAGTATAAAGCTGTCAAATAAATGTAGTGGAGTAAAAGTATAAAGGAGCAGAAAATGAAAAATACCCAAGTAAAGTTCAAGTAGCTCAAAATCGTACTTAAGTAAAGTACTTGAGTAAATGTACATGTTTTGGATTAGCAGTATATCATGTATATAATGTGGTTTTGTTGCAGTAATGGACCCCAGAAATGCAACGCTTGCATTAAAGAGGATATTTTTGAGGAGCCTACATCGATTTTGAAACAAGGATGTGTGAGTATTACTGCGTTTTTATCCAGTTAAGAAAAAAGTGTTGGAATTTTGGTTGAATTAAAGTGAATTTCTTTACGTGACTTACGCACATATTTGGTACCATGGCAGCTCCAGTAGCAGTTAATCAAAGCAGTCAGAATTAGGCCTTATTTTCTCTGTTACTCTGTTAATCTCTTTAAAATGTCAGAAAATGTAAAAAAAATGTCCGTCACAGTTTCCCAGAACCCTAGCTGACGTCTTCAGATTTCGTGTTTTGTCCGACCAACAGTCCAAAACCCAAAAAATATTCAGTTTACAGTCACATAAGATAAAGAAATGCAGCAAATCCTCACATTTGAGAAGCTGAAAGTAGAGAATGTTTTGAAAATATCGTTTCAGCTCTACTTAGAATATGAATATAAATAATAATACTAACTTTATTTATACAGCACTGTTCAGAAACAAAGTTACAAAGTGCTGTACAGTAAAACAACGAATAAAAAAGTCAAATAAATTCCGAGATAAAACAAGACAAAATAATTAAAAGACAATTATAACAAATTTAACATTTAAACATGCATTTACGCGTTTACAAGACATATATACAATGTACATATACTTATAATTTAGTACACTAACCTGTACTAAGTAGTTATAAATGTCTTCGGGGCCTAAATACAGCTGTTTTGTCCCACAACATTTAACTGACCTTTTGGTGCAGCAGTGAGTTTCAGTTTGACCAGTTTCAACCAGTTTTAACCAGTTTCAGTTTCATTTTGATGTCTCTGCACAATGTAACAGCCGATAGACATGCTATGAAAAGATTGGCTGTTTCTGTTTATAATAATTCCAGATGTTTGTCCCACTGGGGATGGGAGCTTTCTCAGCACACAAACTGTTACTTGTCTAAAACTTGTATAACACACATTTTACCATCGTCATACCAGAGCTTTCAGTCATGCATAGCCACAGAGTAAGTAAAAGTACCAACACATTAATGCAAAAATACTCCACTACAAATGAGAGTCCTTCTTTCAAAATCCAGAGGTATTATCTGCAAAATGTACTCAAAGTATTGAAAGTAAAAGTACTCATTCCATATTATTATATATGACATTATTAGATTATTAATACTGATGCATCAATGTGTGAGCGGCATTTTGCTGTTGTAGCTGCTTGAGGTGCAACAAGTTTGAACTACTTTATATACAGTTTGTTTGTTAAGTTCAGGGGTTCCCAACCTCGGGGTCGGGCCCCTCCAAAGGGTCACAAGATAAATCTGAAGGGTCGTCAGATGATTAATGGGAGAGGAAAGAAGAACAAAAAAGTTTTCTCTAATCTTAATTTCTCTAATCTTTGCTTTTTTAATTAATTTTACCTCTTTGGGGCGTGGAGGAGTTATTTAAATGAAACCATGTGAGAAGTTTAGAGGGGAAATGTCTCTTCGATGCTAATAACTACGTGTAGCAGACATCTGAAAGGCAACAAAGGGCCTCAACTAGAAACTGCTTTTTGGTGAGGGGTCATAAGCCAAAAAAGTTGTGAAATCTTTAACAACGCGTATTATTTAATAAGCTTATGATATGTTTTTTATGTCAAATTTTTATCTGAAAAGTAACCAGTATTTATCAGATATATGTAGTGGAATAAAAAAAACAATATTTCCCTCTGAAGTGCAGAGGAGTAGAAGTATAAAGCTGCATAAAATGGAAATACCCAAGTAAAGTACAAGTACTTAAAAATTGTACTTAAGTACAGCTCTTGAGTAAATAAGCGTAGCTACTCTCCACCACTGGCCACAGATAGAGATACTTTAGCCAACCTCATCACAATATATTGTGCGGCTGTTTATCCAAAACACCAGTACGCTTCTCTTTTAGTCCTTTTGGACCAAACAGTTCCAGGTACTAAGAAGCCACAGGGACTAAACTCAGAAATAAATCTCCCCTTTACTGTTTGTGTTTCCACTGCATCTGAGGAACCATGAAGATACTGATGATGATTTAAACTATTTGCTTTGTCTCTCTGCGTTTCCCTTTCCCTTTTTTTCTCTATAAACATGTGCAAACTGGACAAGAACATTTCTTTCATTCCTTGTAATAATGGATGAGAATGAACACGCCTGTCTCACATCAGACCTACATTTACGGCTCACTGACCCGCAGCCATAGTTCTGGCTTTGAGGGCTTGTTCAGACCAGAAGTGAAAAAAGCTGCCTCATGCTTTATTTGTGAGCAGACATGCAGGACAAATGTTGCTGCTCGCGACTCTCGCTCGTCTCAGTGCACTCCTACAAACGCGCTCACGCTGAAGGAAACTCAGCTGATCGTACTCCCTGACAAGGAAAAGAAAAATACATATATGTAGACAGGGCACTGTTGAGTAAACAGCTTTCTTCAGAGGCCGTGTGACAGCAAATCCTTTTGTTTTCTCTTGTTTTTTCAGGCTTTTCCTGACAACGCAGTTCGAAGGGAAGTTGAACACCTATCAGCCATTTGTATCAACGAAAGCTGCACTTGGAAAGGCACCATTAAAGAGTATGAGGTGAGCTGACCTTTGACCTACTTTCAGTTTGTTTTGGAATGTAGGAAATGTTTGTTTCTTATTGTTTTTAGACGGACCAAAAGTGTGCTACTTTTCCTGATGTCTATAAATTGATCCTTCTGCATCTTGCTAGCTCGGCCCGCCCCTTGCCGTACTGTAAAGACTGCCGCAACAACTTAAGCTCTACTTTTTACAGCTGAACCACGAGGGGAAGTGTGAGTTCATGATCGTCCCCTGCCCCTCCTGTAAAGAACGAATTCGCTTCAATGAACAGGAGCGCCATAACGAGCGAGAGTGCCCGGAGAGAACACTCAACTGCAAGTACTGCAAGGAGCCATTTCACTTCAAAAACATCAAGGTTAGACATGATTTATTTAGACTCGCTAAGATGCTCGGCTCGCCTGGGCCGGTGCAGCACGTCACAGCAGCTCATTGTGTGTCTTTTAAAAGAAACACTGTCACTGTTTTTTTGGGGTTTTTTCCAGGCACATGATGAGATCTGTCCCAAGTACCCGATGATCTGTGAAGGCTGTGCCAAGAAGAAAATACCCAGAGAAAAGGTCAGTCTGTAAACAGCAGGCAGACAAGATGGAAACATTTTGTTGCAAAAGAAAAGTCACAGTCCCATGTTGCTACTTAGCCCCAGTTTGTGGCTCTTGTGTATTATGATTACATTCAAGTCACAGAGCCGAGCATTTGTTTGTCCTTCAAAACATAAACTGAAAAATGCAGATAAACACTGTACTGAAGATATTTCCAGAAGACTTTCTTAACCAGCTGGATGAAAAAATATTCTGTCAAGATAGAAAGATAAAAAAAGATTTTAACCTGTTTCCAGAGATGTGACTCTTATTTCCCACCCAGGTAGCCAGAAATGACATATGTCCGTGCTGTAACGGTGCTGTTTTTGTAGGAAAATATAAAATAACAGACAGTAACCTCAATAAAACTTTTATTTTTGGGCTACCATCTTTGTTTGGATCAGTAAAAAGACTCAAAACTTGGAAAACAAGGTTAAAAATCTTTTTTATCGTGTGACAGATGGAATATTTTTTCATCCAGATGGTTCGAAGAGTCTTTAAGGATTCTGTAAATATCTTCTAAACAGCGGTAAATGTTGTTAATCGACTATATATTTTTCAGAACAACTAATGCTGAACTCTGTGAACTCGAATGTAAAGACAATACATGAGAGTAGCTCCTACCTGTATGCTGTATAAGTTTGCTAATAATACTTTTATTAATGCGTTTTATTGTTTGTGTGTTTGTTTAGTATGTGGACCATATTAAGTTCTGCAGCAAATTCAGGACTCCGTGTCGATTTCATGTTGTGGGATGCGATATGTCTGTAAGTAGCCTGATTGTCTTCTCAATAATTACTTTTATATATTCACACACACACACACACACACACATTCAGATTAGGGACTGTATGAAAATGATTGGTATTATGTATTTTTTCTTTTTGCTGAAGGGAGGGTTGTCTGAATTTTTTGGGAGAGCAGAGAGGTTTTTCTTTAACCTTTTCTCATCCCAGATGAATTCTTCCCTTGTAAGATTTACTGTAAAAAACATTTATTTATTTATTTTATTTAACCTTTATTTAACCAACAGTGAAAGACTCATTGAGATTCAAAATCTCTTTTTCAAGAGGGTCCTGGCCAAGACAGGCAGCAGCACAAATAACACGGTTGCAGACATAAAACAAACATATAACAATTTACAATGAAAAACAAAGAACAAATTACAGAACTATAAGGTACAGCCAGATGTGCCTGCTTCCAAGTAATTTAGAAACACTTTAAATGCATCCCGTGAGACCAGCTCCCGAAGATTTAAATAATTTTGCAGCTGGTTCCAAGCCGAAGGAGCAGCATACTTAAACGCAGTTTTTCCCAGTTCAGTACAGACTTTAGGGACAGTTAATAGGAATTGAGTCCTGGGAGCGAAGACATTTAAAAAAGGATCAGATAGTTACATCACAAAGATGGCTGAACGCTGCGTTCTTTAGAAACCGTATGGAAGAAACGTCTTTAACACGCTGTACCATCATCTGATCTAATTCATATATTGTTTTCACGGGTGGGGGGAAAGTCCATCAGAAGCCACAGTTTCATTCATAATAACCGTTTACTTTGCAGCTCTTTATTCAAAAATATAGTGTGGCTGGAATGTTCACTATTTTGTCACGTCAAATAAATATATTATTTTCAGATTTGTATTACATTGTTGTAAGATTGGGTCCAAAGAAACTATTAATGATGCTGGGGAGATTCTTGCTTTTTTATAAAATAAAATATAAGATTTAACCCCCCTCCCCACCCCAAATAATCTTCCTACAGTCCCTTACACAGCTGATCAGAGTGTATTTATTGTTTCTATTTCATTTTTCTCCTTCTTGTAGGTGGAAAAGGAAAAGATCCATGACCATGAGCGCGCCTATGCCTACGAGCACCTCAATTTGTTGCTGCACTACATCATGGGCATGAAAGTGAGCATGGAGGGCCTGCAGCCCCAGGGACTGGAACTAGCCGGACACAAACTGGTGGAACTCCAACAGTCCCTCAGGGAGCTCGAGGCCAGAGTCTCCCAGCTCAGCACCACCTCCTCTGGGCCTCCCGTGCAGGGAGCCGCCGCCTCCTCCTCATCCTCCAGCTCCGGTCCCCCTGGTCCACCCGCTTCAGCTCCTCTCCCTCCACCTCCCACTCTGGCTCCCACTCTGTCTGTGTCTACCTCCTTCACACCCTTGCCCAGCTCGGTGGGTGCGGCGCTGGAGCTCCAGCTCCACAGCGAGAAGACCAAGGTGGCCGAGCTGGGTCGCAGGTGTACCGAACTTGAAGTTAAATCCGGCACGTTTGAAAATGTGGTGTGTGTCCTGAACAGAGAGGTGGAGAGGTTTGCCACCACCATGGAAGCCAGCAACCGTCAGCACAAACTGGATCAGGATAAGATCGAGGCTCTGAGTAATAAGGTACGACCGGAATGAAATGGAACGACAACTGCGCCCCTAAATGTAAACAAAAATGGGCTAAAAACACAGAGCTCAAGCTGTAGCCCACAGCTAACTCACTGAATCCGTAGTGACATTATACTTCCTGTTTACATACACCAAAGCATTATGGGAATGGTAGTTCTAAAACTTAGAGCATGATTATCCCCCAAATAGAAGTAAGACAAAGAATAATAATAGGAGTGGCAAATCCATTAATTTTAACTATTTTCGTGCACTATTAATATAATTATTTGACATTATTAAGGCTCAGATCTGGCTCATCAACATGGTTCTTATATTCCTGGTGGTAAAATGTTTGGTTTCTTCCTTCATGTCAAACTGAGACTTTGGTCAGCTTGGATTCATGTTGACGGGAATTGGACATGAATATTTCATATTTTTGCTATGTTTTTTTCTGCGGTGAAAACATGTAATTATTTGAATCCTCTGTAAACATTATGAATCCAAAGTGACCACAGCCTCTGTTTCGTACTGACAAGGGGTGAGTATTTGAATCTCAAAAGATATTTTTTTGTTGGAGAGTCACTTAAATGCTGTTCAGTTTTTATGTGGTGAACACTAAAGGGATCTAATGAAGAATTAGTGATCTTGTTAAAGCACGGTGTGTGTTTATTTCCCAGGTGCGACAGCTGGAGAGGACAGTGGGGCTGAAGGACCTAACGGTTGCTGAGATGGAGGGCCGGCTGAGAGAAATGTCTGCCACTACCTTTGACGGCGTCTTTGTCTGGAGGATCTCTGATTTCGCCAAAAAGAGACAGGATGCCATCGCAGGTCGTGCCCCTGCCATGTTTTCACCAGGTAACATCGTCCATTATTACAGATTAGAGGTCTTCGAAGGTCCATAATAAGATACCCAATCCAAACAGAGACCCAAGGACAGTCAGACCTGGTCCAAAATGTGGTCGACCTGAACAGCAACATGATGCTCATGCTTACACACATCGACACACAAACTCGAGACTTGAGGCCATACAATGGGACCCTCAGTATTCTCTGACCCAGCCCAGCTTGGTTCATGGGTCAGGTCCTTGTTACTAGAAACCAAGTGAACCCATTTAGACCTCTGTAACAGGCGGCTCATTATCTGCAAATGACTAAAGCTGAATGTCCCTTCCCTTTCAGCCTTCTACACCAGTAAGTACGGCTACAAGATGTGTCTGCGGATCTACCTGAATGGAGATGGGACAGGGCGTGGCAGCCACTTGTCCTTGTTCTTTGTGGTGATGAGGGGACTGAGTGACGCTCTGCTCAAATGGCCTTTCAACCAGAAGGTAAAAGACCTACCCACCAAAGGGGGATATTAACTCAGAGTTTTCAGCCCCTTTTTAGGTGCTAAACAGTCAAATTGTGTTTATCCTTATTTACTTAAGGATTGCACCAAGGTTTTTGGGGCTGGTAAAAGAAAAGAAAAGATGCTGAAAATTGCGTGTTTGGGCTCATGCAGTGTGTATTTTAAGGCGGCAAATTAAAGATGCAGTTACTTTATCTTTTCAACAGAACACTTTTCCAAAAATCTCTCGCATTTATTTTTCATGAGTTATTAAATCACTGTTCTTTTTGTTGAGCTGACAACATCCAGCTATTTAATATTTCCTCACATATATCCTTCCTCTACTCCAAAAGTTGTTTAAGGTGAGACATAAAATACAATGCAGGAAGTCCAGTTGGAGTAACAGATTAATGTGTTTAAAGGCTTAACAGATGAAACACTGCACAGTGATTTATAATACTCACAGACCGCATTTTACAACTCTGGACTATTTTATCATTTGTCGAGACGATGGCGAGGTAAATTATAGAAACACGGCGTTCAAGTTACAAAGTAATCTACCAGGAATGTGCGCTCGCATTCATTTGATTGGTGAACGCAGCAAAAGTTGAATCAGGTTCAACTTTTTTGACGACCCTCTGCATTGTCTGACCTCAGTAAATATCCCCCAAAGTCTTCAACAGTAGACAAACACAGTTCGTTATGTACATAATCTCCCTCATGTGTTTTGTTTCCAGGTGACTCTGATGCTGCTGGACCAGAGCAACAGGGAGCACATCATCGACGCCTTTCGACCTGACGTGACTTCCTCTTCTTTCCAGAGACCTGTGAGCGAGATGAACATCGCCAGCGGCTGCCCACTCTTCTGCCCGCTCTCTAAGCTCGATGCCAAGAACTCTTACATCCGCGACGACACCATCTTCATCAAGGCGATAGTGGACCTCACCGGCCTCTAGGTGGCTCCACGGGGTGGTACGGTTCAGCAAACCAGGCAGCTCTTTGACCATTAAGGCTTCATTTTGGCTCAATCGTGGTCCCTTTAGGGCTCTGTTCAGGCATCTTGGTGTCCCCCTGCAGCTTTAGGGAGACAAACATGCTTGCAACTGTACGCTGCATGTGGCTGCAGTTTGCTCTGTCCAGACGGCGCCGGCATTGTCATATCTGGTGGTCTCTGTGCGAGAACCACCGTCATCGCTGTACATTTTGGGTGCAAAACTTTTTTTCTTTTGACATCACAACACCGCTCCCATGGTGATAAAAATGTCACTCCAGTCGTGCACATAAGTTTTCAGTTATAAGGACACAGAAGCGAGCACCGGTGCAGCGTGGTCAGCGCAGTGTTCAGTAGAAGCAGAGATGTGAACAGTTATGATGGAGTGAAAAGAGCGAATAGCATCTTTTTGTTTAAAAAATCTCCTACGTTTGAAGACTTGGGGTGTTACAGAACACGCAGACTGTGTTAGAACAGGATTGTAGATTACAGATAGTTGATGTGTGATCATACTGATGTCACTGTAGGAAGCTGGCAGCAGACTTATAATAGAGTTAGAGCATGGCTTGATACAGTTTTTGCTTTTTCTTGCAGATTGTGGATATTGTGAGCTTCTCAATTCCAGTGTCGAGTGAATTTGCATAGACAAACGTGGAGTTATGTTATGAATAAGATTACAGGCATTTTTCTGCCTGTTTTTTTTGCGCAAAGTGCATGCCGCTGGCGTTTTTTAAGTATAAAATTGCTCCTTATTTCGACTGAGCTTTATGAAGGTTTCCTCGTTTGTTGTTAAACTTGTTAGTGAATTAGCCATCCGTGATGGTGGACATTGCCTGCATGTCTTTGGAACCAGGCTGTTTACATGTAAAGTTAGTGTTGCGTATTTGTTCCTATTAGGGGTTTGTTGGTTCTGATTGGTGGTTTGGTACATCTGTGGAAGATACAGTGGAGTTACCAAGGAGTCAGGGCAGCTTGCCAGTCAAGCCTGAGGCATAAAACTTCCATGTGTTTTTGTCTCTAAGACGAAACATACACAGCTGGAGTTTTTCCCCAGGATATGCTCACTAGCTCACATCTCAACACATAGTACTGTGCCCCCACCACAGATTGAGGTTATCACAGATTCCACGAAATGAAGGAATTGTTCGTTCCTTGTTTTCTGTCCATACAGTATACAGTGCATATGTGTTTCTGCTGCTCTAAGATAGAATACTGATGTGAATCTAATATATATGTTGGTGCAAATATACATGAGGTAAATGTGTGTGGAGGTTGAGAGGCTTAAATGAAAACGAGGGATTGTAATACTTTGTTGTAGGTCAGGGGCCATTGTTGACATTATTTATCGCAGATTGATGTTCAGTGCAGCCCCGGATAACTCTTTAAACTTTGGCGTTTTAATGTGCTCTCGCTGATTTCCAATAAGGCACCACGAAATCCACATTATATCTGTTTAAACTGACATGTAATTTTTCTACGTGTCCACCAGAGATTGCTGTTGTACTTACTTAGCATGCATGCTGAGGTTTTTAAGGTTCACGCTGGCCTGTTTGAAAACCAGTCTCGACCTGTATTGAAACCTCTCTGTGCATGGGAGGCTTCAATTCATATTCACTATGGAGTTTCACACCGGTTTTACTCTGTGAGCCGCGCGTGTGAAAGCATTTATTTGTATTTGTTTGGATGAAAATACGTAATCATAGAATAGTTATTATGTTATATCTGGCGCTGCGTCTGTTCAACAGAAGCTCCTGCCTATATTCATAGCAATTTATAAATATGTATCTTTCATATCATAATGTTGAAATAATCTATATATCAATGTTAATATACACAAGATGTTATAATAAACATAGTATTACTGAATACCTTATTAATTCTATATCTATATACCAACTTTTTGTTTGTCAAGATGGTTTGAACAGGCCAGGACAACCCCTTTGTGCAGTAAGGACCTATGATTCCTTCTAGAGTGCAATATATGATTATGTCTGTTAGATTTTGATGACATCTTGGCTTTAAGGGTTTACAGAGGTCATACTCAACTTATTTGTTTACATTACTCATCATGGCGCTGAAGAATTGCAACCTATTCTGAACTTTCCAAGGAAAAATGGAGCTTTCCTTGTCATTAAGCATCTGCTACTAACATGGGAATCTCCAGTCGGTGGCTGTTCATGAAGCTGACTGACCATTTTAATGTTGAGGAATTCATGCTATATACAGGAAGTGGGGTTTCTATTCTTAACTTTAAAAACTTTTCAATGAAGACTGAGCATGTAACAAGCAGGATTACATGAGCTTCTTAAACCTTGAGTGTTCTTGTAATGTGCCAAAATCAAATATTACCTCCATATACTAATAGTGTTGTATTGCAAGTTGTATTTTATGTTCTATGCTAAAATATGGTGCCAAATATGTTTATATTTAAATTTGTGCTGCGTGGATGTGTGTGTGTGTGTGTGTGTGTGTGTGTGTGTGTGTGTGTGTGTGTGTGTGTGCCATTTTAATATGATGCATTGGTCACTACTTCTGTAAGCACCAGAGGAGATAATTAACACTGTCCCATGATACAAATTACAGACCCTCCTGAGGTTTTTTGAATGTAAGCTTTAATTCAGTTGGGTTTTTTCTTCTTTTTTTTCTAAAAACACAACAGCAGTTCTGTAATGTGATGCAGTTTGACTTGAACCAACTTTATTTGTGCACTTTGTATTGGTTGTTTGTCAAAAACAGGGTATTTTGTTGAGTGATTTATGTACCTTGAAATCAGAGCCATATATATTCTGATGTTGATAATTGATGTATTATGCTAAACAGGACATGCAGTATGTAATAAAGTTAGCTGGTTTCAGCGTGTTGATTATTTTAGACTCTTTTAGTACAAGCCACTCACAGGTAGTGGGAGAAGTAAAAGTACCAGTACAACAATCTAGAAATACTCCATTACAAGTCCTGCATTCAGAATCCTACTTAAGTGAAAGAACAGAAGTATTATAAGCAAAATGTATCAAAAGTAAAAGTACTCATTATGCAGAAAAATGGCCCCTGAGACTGATACAATATATTACATTATTAGATTGTTAATGTTGATGCATCAATGTGTAAGCAACATTTTACTGTTGTAGCTGCTCGAGGTGGAGCTAGTTTGAACTACTTTATATACAGTTAGCTCGTTAGTGGTTCCCACCCTGGGGGTTGCACCCCTCCTAAGGGTCACAAGATAAATCTGAGGGGTCAAGTCAAGTCAATTCTATTTATATATCCCAATATCACAAATCACAATTTGCCTCAAGAGGCTTTACAATCTGTACAGCATACGACACCTTCTGTCCTTAGACACTTGACCTGGATGAGGAAAAACTCCCCAAAAAACCCTTTAACAGGGAAAAAAATGGAAGAGATGATTAATGAGGGTTGTGAAAGAAGGAAAAAAAAAGTTCTGCTACACAAAACTATATTCATTTTTTGGGATTTTTCTCTAATCTTTGCTGTTTTTGTGACATATTGGATTATTTGACGTCTGCTATGAAAAGTTATTTAAAGGAAACCCTCTAAGTGAAATACAAGGACCTTTAAAAGTGTACTAAAGTACAGTACTTGAGTAAATGTATTAAGTTACTTCCCACCAGTGCTCACTAGAGGGCGCTATAGGTCCCTTAATGAATGGCCAAAACCTTTGCTCTGAGTGTAGTTATACAGTATATTAAAAATAAAAACCAGGAAAATAGGGCTCATTGTACTTTTACGGGCAATTTAGAGGATATCGGCATTTTCAGATAAATCAAATGTAGACCTCCGATTACTGGAAGTGAACTGCTTCATAAAAAGAATAAAGTGGACACACAGGGCAGTTTGACCCTCAAAACAATGCTGTGCATTGTACATAACCAAGGGCTAATTCAAAAATAAGTATTAAATTGTTTCCTTCAACTTCTTCAATGCACAAAGACGGAGCTGCTGACAGGACGTGTTGTTTAAGAACTTTCTGGGTGAGTCACAGACAATGCAGAGCAGTGCAGATGAAGTGACAAAATAGTGGTTACCTTTACAGGATGTGGTCAGGTCTGGAGATGGGGACAGTAATTCAGAGTATTTTTTTCTCATGACCCCTTTCTTTTCAAAATGAAAGGAAAAAATCTCTTTTTTGCAACCCTGTGCAGCCCAAAGCTCTTTTATATTTAGGTAACATTATCATTTATAACATTTAATAAAATGCAATACAATGTGCTTTACTATCACATAAAAGAATCAGACAATAATGAGCAAAGATTACGAAAATTAACAATACGGTGGCAAGTACATTTACTCAATTACTGTACTTAAGTACAATTTTACAGCACTTTTACCATACTTGTGTATTTCCATTTGATGCTACTTTATACTTAAACTGCACTACATTTCGGAGGGAAATATTGTACTTTTTACTCCATGTAATTTATTAACACCTTTAATTACTAGTTGCTTTGTAGATTCAGATTTTATTTACAAAACGTGATCAGCTTATAGAATACAGATTGTTGTACATCAAACTGACCAACAGTACATAAAATAACTAAAATTAGCTCGACTGTACCTGCTCAACATTATGTATAGATGTATGTACATAAATGTAGGCGTGCATACAGTACATATATGTATGTAAGTATTAATGTACAGTATATGATCATATATCCACTGTTTGTATTGCGTGGAACAATAAAGACTATCTATCTATCTATCTATCTATCTATCTATCTATCTATCTATCTATCTATCTATCTATCCAGCTATGGAAGCCCTGAGAGGCAGGTGAAAAAAAAAAGGTTTTCAGGCTGTGTTTTTCTTGTTGTAATACTAATTTCGGCCACAAGACACTGAAGTGCAACACTACCCCATGTTCTAAATAGGACTGAAATGCACTCTAAACACAAGGTACATACTGTATTGTGTGTTAGCAAGTTATGTAACATTACTGTCATGTTTACAGTGCTTATCCTACCACTGGGCAACATATATTTTAATATATTCTAACAACGAAATAACAACTAACTAGTTCCCTCCAACACTGTATTTTTCAATAACAGTGACTTCTACATGTCAAGACTTACACCTTTTGTGGTTCCCTAATAGCTTACTGGATAGAGTGTGTATCATGGGTATGTAGTCCATTTTGCAGTGGCCGGGATTCGATTCCAGCTCTCGGCCCCTTGCTGCATGTCATCCTCTCTCTCTCCCCCGCCTTTCCTGTCTCTCTTCAGCTGTCACCATCGAATAAAGGCTAAATGGCCAAAAAGATTATCCTTAATATCCTTATATAAAGTCAAGTGAAGTCAGTCTAATTTAAAACACACCTTGATGAAAACATGAATGCTAGAACATGGGGAAGTGGTGAACTTCAGACTCTTGTGGCCGAAATTAGTATTACACCAAGAAACTCGGAGCCTGAAAAACTTCCTCTGCCTCTCAGGGCTTCTGTAATCTTACACATTAATGCAGAATTATTAATAATCCAATAATATAATGTACGATGATGAGCCATTTTTCTGCATACCAAGTACTTATTTTAAAACCTTATAGTACATTTTGCTGATGATACATATCTATTTTTACTAAAGTAGGATTTTGGATGCAGTTTTTACTTGTAATGAAGTTTTTTTATATTGTGATATTGCTACTTGTACTGAAGTAAAAGGTTTGAGTACTTCTTCCACCACTGGAAATCAAAAATAAAATAGAAGAGGGAACAGTATGGAAGCCTATAGGGGACTATGTTTACAAGTTTAATCATTTTAATATAGTCCCCTGTAGGCTTCCATAAAACCAGGTCTACAGTGACTCAGACAGGCTGATGCATAAATCTAACGCACCCTTCTCAATGGCGCGGTAAATTAAGGCCTGGAGTCTCACCTGTTGCTGGACGGTATACACACCTGAAGAGTGTGTGCCTGTCGCCACTTTTCATCTCTTATTGAATAAGAAAGGCCGCCCAGCTGCCAACAGTTCAACACCCTGAAGGAGGAGAAATAACCGCCACAGTGTCGGGCGGACATTAGCATAGTTAGCTGCGGCTAACGCGCACTTTAATGCGGATGTCAGAGTCTTCCTGCCCTTGTTGTGGTTCATGTCGGCTCCTCAGGGGCTTAGTCTTCGCTGAGATGAGGACCCTGCTTCACTTCACCAAGCTAAGTATTTTCTGCTTGGCTAACATGGATGTTTTGAGAAGATTTATGTGCTGTTTAGTCGGGTTTGTAAGCTAGCATAACGTGTACGTGCTAGCATGAGGCTGCTGGGCAATGGTGGTAAAAGTACAGTTACTCAAGTACTGTACTTATAATTTGAGGTACTTGTACTTTAGTGAAGTCTTTTCTTTTCATGCTACTTTCTATTTGTACTCCACTACATTTCAGAAGGAAGTATTGTACTTTTTTACTCCACTGTATTTATCTGACAGCTTTAGTTACTTTACAAATTAAGATTTTTGCACACAAAACACACAAAGTGCTTATAAAATGTGATGTTTTGTTACAAATTAACAGTTTATACAAGTACAGCTGAAAGGATTAGTCAATTAATCAATTAGCCCATTGACAGAAAATTAATTGGTAACTATTTTGATAATCGTTTAAGTCATTGTTCATGTAAAAACATTTCATGGTTCCAACTTCACAAATATGAGGTTTGCTGTTTTTCCTTTTTAATTTAATATTTTTTTATTTATTTTGGACTGTTGGTTTGGACTGTTGGTTCATTGGGCTCTGGGTAATTGTGACGGCATTTCTCACTATTTTCAGGGTTCTTACTAATCAATCAATTGATTAGACTAATGGAGAAAATAATCAGCAGATTAATCCATAATGAAAATAATCATTAGTTGCAGTCCGATACAAAAGAGTTAAAAATGAGCTTCACCTCAACCAGCATTTTTTTGCATTAAGTACTTTTAATTTTAATACTTTATGTAGCTACATTTTCCTGATTTTACTTACATACTTATACTTAAAGGAACTTTTCATTTTGTGTTGATTTTGTTGGTCCCTGTGGACAAACGCGGTAGTGATTCACCTGACGTTAGGTTACATGTTCCCTCAGTTTCACTCCCCGCTGCAAGGAGACTACTTCTCTGGGAGTAGAGCGAGCGGCAGCTCTGGAGACGGACCTTCAGTTAGCGGCTGAAGCAACTTGAGTTCAGCCAGAGCAAACCCCAGTGCCGTTTCGTCTGATGTCGTGGAAAACCCCGACCGGTGGCAGGCATTAAGAATAACTATTCGAAACTAATAGAAATAGCCAATCTTCTCGCGGTTGGTCTCGTTTGCTTATGTACTGTAGGTCATATAGAGGCATCAGTATTAAATCGACACTGTGTCATAACCACTTAAAAACTCCATAGAGTACTTTTAAGTAACACTTTCAATGCAGGACTTCTATTGAGTATTTTTACAGTGTGGTATCAGTGCTTTTACTTAAGTAAAGGATCTGAATACTTCCCTCACCACTGCTGCTGGTTGTTTGCTGTTGCTCAGAACTGCTTGTGCATTATGTTTTAGCTGACTGCTTTCTGTTCAAATGCGCTGCTGCTATTATAGCTATGTGCAGTGTGTTTATTTTCATTAATTCTGAATTAGCCTAACTACTGTACTTGTATTGGGTGAAATCATTGTCTTTTAGTTGTTTGGTTACTACCTTAAAGCTAGGGTTGGTAACATTGGAGAAACCAGCAAGTTGGAGAAACCCCCCCTTCAGCCCTCCGTCCAAAGCTGCTCCCCAAAAAACACACGAACACACACTGCATGAATACTGCTGGAGGACGAGTCCACGAGAGAACGTTGGGGAGAGGAGCGCAGCGCATCATTGTCATCGCTAACTGTGTCCAACTACCTCATGTCTCATTCACATGTTTGAAAACACCGAACATGATCAGAATGAACGTAAACAACCAACATGGCTTTTGTTAGTACTCACAGCGTCACTTTTCAACACTTCAACTCCCTCAGTTCTCGCCATTGTTGAAAATCCATACTGATGTTGACTCCTGTTTGACCTCTTGCTTTATACAACCTCTTTTTGGTTGTAGTCTTTTCTTCTTCTGTCTTTCTGTCTCTGCCATTCTTGTGAGACTAGTTCGCTAGCTTTAGCCGCCTAGCCTTGTGGAAGACATGTGCAATGAGTGCAGGGGCAGAGTGCGCGCAGGTAGGCAGGTACGTAGGTAGACGGGCAGGTAGCCGTTCTTATTACAGTCCTACGACGGCCACAGACACCAGAGTTTTCTCTTTTTTTTTTTTGTCAGAGCATTTGATTTATTAATTGCTGTTGGGATGTAAAAAAAATTTCAACAAATACAACAAAAAATGCTTCTAAAATGCACAGTCTACCCAAGCTTTGAAAGAGGTTATATTATTCACAACTATTTCAGAGAGGTGTTAATTCAACTGTATGGTCATTTTGGAGGCTGTAGTGTGACACTGTTAAATTGTTTTGTGTTATACTGAGAGTGGTTTTCTAATAATTTGTCTAGAGATGACTAAAAGTCATTCAATTCAACAGCACCACAAACAAAAAAATGACCACAAAGCTGAATCAGCACTTCTTTAAAACACGATCTTTCTCTAACCCTGACCAAGTAGTTTTGTTTCCCATCAGAACACTGTTTTAGTTTTGAATGAATGGTTTCGGACGGCAAAGACAAACAATGACGCTGTGTAAAGTGGCGTCACATCAGAAAAATGCTGATATGTATCGTTCTGGAGGGCACGTATGTTGTTTAATTTGGAGGACTCGTGCTGAAATGAATGATGTTTGTAGGCTTTGACAGTGGAGCAGGCATGGGATAAACATTTGCATTCTCTTTTCAACACTCAAGCGGACTGCTGCTGAGTGGAATAGATGACACACTCCTGCTCACGTCTATCTGTTTCAGCTCCTCTGTTGCTCTGCACTGAATGAATCTCCACAGAGATGTTCCAGTGTTGTCCTCTCTGACTTGTGTTTGGCTCAGCCAGTTGCTGCTCGCTGTAGATAAGTGACTTAGACTTGCTGTGCTTTTTGGAGCACCTGGACCATACCATGTTTCTCTTATTTGGCTTGGTAGCATGGTATAGTTGACACCTGCATAAATGGTGGAAAGGATGGTGGAAAAGGAGTAGAAACAATGGGGGGTCTTGCACCTGTGGAGCTGGGACCACTAACGAGTGCACAGAATGGAAATTCCTCTTCAGGACTCCTGTGAACCTGTGATATAAGTTGTGTGCTTCTCTGGGTGGGCTGACTGGGGACAGGAAAGCAGTTGGAAAATTAATGAACTTCTGACTCAAATCCACTTGTCCTTCTGCTTTTGTCTGTCAGGTGAAACTGTGGAAATGGACAGTAACAGTCCTGTATGTCCTCCAGTAATACACAAAGAAAGGTTCGGACCTGATGGAGACGAGACTCAAGTTCATGTACACGTGCTTCTATAAAAATAATGACTTCTTTTTAAAAGATATCATTTGAAAGCTTTCTTAAATTTGTAACTGAATTGGGTTAAAGGTGCCCTGTGGAGTTTTCTTGTAAACAAGCAAAGTTTCTGTTTACATTCAGTGTTTCTCAGTACAACATATTATCTGTTTCCTTCAGCTCCAGCAAATGTGTTGAATGCATTTCCTTCCTCATAAAACATTTGCAAAGCCGATTTAAAAAAAAAAGTATTTTAAATCAAGCATGGTTTACATCCATGTTTCCTAGCTAGCAGTCCTCTTCTTCCTGCTTTTACTGGTGCATTGCTGCATTTCTGTATGTCAGT
Organism: Oplegnathus fasciatus; assembly: GCA_003416845.1. Lineage (NCBI taxonomy): Eukaryota > Metazoa > Chordata > Actinopteri > Centrarchiformes > Oplegnathidae > Oplegnathus > Oplegnathus fasciatus. The sequence continues at coordinate 111,333 of NTHP01000309.1, forward strand.
GGAATAATGTGAAACCATTGGCAGGAATGTGTATCGTGTCACTTGTGTCCTCGTGGATGAGAACAAACAAAATGGGGACCTACATCACTTGTTTACTGCACTGTCTGTTTTCTGTAACTGTCTTAAATAATTACATTCACTATCGTGTGTAGTAGCTACATGAATGTCAAAGGCGTGTTTTTGGGTTCACAGCCTGGACACTGTTCACAGTGGCAGTTGTGCATCTGGATTTGTACGCTGATTTATGAGGGGGAGTCAGTGAAAACTGGTATAATAACAATACTTAGCATGTAAATGGAGTAGTGCAATTTTGACCTGCCATTGGCAGACAACATGGACAGTTGCTTCTCGGGTAAAGAAAGCAGCTGTTTGATCTTTAGACTCAAAAGCAGTGCAGTTGGTTTGAGGTTGGATTTAACTGGAAAAGGAGTATTCCCACAGAGTGTTGTTAACATCTGACTGAAATATTGATTCTTCTGTAAAATGTGTTAATTAAGGTGAGGATGTTAGTTTCTAGTGATACATATGAAAAGCAGTCAAATATAAATCAACCAGACTGCTGTTCCTCACTTACATTTTATGGCTCACTATAAAATGCTAAATTGACTTTTGTCAGGGACTGTTTGCTTTAATCTGTAAATGTGAAATCTACAAAATCCTGTTCATAGCCACTTTCAAGATTAAAAGTTACACCACTGTTTTTTTATCTCTTTTTTTATCCTCTATTTTCTGGTCCAAAGGAAGTCCTGTTTACCGGAGTTATCTGAGAGTCACCTAAATAACTCTGCAATGCACTTTAATAAGACTTACGTTTACAATTTAGTAACAAATCTGTATAATGATATATAATATATGATATATAATGAGATATATATATATAATGATGCTGATGTGATTTTTGCTGGGGTCTGTAGCAAACAAGCATGTTCCCTTACATTTGGATATGATTTGTAGGCCGGGGCAATCGTAGACGACATCATTAAGTAAAAGTACTTGCATATTGTCAGGAAAATCAGGAAATACGTAAAGTATCAAAAGTAAAAGTAGTTAATGTGTCTTGGTTTGTCCGACCAACAGTTCAAACCTCAAAATGATTCAGTTTACTGTAAAGAGGAAAAGAAAAAAATGATCACATTTGAGAAGCAGAAATCATGAAATGTTTCAGGCATTTTTGCATGAAAAATGTTTTAAATGATCTGTTATCAGATCTGTTATCAACACAGTTGCTGATTAATTCTTTGGTAACTCACTTATCGATGACTAATTGTTTAAGTTCAATTTTTATATACTGTTGGGTAGTTTAATTTCTTACAATGTATCATATTTTCTTAATTTTTTTGTATGTAAAATCTTAATTTTCAAAGTAACAGAAATGTAGTGGAGTAAAAAGTACAATATATCCCTCTGAAATGAAGTGGAAATACCACAAGTTTGTACTTAATTACAGTACTTGAGTAAATGTACTTAGTTACCCTCCACCACTGATGAAGCAACACAAATAGTTTCTAAGCCCCGACTTAAAACCAAAAAGTGTATCACTAGACCTTCAGTTAGATTCAACATAGGCCATTCATTCATTCTAAATAGTACATCCCATGGTCATATTTTACAGTCTTTGCATGAGTGTTGACTCTGGAGGTGAATTGACACAGAACAGTTGAGTTAGACGTCACCTTGCTCTGTTTTGGACTTGGCTTGAGCGAAACAAACAAGAATGACAAAGCAGTAATACGTACATAAGCCAGACATTGAGAATGGTGACGGCATATTGAAAAGCCTGAACACCTCACCACTGTAGGGATTGCTCTCTTTAAGTCAGACATTAAGCGCTGATGCCAGCGACGTCCCTCAGACTAAACAACCAGAGTAATGAATGTGTTGTTTGGTTTCATGGAAAATACTGCAGCTTTCACCCCATGTGGGGTAACAGGCATTTTGAGCAAGGTCCAGAGTCTGAACAGAGGTATTTATTAAACATTGTGTCGTTATTTACTTCAGACTTCCATTGTGCATCTTTTATCCCTGCAGAGGGTAAAGGTCAGCTGTTACACATAAATACAGCTTGTCCATAGATGTTAGTGACTTGAACCGGCCTTGTTGGATTCATCATGTCTGTAAAGGAAAGTTTTTGGTGAATAAACGCTAGATTGTTCTCTGTATAATAGTCCCTAATCTGGAGGGAATTGAAGATTTGGTTTAGGGCTGCAACAAACAATTATTTTCATTACCAATCAATCTGCCAATTTTTTTTTGATTAATCAGTCAATCGTTTAGTCTATAAATTGTCAAACCGTAGCGAAAAATATCACAAGTTCTCAGACATCTTGCTTCTTGCTTATTTTGACCTAACCCTAAGCCAAAAATATTCACTTTACAAGATATAAAACTGAGAAAAACAGCAACATTTAACATTTAACGGGGCTGGAACCAGAGAAAGTTTCGCATTTTTGCCTGATGACTAACTTAAAATAGTTATCTATTCATTTTCTGTCGATCGACTAATTGTTCAGAAATATTTTGGTTCATTTGCAGCGATTAAAATCTGATCATATTCTTCTGACATGCCATTGAATTTTTCATCGTTTCCAAATGGTTCTAATGATTTAATGGTTAAATCTAATATCACAAAATATTAGTTAATCGAGCACTACTTGACCCAGACATCAAAATTCACTTTGGGATAAACTGAAATGAATTCAGTAGTTGTAATTATGAATAATTATACTAATACGTGGACACAGAATATCCAAATGAATGAAACCTACTATGGAATTTGCTTTTAAGTAAGTAAGTTATACTAAAAATTAAAACCAAGACCTACAGATGGAGAGCTTTCATTTTTACTGGTCAGTCTGGCACAGGAATATCATGCGCGAAATTAAGTTCATTAAATCTAAAAACACCAATGTTTTACGCCCGTAATTACATTTTTACTTTTGAATTTATGGTTGAAATTGAAACCACCATTTCAATTTTTGTTTATTAGGTGGCTCAAAATTAATTTTGTATTCCAAGAAATCACTTTCACAAAGTGTGCCATGTTAAAAAAAAAAAAGAGCTGGTAAGGTGGCACTGTGGGATTTTAATGCCACGTGGCTCGAGACACAGTTGTCATTCTGTTTCATTTCTTGTGGCTTTGGTAGCCAGAGTTTGTTGATTTTATGCGGAAGCACTCGGACGTTTCCCTCGATGATACAAAGCAGGCAAGATTTTGGTCTCTGTGTGTTTTCCTGTACTTTTTTTTTCTCCCCCTGTTTTGTCTTGCCAGGTCAGACAGGAAGTGTAGCAGGAGTTACCCTACTCACAGTCATATATACAGTAGCAACAGCTGATGTCTGATGTCACCATTTAAAAGACTCTGTGTAATGCAACTTTAACCAGACAAGAGGCTGGGACACCCAGCTCATTTCGCAGATATGTGGCTGTTTAAAAGATTGGGGCCGGAGAGTGGTGGTAAAGTTAATGAAGTTCATTAATTTAAAATGAGATGGTTCTTCAGGAAGGAACAGGTGAGAAATGTGGGTGATGTGTTGGGTGTGTAAAGTGACTTACCAGAGATAGTCCTCCAATATTTTTAGCCATGCCAGTGGTGTCGCTCTATTGCTCTGATGGTCGGTCTGTTGGTTGTTGGGTCCGTCCACCACTTTGGTCCAGATTGAAAGATCTCAACAACTATTGGATTGATTGCCATGAATTTTTGGACAGATATCAATGATGCCTAGAGGATGAATCCTAATGACTTTGATGATTCGCTGACCTTTCCTCTAGGGCCACCAACAGGTCAAAATTTTCACCTGTCCTGTGAAATATCTGATCCCCTGACTTTTCATCTAGCGCTGCCAGCAGGTCTTTGATTTATGACCAAATATCTGCAAAACTAATGACGAATCAGCCTCAGCTGCAAATGTTAACATGCTAACGCACTAAACTAAGGTTGTGAAGCACTTAACTCAAAGCACCACTGTGCCTGAGTTCAGCCTCACAGAGCTGCTAGCATGGCTGTAGACTTTTGTCAAGCTACTAGTGGCAAGCATTGATGAACTTTTGAAAAATAGCCCATTGCTGTTGACAGTATTAAGTACTCTCTGTAATCTAAACATTTACTTGTGCTGTCATGGCTGACATATGCTGCCCTTGTCTCCCTCGGATGAAGACTATTTTCATAATGGCGATCGTGACGACATGCCAGGTCTCCAGTGTTTGCTGGCAGTTAGTCAGAAGGGATTAGAGAGCACACCTGCAGTTCCTCTGTTTATTTAGTCTTCATACTTTTGAAAGTCACGTCAGCTTTAAAACACAGGACACTCCATAGTTGCCAGGAAGCACTGCAGTCAACTGAAAACAGCCTGAAATTGGCTCACAATCAGATTATTGTATAGCCCATTGGACATTAATGTGTCTAGAGAAATCCAGCAAAGTCAGGTAGAGTCAACAAGTACACAACCAAGTCAAATGGTAATATGTTGGGAGTTCCTGGTAGGAGATCAAGCTGCAAACAATTCCAAGTGTACCAACATGGTGATCCCATGGATTTTACAGGAGCCACAGTTTCCATTTCCGTGTCCTGGATGCTGTTTTACTGCTTGAGCTTCAGCCAAATGAGCTGTGGCTGGAGTTTTGTGGCATGACTTAAGACAATGAAAAAGCTTAGCTGTTGTGCTATTTGTTTATGTCTAAAAATCAAGCAGTATTCATGACTTACTGATACGAGAATCATGACATATACACCTCATACTACCATAATATATTGTAAATCAATATTCATACGTAGCAATACCGGTCCTCTTAACCATTATATGCAATGAATAGTAATGAAAACATGAAAAATAATTAAGTGCTATATAAAATAATTGTTAGATGCGGCCCTACAGAAGATCCACTTTTATTGGTTGCAGTAACATAGTCAAAGTGTTTTAAACCTTTACACAGCACGTATGTTCTGCGTGAAGATACCAAAAATCATGGTCATTAAGTGAAAGCACCCACACACCAATCAATACAGTGTGGTTCTCCTCTGTTCGAACTGTATACCTGTAAATAAGACAAGACTACGATAGAAAGATGATCCTGACCACTCAACCAGGAAATTAAATTTTCCAAAAAGTAATAGTACTTGTATGTACCTGAGTTGGTACCAAAGGTAGTTGGTATCAGACCTTAATGACCAAGACCTCAGGCCGCCTCTTTCCACGCTTTCTTGAATCTCTTCAAACCTTCGAGAGCTGCTGTGCACCCACAGTCTTCTTCACCATCACCCACATAACTTCTACTATTTATTGCCATGCTATTTTTATATCACTCGAGAGATATTTTCACAAGCCTGCACATTAGATCATTTTTATCCTCAGGAGTTTTTACACTCTCTCATTCTCAGTGTTTTTCCGAGTAACTACCGAGGTCATGGGAATGCAAACCATTTTCTTTCGAAGAGTTTACTGAATCAAACCTGCTTCTATCCAACATTGAGTGGCCTCTAAATAAGGCAGCTCATCCTTGCTTCCTCCTGCCAGTTTCACCTCTCATTGTAGGAGATTATCGGTGATTCTTTGTGTGACTTGTTCAACTCTGAAGCTGATTCCCAGTCGCTATGTCCTCTGCAGTGGTGGAATGTAGGCTAACTACTGTAAGTACTGTACAATTTTGTGGTACGTTACTTGAGTATTTCCATTTTATGCTACTTTATACTCTTACTTCACTACATATCAGAGAGAAATACCATTGCACTTTTTACTCCACTAAATTTAATAACTTAAATTACTAGTTATTTTGCAGATTCAGATAATTAATACAAAAAATAATCAACTAATAAATTATGATGCATTATTACAGATTAAGCTACCCAGCAGCATATTAAGTAGTGGCACCTTTACCAACTGACAACTCACGCATTAATGCATCACAACTTATAATTCAATAATATGATATACATTATTCTGAAATGGGCCATTCTGCATCATGAGTGCTTTTAGTTTTGGTACTTTCTAAAGACATTTTGATGCTAATACTTTTGTACTTTTGCTTAAGTAACGTTACTTGTAACAGAGTATTTTTACACTGTGATATTTCTACGTTTAGTCTGAGAAAGGTTTATGTATTCTTTAGGCAGTACTGTATCATGTTCTTGTTTGTTACCATGTCCCACATTGGCTGACTAAATGCTGGTTAGCAATGAAATTAGGTCACTCCCTGGGGTCTTGTCAATACATAATTAAAAAGACAGGATACAGATACAGTTCTCTTGCACTCTGTGCACAGAATGAAACATTGTGGTGTGTCAGGAGGCTGTGCTACAGTATAGGGTGGTTAATAATATCTTATGTTGAAAACATTAAATTAATCTTTGGGAAATTTGTACAAGAGGTGTAATTATGAACCTTTTGTAAGACATAACTACACACATTTTTCTCCACAATATCTGAGATATTCCTAAAATAACTCCTGAAATCTAAAGTATAAAGGCTGAATAATGAAAGGCCTGCTGGTGTTTCACAGACAGTCTGATGTCAGTGGCTCCACCGCTGAGGCCGTGGCGTTTGCGTGACTAGCGGGTAACTGATCTGCAGCTGATTCATCCTCCACCTGGACAGCAGTGAGCTGTGGACAGCAGTGAGCTCATTCACTAAATACTTTCTCTTTTGCTCTGTCTCTCTCTCTCTCACTGTAAGATAGAACTTATAAAATGCATTTACTTGTTAAGCTTGACTTTGGATATTTAATACTACATATTAGGGTACTCAGAGAATACACAAACTGTATCCGAAGCTGAGGCATATTTGAGCATCATTTGATCACTTTTATATAGTATTCTTACTTTTTGGAATGAATATTTAGGTGTGATGAAACAAAAATAAAAAATATTATTAATGCCACAATGAACAAAAAACAAAAATACAATTTAGGAAGGGGAGCACCTTTCAACAACAAGGCCAGCAAGTGCTGGAAATATAAAGCAAAAATGCATTTTATTCAGTAAAGATATAATCTCGAAGATTTTCATTTACTTAGTCACTATCTATCGCCAAATGATGCAACACAATGGTGACTGAGCCTATGGCCCACTGATACCCTTGCATTTGCAGTATTACGACCCGGGTGTCGGGAGCGACTTTCCCAGAAAAATCACAAGCAGCGTACAGTTTGGCTTTTAACGCAACAGACTTGCTCTTCAACTCACCTGTGTGTGAAGTGGCATACTGTTTTTTCCGGTCTCTGCCAGCATTGTGAGTAAACTGTTACTATGGCCGAACAAAAAAGAAAAGGTTGATGACTGCAGACGAGGAAAGTGAACGTGAAACTTAAGTGAGGTCAAAAAACACACCTGCAATTACCGATTATTGCCATAGGTGCCGTGAAAGACAACAAAATGAAAATCTTCGAGATTACAACTTTAATGAATGCTGAAGGTGTGTAGATGGTACAAACAGAATCTATTTTGCTAGTCTGGTAATCAGACTGAAGCTCTCAAAGCTCTGATTGGTCGACTGTTTCTCTAACCAGCAGAAACAGCCGTCAGTGGTCCGAACACTAGACCAGTTTGATTCGCTCAACAAATCGTAAATGTTGGCGCTGATCATGAGGTCTGTAACCAGGCTAGCAGTATACATACGATTGTTTTACAACAGTGCCACGTTGCTGGTTGGGTTTTGGAAAGCGTGCCAGTGTAGTTTTATTCAGTCCAATGGTGCATGCCTCTACCTCGTGACTCATCTGCCCTGGCTCGAGTGCACCTATTGACACCATGTGCTGGTTTCCTTTTTCCACTCTGTTAACAGTCATTGCCAACTAATGTGGTAACTGCGATGCTGTATCAGATGAGCCTCTGATCAATAGTGCCAGAATGTGCTGGAATGATTGCCTCCAAAGACATCATGAACTTTATATCACCAATAGTTGTGAAGCTTATTAGCACCTCTGGTGGACGTCACATATTCCTTAATCTCCAAAATAGCAGTCCTCCACTAAAATAAACGAGCCACTGGGACCAGAGTGTGTTTTATTGGTGTTCTTGAATCAAGTAGCCTTGTTCAACAACTTCCTGACAGAATCTGAGATCTCCCAGGGCCTCCTGGGGCCTTGTTCTTTTTGGAAAGACTCCTGGAGAAAAGAGGAGAATGTTTATAGTTTGAGCTTTTATATCCATTACACAATTAATGAGGTTACCACAGGACATCCAGACAGAGAGAGATATTGGTAGATAAATGTCTGCAGTGGGCTAGGAAACCTTCTGCCCAGGTCTAGCAGTAGACAAACAGTACAAATCAGTACCAATATACGATTTAATTTCTTCCGTAAGAGAGTGTGTTATAACCTCTGGCAGTGTGTTTAAGCTTTTAAACATTCAAGACAGTGGAGCTCATAATCTTGTACAAACAGCCGGTAAACATTAGTTACAAACGGTCACCTACTGGAACACATCCACCAACTTCCACACTGTTCTGACTGCAGTGCATTTCTAAAGATGCTTATAATAAATCGCTCAATCATGTAGTAACTTTCAAATAAGGTGCCTTATTTTTATAAGGGCTTGTAAGTTGTAATAAATTGTCTTAATATCAATAAATTATTTACTAATGTTTTATAGAGCAGTCATCTGACATTAATGAGAACAACTTTTGGGTTGCCAGGTTGTGAACAATCGCCTTGGCTGGTGTTTATCCTTCTCCAGCAGGACATTTGCTTTGTCTTTTTAGCTCTTTAATTCATCAGGAAAACTGTCCGACCACTTACTTTATGGAAAAGTGCACCACAAACTATTTATTGACAGCTTTTTAACATTTATAACTGCAGACTTGATGGCTTTATTAGAAAATGAGAAATCCTTGAGTATTTATTAATTGTTAAACAACATTTGAATGAATAATTGAAAGGATGAACACCAGTTAAAATGACCTGGCAACCCATAACTGATCTATACAGCATTGATGACTTATTAACAGTTAATAAAGCCATTAGTTACAACTTAAAAACCTTTTATAAAGGATGCCATATTGGAGAGTAGTAACATCTTTTTTGTTTTTGTACAACATCCTGAAATAAAGAGAAACTGTCCGGCAATCCTTCAGAGTTGTCTCCCGTTTGACCTGAACGGTTCTGTCTCAGCTTCCTGTAGTGATGATCTAATCTCACAACTACCTGATTCATCACATTGTTTTTATCATGAGGTTGATTTTGGCTTTCGTTTCCTTTCTAAAAACTTGCTTACGCTTTGGCTTTGTCCGCCCTAGTTTATTGCCTGTGAAAGTAAAAGTCTGCTCTTGCATCTGAAGTTATAAATTACAGTCATTCGTTTCAGTGCCAGTATACACATCTGCAATACAATACCAGTGAATCCTGCGTGTGGGAGAAGAGATCTTTGAGAATAAACTCTGCTACTGATGGCATCCAGCCATGGATGACATATTTGAACAGAACAGAGAGCTCAGGATCATCTGGTGCAATATAGTTAATCTCATCCAAGACATGCAGCACTATTATTGTTAGACTAAAAGTTTACTGATTAGCCAAAAATGCAGAGGACTCTTGTCAGCCAGCTTTAAAAACATTTGTACTGATGCTGTCAGAGGTTGCCCTGGAAACCAAATATTTAAAGAAAAGGGAAACGTCAGCCTTTAGGGATTTTTTATTAAGTCCACAAAGGGGCACTGACAAAAGATTACTGTCTGGATTACTTCAAAACAAGTGAAAACTTGCTTGCCAGCTTGCCTGCAGAAAACTTTAGCATAACTTGTGCATTCAGTCTCCAGCTGTGTCTCCAACATCACCCAAATAAAAGGACCAACACCACCAGTTCAGGCTTTTCCATGATTTCGCTCTCAAGAAGGGGAGAATCTTGAAGCATTTGACAGCAACATTATATGCAGGTCTGTTTTCTTACTGCTGAAGTAACACAATACTACTAGATCAACATGCATGCTGCCTTTCCAATGCTAAAAAGCAAATATAAATGCTTAATATAGCTCACTCTAACAAGGTTTATCAGCGTGAAATTAAACAGAATTGAAAATATGTCCATTGCTACCATGGATTGCATCAGTGGTTATTTGTGTTCACTTGTAGGGATGCACTGATCTATCTTTTTCTTTCCCAATCAAGCTAATTGGATTTGTTATTTACATGATACTGGATTACTGTTTGTTGAAAATGCTACTAAAAGTGGTACCGTCTTTTTTTTTAACTCGAAATAAAGAGAAACCATTTGAGGAATGGGAACATTGTGTCCGTCCGGCCCAGACCATCACTTGCACTTAACGATTATTTTCATCATCGATTAATCTGTCAATCATTTTCTTGATTAATCGATTAGGCTAGTTGTTTGGTCCATAAAATGTCAGAAAATGGTGAAAAATGTTGATCACTGTTTCCCTAAAGCCCAAGGTGACGTCCTCAAATGTCTTTTGTCCACAACCCAAAGATATTCAGTTTACTATCATAGAGGACTAAAGGAACCAGAAAATATTCACATTTGAGAAGCTGAAATCAGAGAATTTTTTCTTTAAAAAAAAACCCGATTAATTGATTATCAAAATAGTTGGCGATTAATTTAAAAGTTGACAACTAATCGATTAACCGACTAATCATTGCAGCTCTACAGCAAATCCTGTCTAATTTTACCTTGATAAATTACTACAATTAATGCTGATTAATTAACAAAATTGACGATTCATTTCTTGTTGATCAACACATTGGTTAATCATTTTAGCACTAATATCCTCCGTATATTTACAAGGAAGTTAAAATATGACTGAACTCTGAGCTGTTGGCCCAGTTTAGGCCTCTCCAGTATCAGCTGCAGTAATAGAGAAATCGTTGGGAAGTGTGGTGGGCGTTACACTGTAGACATCAGTCTCATGACTAATACATTGGAAATAAGGTTGAAAATTGTTTCCTTTTAGGAACATGAAGTCAATTGATGATACTCAGAGGTAACATTTAACATCCTGAGATTCCAAGAGAGAGGAAAACCGTTGGAAAAAGTCCTGATTTACTCGTCACCTCCCTGTCTGCAGATAACCCCTGAGGTGGAGTAATATCCAACATTTACAGTGAAAGAGGGGGATTCTTATTTTGGTCCTGGAAGTTACATAAGTGTGAGCACTGGAAAACAAGCATAGAGGATTTCCCAAAGCCTTTTGTTTGTCAGGGACACCATAAATCAGCAGGATAACGATTAGTTTTCTAAAGAATTCCTTCAGGACAGCATGGTCAGGAAACAGATCAAAGGCACCAAGAGAGTATCCATGTCAGCTTTACCTCTGACCTGCTAACAACTCGGAACACATGATATTTACGACAGATTTAACTCAGGACCTCATACAGGTATATTTCAATGCCTTCTCTTCAGAAACACGAGAGTTATGCCATGCAGGTTATAAGTTAACTCAAAGGTCAGCTGGTGTTGTAAAAACTTTTTTTTTCTTAGGGCACAATTTTCTTTTCCTTTTTTTTGCTGCCATAAATCTTTTTTTTTTAACTAAAACCCTCTTTTAGCCTGCAGTATTTTATGTTCAATCCGAATTAAATAAATTAATAATTTAAATTCATTTCTACAATGCAATGGATTGATTGATGATGTCTGATCTATTTCACCTGATAGGCCAAAGACAAAGTAGAAGACTTATTTCACCAAATTTGTGGCACAGATGCATTTATTTCCAGATGACAATCCCCTTAATAAATGTTCTTTTTTTCCCCACATTATTCGAGTCATAAAGTCTATATTGTATGACAGCATATTGCTGCCACATGACCCAAAAATCTGCTCAGTTTCTTGCTATGACAAAAAATTTTTTAATGTTGCAATGACATATTTTTCTCATTATTACTACATCATCACTTTATCTTGTTATATCATGAAACTTTCTCATTATTTCGCAAAATCAGTGTCATTAAAACAAGAAATATTAGTATTAGTATTAACTCGTTATAACCTGATAAGTGGTTTAAAATATGCAGCCAGTGCTTAAAAGGGACACTGTAGTCTTCTGCAAACGTATGAAATTATTGATCTAGACATGTAGGATGTTTTATGTGTTACGGCTGTCAGCTGCTTTCGCATTGTTTTGTGCGCCTATGGGTAATTACTGTGTGTGGATTTGGTGTCTGATTAGATTGTAAACGAATAATGAGGATAAACAGATATGTTGATTTTGTAGAATAATGAGAGAGTTTTATGATATAGCAAAATAAAGTAATGTGTTGTTTTAACACATTTCTTCTGTTTTGCTAAAATGTGAAAAGGAAAAGAAGAAAAGAAAATTAAATGTGTTTTAATGAAAAACTGAGCAAATACGTTTTTGTTGTGGTGGCAGCTATAATATTGCATCCATAATGGAATCCAAAATGTGATTACATGCCTGTGAGTAGCAAACTTGATTTTGTAAATGCCATAAAAAGGATTTAATTAAAGATTTAATTAAATCAATTTTAAATGATCTTGTGAAGGCAAGCAAACATCCCTCTATACAAAAGCATGAAGACTAGCCCTGAAGCAGGGTGGGGCTAAAGCTTCCATGTGTGCAAACATCTATTTAAGAAATAAACAGATAAAATAAACTATCATCTTTAATAGATTATATAACACATCCAATAAAAGTAGAGATGTTTGGTAGTAAAACTTCCAACTGATATCCAGTGTTTGTTCAGAGCGCTGTACCCAGACAAGCATGCCAGCTCTAATCCTTCTCTGTCTGGAAGCACTGACCTCTTTTGTTCAGTTGATGGCTTATTACCGGTATTGATTTTGGCTCCTTTATTTTACAGACTTCCTGCAGGGAGGCAGATGACCCATGCACATATCAGCTACTGTTGGCTACTGACAACACCGACAAACATTACAAATGTGCTTTGCTCAAGATACATTTATTGTTTTCCTCTCTCTATATATTTTTTTCTGTTAAAACAATATCAGACAACAGAATGAGTCCTCCAGTGATGGATAAAATGTGTCCTGTTGGGATACTGGATCATGTGTGATGCTCTTGGATTTAACTTCATGTGGTCAGCTTGTTGATGGAAGATTCTTCTAGAGGACTTCATCTGCTCCAGTTGAATCTGAACTTAAGTGGACAAAACATCTTATACTGTGAGTGCTAAGAAACAACTGGCTGACTTGTTTTACTCATGTTTTGGGTGAATGGACAAAATCCTGGGTCTTGCTTAGCAGACGTGTTAATGTCATTATTCTGTGAAAATAAATATGATCACTACTGTGTCAAAGTATAGTACATTTAAGTATATTTGCGTATAAGCATGTGGATCCCTGCTTTTTTAACATGTCTAACTGTATCTAGTGGTATTTTAGTGAAGTATTAATTGGACACCGCAGTTTGCCTTGGGGTGGTTTGACTTTTCCCATCTGTATTGTGATATTGATCCAGAAGACAACTGATATCCAGTTTTGCTGAAAATACACATCAGAGTATTTTAGAGTACTCCCTTCAAAGTGGATTTTAAATATCTTGGCTCTAGTTGCATTGTTTATTATTTCATATACACTTTGTTTTATTATCGAAATTGATTATGATATTACGACAGTAGTAAAACCACCAGTATCCATTATAATGATTTAAAACATGGAAACAAAGTCAATATTTACAACACTTGATGTTTTCTAGTTATCAGCATATTTAACAACACTTGATGTTTTTTAGTTATCAGCATTTTTAACAACACTTGATGTTTTATAGTTATCAACATTATAACACAACAGGAAAAAGTGGCCCCCAGCTGTAATGTAACTTTGCCTATTGTTTACGAATTATTGAAAACAGCAGCTGGCTGATTTGTCGGCATGTCTGGTCTAAACCAACAACATCCACAGTTCAGGCTCCCTGCTTCACTGAGCTTTCCCTCTATCACTCTCACTGTTTGAGATGTTTGTGTTTTCCTCACCATGGTTTTAGAGACAGGAGTCACATTCTCCTGGAGATGGATGGCTGTTTGAGGCAAACAGAAACGGATGCTAAATACAACCCAGAAAGGATGTCAGAGGGCAAACTGTAGGGGTCAAATCTCAATATCCTCAGAAATGTTCTGAAAGCAGATGGCAGTTTGTCATAGTGACACTTGTTAACACAACTTGTAGATAACTTGTAGAGTTTTTTAATGCAGTAATATTCTACCAGTATACTTTTGTCTTAGTATGGGATGGACTGTGGGTGCGTTTTTTTGATTAATCTACTGATTATTTATTGACCAATTGAAAGTTTGGTCTATAAAATGTCAGAAAATTGTGAAAAATGTCCAATGTCACGTCTTCACGTGTCTCAATTTGTCTGACCAACATCAAAATGAATTTGTCCAGTTATTTGGTTTACTAGTGCAGTGTTTATTCAAAAACGTGTCTGTTCGGAACAGGCCGATTGCTTTATAGTTAGATAATGCTGCTACAGCGCCACCTATTGGCCAGAAATGGTACCCAATTGGTCATGGTCACTGAGACATCATATCTACATATATCCACCAAATGTGGTTGCAATAGCACAAAGCATTCAGGAGATGTGACATTTTTTGTAATGTAAGCCCTCCCCACAGCATTTGAGCAAACGTTGAGGGCCAGCTATAGCAATATTGTATGGAATATCAGAAACCTGAAAAAACTTTTTCCAGCTTGGAAAAAGATGTTCTGTACCAAATTTGGTGACGATTACTCAAAATTTGTAGAAGTAGCGGAAAAAACGATTTGGACAAAATTCAAAATAGCGGAAAATTGATTTTGACGCGATCAAGACTTACAGTTCAAAAGTTACAGGCCGAAACGTAAAGTTCATTGTTATAGTGCCACCATCTGGCCAAACTGGATGAATTCCAATTCCAAATCGATCTGATGAATTGTTGTCGAGTTAATCAGAGGACAGAAAGAAAGAGACAGACAGAGATTCCTTGCATTTATAGTAAGATGACCAAAATATCTGCAAAACTAATGACAAGCCTGTCAGCCTCAGCTGTACTGTTTGTTTATGCTAGCACACTAAGCTAAGATGGTGAACATGGTAAACATTATGGCTGCATTCGAAAGCACGTACTATTCATACTAAGTGTGACGTAAAATTGAGTACGTTGTGCGTTCCAACTGCATACTATGTGGATTTTAAGTACGCGAGAAATACCCAGATGTATACTAGATAACAAAGAATTTCTGAGTATGCTACGTGAGTTTATTGGACATACTCAACCGCCCCAAAATGCATTACAGCTCTTCAGGCTGTCCAATGGCGGATGGTTTAAACAATTAACCAGTGGATAAAAAAATTGCAAATGATAGCGAGTGACGTTAAGGTACAGTTAAGAAGTGCTGGAGCTCACATATATAAAGTACTGTAGAAAAAATATTTAATATTAATTAGCCTTAAAATATTACTGGAAAATATTACCTTGAGTGGAAGAGGTAATGTTGATTTACATTTGTAATAAACTGTTTTCATTCAACGGTGGCTCGGGCCGGTGATGTCCTGATCGATGCAGACATGTGATGCAGAGAAGACGTACTGCTTGAGTATACTTCATTGTAAACAGTTGGTGGGTAATGGCATACTTAATCATGTACTGCATACTGTGTACTAAATTAATGATTAAGTATGTAGTACATTAGTATGCGATTTCGAACACTCTATACCTGCTAAACATCAGCATGTTACTGTAGCATGCTGACATTAGCATTTAGCTCAAAAGTGCTGCTGTAGTCTTGTTAGTTAATTTATTAATTCTCTAGTCAATAAAATAGTCTTTTAGAGCCCAAGGTGACATCCTCAGATTGCTTGTTTTGTCTGGACAACAGTCCAAGACACTAAAATTTCATGTAAAACGTTGAAAAGCAGTAAATCCTCATGTTGAGAGGCTGAATTTGGCCTTTTGCTTGTTGCTAAATTAATCAACTTTTATGTAATTAAATAGTCACTACTTGTAATCAGTTAAATATTGTGCAAAGATGCTAATAATCACTGTCACCTCTTTAATCAGCTCATCCATCCATACAGCAGCTGCAGCCTTAACAATTTGTTACTGATCGTCTATTGAATGCAATAAGTTCAAATTGTCTGCAGGATGACTGTGTCCGCAGAGCGTGTGCCATGTGAAAATCATCTATGAGTAACATCTACGGAAATGTTCCACCTCCCACAGTCACCCACATCAAAAGGCAACAGTGCAGTTGTCATAGTAACGGCAGATTGTTTTGGTTGGTTTGGGCGGGTGAGGCCGGGGCTTTTGATGAAGGGGACGTTTTTATGAGTGGCTCTTCTCCACTTTGTCATCAGAAATGTCTCTACTAGCTACTACCTCTCTGACCTGATGTACATGGAAACACTTCAATCATATTGAACAGCTGCAGTTGCACCATTTGGACCACCCTCCTCTAATGAAATTATTTAACTATGTGTAGTGTGTCTTTTAGATTTCAGCAGTTTAACCTTTATTTTGTGTTCAGATAGTGTTATAAAGCACTTAAAGGACCAGTGTTTAGGATTTAGTGGCATCTAGTGATGAGGTTGCAGATTGCAACCAACTGAATACCACTCCCCTGACCCCTCCCTTTCCAAACATGTAGGAGAACCTATGTTGGCCTTCAGGTTTTGGCGCATAAATGTAAAATTACAGTCCTGGTAGCAATTAGATATTTTTTAACATTGACACGGGGAAAAAGGTTACTTGTGTTGGTAACTATGCCCATGGCCATGTTCTAGCTAAAGCTATCAAAAACAAATTGCATTTAGATTGTTAGGCTAAATTACCTGTCCAGCAGAAAACAGGCAACTTCAGTCAATCTGAAAACATTTGTCCCTCATCAGCGATTTCCATTTGGGAAAGGCCACACCAGTGTTTATCCTTGTTTTCAGCCGTCGCCTGTCCCGATTTCGTTTTGCTTCTTCATGTTTTCGCTTCTTTGACGACGAGGATTCGTGCTCTCTTGCTTTTTCTTGTACTAAATAATAAGTATGATCCTCCATTTGTCAAAATTTGGGTTCTCAAACTTCTCACAACACAAAATGGTTAGCCAGCACCAGCAACCACTTATTCCTCTTCTGTCTTCTTCTTCGTCTTCCAACCAGTGCATTCGCACAACCAAATTCAAGCTGCCACTGGCTGCCACCACAAACGTAAAAACACGAAAGGACCTCTCTAGACGTTTGACCGGTCTGGGCTATTGTAGAAACATGGTGGTGCAACATGGCGGACTCCATAGAAGAGGACCCGCTCCCTATGTAGATATGAAGTGCTCATTCTAACCTAATGAAAACACAACAATTCTTAGTTTCAGGTGATTATACACTAATGAAAACATAATTATGAATATTATATTCCATTTCTGCCAGTAGATCCCCCTAAATCCTACACACTGCACCTTTAACACATTAATAAAACAGCAGTTATTGATGCCTCAAACATAATTGATATAATTTTGTCCCATTTTCCCTTCTCTAATGTAGTAAATTGGATCAAAAGTTAGTGGTAAAAAACATACAGTACAGACCTGTAAGTGTAAGGCCTACTTTTCCAGTGTGTTTCATTTTAACCATGAAATACTTACTGTCACAGCATTGTGACTGAACTGCTCTGTTTGCTCTCCAGTTTCAGCCGTGTAAAGGGTCACTTCACCCATAACAAAAAGCATATTTTCTCACTTACTTACAGACTATTTATTCACCAGAAAGTAGCTCCCGTGAAAACTGTTCAGTGAGGGGACATTGTTTCTGTAAAGTCTGGTTGCTATTAAGTTTTTCAAATTGATTTTCAGTGCTTTGAGCACCACAAAAGAAATTCCTTTCACCTCCATAATATTGGGCTGGAGGCAGAGACGGACAGCTAAAAAGATTAACACATAAAACTGAACTTATTTGTGTGGCTTTATACCACTAGGGATTGGTTAAAAACACTCCTTATGTGTAAATATTCTTTATGTAATATTCTTTGTGTCATTTGGTTGAACTCACCCAGAGACTGCATCATTAAAACTGTCTAGCATTTTCCTGGCAATACTCAGCAAGTAAAACAGTGGAACAATGGAAACAAAAGACTTGAAATGGACATTGCTGAAGAGTGGGCTCCTTTTAGTGTGTTAAATTGAGCAAAAATGTTTGTTGTCTTCAGTTTGTCTTGGGTCGATTAGGGTAAAACATGAGCAAAGTCGACCAGAAGACAGTTTGACGAGAGGTTTGTCAAACAGAAAATTAACATCACCACACATGTTGTGTTTATGGGTCGTGGTAAGCACCACACCTCATGATTCTGATGGTTTTGAAGATGATTGCATCTCCTGCTGAATGTTAGATTTCAGTTTAGTTCAACACAAGGTGGCCTCTAGCAGCTTTTTCCTGCTCACATCTCTTCCACAAGGACTTCAAACCACTAAACATCTGACTTCATATTTGGAAGAACTTCACTCGTGGGCAGCAGGAACACTGGGTGGTTTGGTGCTTCCCACAGTCTATTGCATGTTCACTGTGTGTGGTTGACTGAATTTCCCTCCTTGCAACAAGGCTTGATTTCGCCGTGAGAAATGTATAAATTGGAACATAAAGGTTTTTGGAGCTTTTAAAGGATAGGTTCACATTGTTTTAAGTCTATCTTAGTACGAAATCACTTGCCCATATGTACATTGAAAGAGTTATTGGTTGCTGTAATCATTCCCCCTGCCAATACTGCTGTGAAGAGATTCCTTCCTAACGTGATTCCAATGTATGTTTGTAGTGTAAAAATGCACTTTATAGTTCAGCTGCAGCTGATATGAGGCCTTAGAAGTCTCAGTTAGAAAAAATGCATTGATATCTTTCAAAATACAGTCATTTTAGTGCGAAATTCCCTCTTTTTGTATCCCCAGACAGTTTTTTCTTTCTGGGCTTCAGAGGAGGCACAGTAAACATGAAAGATTGAATTTTGTGCTAATAAGACCAAGTCTGCAACCATCCTAGCAGCCCTATCAGGCACAGTGTTGCTTTGAGCTAAATGCTAACATGCTCACAATGGAAATTGTTGTGGTGATGGTTACCATGCTGACATTTAGCAAGTAATGTTTACCATGTTCACGATCTATCTTGGTTAAGGGTAATAGTTTTGCAGGTATTTCGTCTTAAAGCAAAGTACTGGACGAAATCGAAAGCTAACCTGCTGGTGGCGCTAGATGAAAAGTCGGAGGATCAAAGAGATTAAAGTTCATCCTGAGGGGGACATAAATGTCTGTACCAAGTTTCATGGCAATCCATCCAGTAGCTGTTGAGCTATTTCACTAAAAATCAAAAATATCAACCTCACGTAAGCGCTAGAGGAAAAGTTAAGGAATCACCAAAGTTGGTAGGCTTTGTCCTCTGTGCACTCTCTGTGCCTCTGTGAATGTCTGTACCAAATGTTACAGCAATCTATCCAATAGTTGTTTAGATAATTCAGTGTGGACTGACTGACGTTGCCATTCCCCTTTCCATGCTGCTAGCATAGCTAAAAAGACCATTTGAAAGATGCCCAGGTGATAATGCAGCCACCAACAACTCTTTTAATGTTCATATGGGCATTCAAGAGACTTGAAGCAACATGTATCTTTCTAAATGACAGCAGAGTGATATTAGCCGATATTAAGCTTTGATTACATTCCATTTGCTTTCCGGTAATTAATCCGATTAATGGGAACTTGGTACGGCGATGTTTAACTTAACATAGACATGTTTATCCAGTAGTTTGACCTGAACCAACTTTTCCAGTAGCCTGATAAGCATGACATCACCGCTCCTCTTCCCGGCTGTGTGCAGAACTTGTTGTGTTTAGAGCACAAAGCAGCTGCTTCTTGATAAACTCTTTGACTCCTCTGTTTGAGCTGACCTGTCATTATCTCGCTGAAACTAAAGCCATCTTCATCGTGACTCGTAATTCTCAGTAATGGTTGATGACAATCTGCTGGAAATTATTAGAGGTGTCTTAGTTTGGTATTTGGTGTTAAGTACATGAAACTGCTTTTCAAGAGAAAGATCTCCCCTGCAAACAGAAAGATATCAACAAACCGACATCTTAAAGCTGTTTGAAACAATAACATTGAAGTGTTGTCTTTTGTCTAGTTTCTCAATTTAGAATTACTTAGAAGGGTAAAAATATTGTTTATGAATTCTGAGCTGAATCTGTTTTATTGCTAATTTCTGTTGACCTCACCATTTTTCTGCAAATGATGGTGACTGAGCAGAATGGGAGTGGTAAAGTTTTGGTGAAAATATGACATTTTCTTTCTGGACAGTTGCATGGGTTGTCGGGGGAAATACCCTCTACTGATTGGCACCTAGTTTTCTTTTTCTCCCTTTTCTAAATTTGTCTGCAACACTAAATGACATGACCTCATGTCTAAATATTTGCTTGTGCCTTGTTTTATTTGTTAATGTTTCCTGCCACATTTTATACAAATAGAATCACGAGCAAAAAATGTTCATGGCTTTTCACGCATCTACCAGACTGAAGTTTCCTCCTGTTGTGGCTTTGACTCACACAGACTGCAGCCCCCTCTATGATACCTTTGTCTACTCAGATCAGGTCTAAAGGCATGCGATGCATTTAGATGCATTTTGGATTTAATAGCATAATAATTAGCATTGCGTGACGAAATTTTAAGTATTTTCTGGATACTTTGTCCCCCATCACCCAGAGACTAGCTAACGTTAGTGGAGCACCAAACTCCAGCACTAACAAACGCTGACTAACTTACACTGCAGAACTTAACAAAACTGAACAAAATAACTCCATCCACCAGTCCGTTTCATTTCAAAAGACCTGCACCTGAACAGTGTTTTGGATAATAATGGCTTTCCCTGATATTAAAGTTGCAGCAGAGAGGCTGTTCTTCACTACTGGAGAGTTAATAACAACACAGCGAAGCGTGTAAATGACTCTGTCATTTCATTGCTTCCAAATTAATGCAGCCAACTTTTTTAAATTAAAAAGCTGCATAATCACACTTTTCTTTGTATTTTCCTGTTTGGTCAGAAAATGACCTTCATCATGACCAGTTTAGCTTAAGTGGCAGTTGTGTTTCATATTGCATTTCAGTGGAGTAAGAGCCTAAAAGTAGCGCTACCTTTTCTATTTATTCAATCGAGAATCGGGTTTTGAATGGAGAATCAATTCTAAATTGAATCATGACACCAAGAATCGGAATTGAATTCTAGGATTCCCAAAGATTCCCACACCATTGGATATTACAGCAAAATGTTTGTTGTTTTAAATACTGTGAGTACTGTGAAATGCAGTGAGTTTATGGAGTATGATTTCTTCTGTGGGGCTCCTGTGGTATCAGTTTTATCACTATCTTGCTTAGATCTCCCTGATCAGGAAGACAGCAGACATTTTTTTCCCTCATTCTACTTCTTACAGTAGTAGATGCTGCAGGGTGTTGTGGGATTTACCACCTTGCACTGGATGGTTCCTCAAAAATTAGCTAATAGAAGTGACCTTAAAGTAAACCTTTAATTTAGGTAGGCCTATGTAACTGGACAGACTGAAAAGCTGCCACCACCTTTTTTAACCAGTATGGTCCAGTGTCAGAGCTCTAAGAACAACACACCCTTAACAACAACTTAAGAAAAATAGACTCTTTATTTCACACACCAGTTAGAAAACAGCAGGTTCGTTGTGGACAGAGTAGAGGACTGGCCAAGCAATGACATACCCCCCTTAGACAAGTCTGTCCCCCAGCCACCCACAGCCACCCACAGCATCACAGCAGACCAAACTACCCCACACAGGTAAGCACACTAAGGCAATCAACATGCAGATATACACACACACGTGACATTGTCAGAGAATAAGCAAACTCCCTGAGCTTAATGCAGAAGGCACACATGATTTCACACTCCAGAGCATGCTGATTAAACTGGACTGGACAGACGTGTATCCCCCCATACCTATCAGCTAACTTTCCCCCAGCTTCCCCTTGTTCTCACGGATAGATCTACTGTTGTATTAAAATCTGGTAAAATCCTACACACAAACTTGGACAAGGACAGTAATACACAGGACCGAACACCAAACACTTAACATATATCATTTTCTTATCTAAAACGTCCACTTAAGTCTCCGGGTGGTCAGGACCCTCCCCGGGGTCTAGGCTTGTGGCGCTGGTCCGACCCGGCTCGTACGCAGCGAGAGCCCGTGGGGGAATCGTCCGTCCAGCACCGGAAAAACGGAGCGGCTGACAGTGCGTCAGACGTCCACACACAGAGCTGGGAAGCGGCAGGGCACTCCTACAGTTCGCCGACAGCCCTAAATGGCTGCGAACGGCACCCGCCCCCCTACCGTGAGTGCAGTACAGTGGCTTGGTCGGGTGAGTCACCCCCGACATGCGTCAAGCTCCGCTCCCCAGACACAGACTCCCACTCGCTTAACTCTGATTTATCAGTTCACCGTCTTAGCAATCAAGTCCAGCTGAGAATGATCAGCTCAGAGTCTGACAGTGGCAACAGTTCAGATCAGGTAAAACCCATTAGTCATCTCTTTCGAAGACAACTACAACCCAAGTTCACTACAATATCAACAAAGGATCAAATTACTACAAATAATGTGAAAGGGTTCGCTCAAGTAATGAACCCACAGATAATCATCACCAGACTCTGCAGGTCCCCTCAGATCTAAGAAGTGTTAGCTGCTTTTAGCTTATTGTTTCGGTTTTACATCCCGGTTCACTCATCAGCGTCGTTTCCAGCAGCAGCTGCACCCACTGTACACTACCTGCTCAGCACCAAACAGGAAACAGGCACAGTTAGCGACAAGTTGGTGAACATAGTGGAGCATTTAGTAGCTAAAGAGAGACAGATATTTCCCTCAGGAATGAATGCTAATGTTGCTCCATGTCTGCTGGATGTGTAAATAAACGTGTTTTTTCTAACACGTTCACCATATATATTAATGTTGTGTTTACAGCTTGTTGTTGCTGCGGTGTCCCAGAAAATCTGAAAATGTTTAAAGGTTTAAAGTGAAGCTTCCAAGCATGTGACATAACGCACCCTTTATTTAGGAAGCACTTCAAGGTGGGAAGTCAAAATCCTCTTACTTTGAAGTGCTTCTTTAATAAAGATAAAGCTTGGGCTCCACAGTCACCTTCTTTCATATTCAGTATAAATGTGACAATTTTATATCATAGTGCTGAAGTCCGACATGCTTTAGTGAAGCTTTAGATACACTGTGTTGTCATAGATAAGCGGCTGAGTTTGATTTTTGTCGAGGACTCTTGTGACCTTAGTGTATATATTTGTACAGTACATTAGTAACTGTGTGTGTGTGTGTGTGTGAGGGATGTGGTGATGGTGGTGCGGATGATGTGCTAAGCTGATGGCTTTCCTGCAGATGGACGCCGACTGTGAAACATCATCTCCATGTAATGTTTGCCACATTGTATACAGGTTTGGTTTCCATTGTTAACTGCACAGATCAGCCAAATTTCATTTTTCTCTACTGAGAGAATATCTCATTTATGTTTCCCCAACCTCCTTTTATCAGACATAAAAGGATCTTGAAAAGCTAACGATCAGTTGCAGACACCTCTGTCCTTCCCGTCAACTGCAGAGAAAAATGGTGTGCTACACTGCCTCAATGTGGCCTGCCAGCTAGTTTGAAATATACGGTATCTACATGATGTATTTATTTTAGGCTGGGTGTACTCTTTATGCCCTCCATGCAGCAGAGCCGGTGTTGACAGTTATTGATGACCAGCCCGCTCATCCGCACATCAGTCAGCAACAGAAGAAATAATTTACCTCTGTCTGTTCCCAGTTTAATGTGGTGCAGTTGTTGTATGTTAGTGCTGCCATATTTCACTCCACCATAAGCCATATTAACTGTTGTACCAAAGTATTTTAATACAAAAATACAGTTTCTGTATTTCTTAATGGTGTTATTTAAATCTTAGAAATTAGCCTCAGATAAGGAAAGTGTTTCACTTCAGCTTTTAATCGTTTAACATAATTTTTTTATAGACCCGCCACAGAGGTTTTATTAGACTATTTCTCCTACGGATAAAAAACTATGGACCTCGCAGTGAAAGACGTCACAGGAGTGAGAATGATCACTTCATGCTCCCACACATTTTCCATATGCTTTTGTCCAAGTGGAGACCGCAGAGTTCCTGCAGCTGTGTGCATGAAAGCGCTGAGTAGCTGCTAACTCAGGCCAGGCTGAGTAGCCTCTGTGAAGACCAGCCATCTCCCACAGTGGGGAAATGTCAGCTGGATGGAATGAAGCAGGCCTGGAAACTGGGGAGGCCCTGCTGGAAACGCTGCTCGGCGGAGAGCACTGGTGTTATAACTTATCCGGGACTGTTTTCAGCTGTGTGCCATAACTTGTGAGGGACAATTTGTACACAAAATAATATGTTTGGAGCCACAATATTAAGCTGCCAACACAGTAGAATCAGCAGTGCACGAGTGAACTGAAGCATTTTTCGAAGGATTTCTATAGACCAGCAGAAAGATGCCCACCCTGTAATTTTAATTATTATTCTTTATAAGATACAAAAGATAGTGGTCATCATTTTATAGATGGATACTGGATTGGGGCTGATTGGGAGTTTAAAAAGTCAGATATATCTGCCAATAGTCATTTTTTAAACAGTCTTGATACAGATTTTTTTAATTGTGACCGAGATTCATACTGAGCAGGACATTTTACAGTTGAAAAATCAACTGTCAAGTCAGCTCTTTCTGGTGGACAAACTATGTAATGGAGACACTGTTTCTACTGCAAATTACTTCAAACCTAGTTTGGCATTTCTGTACTGTAGTGTCTCTGTAGGTCAACATATACACAACACTGTTATATCTGCAGTCATCTAATATTGGCCAATTTATCGTTCTAGCTTTGCATCATTATTTTATGATCTGCATGTTTATATGTGGCTTCTGGCAAGATCTCATCCAGACTGAAACAGGTTCACGAGTTTAAATGTAAATACATTACGGTGTAAAGATCGTGTTTGAGTCTTCCACTACTATCCAACCCTATTATTGTCCATTTTGAAGGAAGCATGATTCCTGCGTGGACTAAGGAAATTCTGCGTTTTTGTACTACGCACGTCAAAGTTCGAATGTCGGGGTAGATGGTTGGTGTAGTGAATGCGCAGGACTTCGATACCAGAGGCCAGGGTTCGCGTCCTGAGTCCTTCATGTTGTGGTTATTTAAAGACACTTTGGTTAAAGTCAGGCAAAGTCATTTTTGAGTTCAATATGTATTCAGTTCATATATATTGAGTTCAGTATAATTCAATAGAATTCATAAACAATATTTTATTGAGAAACCAGACAAAAGACAACACTTCAATGTTATTGTTTCAAACAGCTTTAAGATGTTAGTTTGTTGATATCTTTCTGTTTGCAGGGGGAATCTTTCTCTTGAAAAGTGGTTTCATGTACTTAACACCAAATACCAATATTTAACCAAGACTGTGATCTATAGCTATATGCGCCTAAACATAACCATAGAAAATGTTATTCTTTAGTTGCTACAAGTGGATTTTGTAGGAAAAACAAATTAAATTGAACAGTTTGAATATATTTCCTATATATGAACATTTTATGACTTGATGGATACATTTATTAAAAACGTGTCTTCATTATGTAGATTATGCTACTTTCAAAATGGCAAATTGCAGCAAATTAGTAGTAGACACGCATAAATGCAATTTCTAGGAGGCAGGGCTGTGCTATCCATTAGCTTTGTCTTCTGTCCTCAGTCATTTCCATCAGGATATTATCAGGATATTTCCTCGTGTACCATAGTACAATTTAACAGTTATACCTGAAGTGTATTCTGTATGGTTCGGGACCTCCCAAAGGAAGATGATTCATCTTTCTAAGAAAAAGATTTAAAAACAATTCTATAATTATTTTTATTGTGAAATACTAGATAGTGTTATCTCTTCAGGACTCTATAAACTATTGAAATTAAACAATCTGGCTGAACTGCTCACAATTCATAGACATATGGAGCCTAAATTATACATTGCTTTGCTTTAAGGCTCACAAGCCAAAAAGGTAACGATGCATTCAAAGACATTTAAATATTCCTCAAACAGACTGTTATTTAAAAGTTAGATGCTGAATTGTGCCATAGAAATACTCCAAACAGAAGACCGAGACTGAGCAGTTGACATGAATGTCACAAACACCCGAGAGAGGATTACAGTCTAATGCCGTGACGTAAACACCAATAGAAACCTTGGCATAAGTGTTCAACATGATATCTGAGTTGACACATTCACAGCTTCATTCTGCTGGATTTTCTGTCTGTTGGGACTCTGCTGATGTATTTTGGGACAATGGGTATCTCTTGTTCTGAAAGCCTAAGAAGATTTGTTGAGTGGAGATACATGTTTCCGCTGTCTTTATGAGTTGGCATGCATCAGTCATATTGTGCCAGTGGTATTGTGCACACATTTGGAATAATCTAGAATTGTGATTGTCTGCAAAATACATCAGAGGAGCTATGAAATTCTGTACTTTGTCATTGTTTGCAGTAGAAATGTTAGTTATTTATAATTAAGTAATTGTAGCAAATGCAGTCAAAGGTAATGGGCTGATTTTAAATTTCTGACTGAGGCAGCTTATATCTACTGCTGAATTTCCTCTCTGTGTGGTTAATAACCCCTGAACATCTTCACTTTACAACACTGTGTTCACTGGGGCATGCTGCACTGACAAAAGACTCTCCTAATGCAGTCAATGCATGTCTTACGTTTCTTTGTCTGTTTTAATTGACAATGATAATTTGTCTCCCAGCTCAATAAGACCATTAACTCAACAAATTAACCGATCAAAAAGAGAAAATGAAGTACTGAGATTATTTTGGACAACTGTTGGCTGAATTGGATTGTGTGGACTACAACACCAATCATACATTCCTTTGTAGTTTTAATGTAGTGTTTTAAATCTATTCAGGTGTTCAAATAATGAGTTGTGGGTTATCTGAACAATGTTATGTGAAATTCCTTATCTAATATATGTTAATATAATAGATGTATTAGCTATGCTAGCAGCTCTCAGAATGGCAATATCAGTTGATTGGTCCACCACTTTGTTCCAGACTGAAATATGGCAACAGCTATTCGACGGATTGCTCAGACATTTGGTTCAGACATTCATGTTCCCCTCAGGATGAACTGTAATAACTTTGACGATCATTTAACTTTTCATCTAGCGCCATCACCAGGTCAATTTTCACTTTGTCCAATACTTTGGTTTATGACTAAATACTTAAAAAACTAATGACATTCCCATCAGCTTCAACTGTACTTTGTGTTTATTACTAATTAGCAGATATTAGCACGCTAACACGCTAAACTAAGATGTTGAACATGTTAAATAGTATATAATAATATTGTGTTTATACCTGCTAAACATTAGCATATTAAGCAGTTATGAATTGTAGCATAGCATTGTCATTGTAAGCATGTTAGCATCATAGACTGTATATAAAGATGGACGACATGACAGCTCATTTTTTCATTTTTGTACAGTGGGAGGAAGTGGAGACGTGTTGTCCATCTTTACATACAGTCTATGGTTAGCATGCTGACATGAGCATTTAGCTCAAAGCACCACTGTGCCGAAGTGCAGCCTCACAGAGCTGCTAGCACGTCTCGTTCCAATCAAAGTGTTACTTTAAACTTTAACAAAAATGTGAAACTCTCCACAGAAGTCTCAGGTAACTAAAGAGAAGAGCGTACATGTTAGTGTGGTACAGTTTAGTCAAGCCTCACTACTGTACATGCAGCTTACTGCTGGACTTGCAACCTAAATATAAATTATGTATGCCTGTTTTATGAAAGCTGAAAGCAGACCTGGAATTCTTCTCATCACTATGATATTAGCTGCAGTGATGACTGATCACTGATCTTATTAAGGATATCAGGCCCTGTGCTTGATTAAGCTCTAACTCAACGCAGCCAAACACAGCTGTTAACAAAGGGTCACATTCAGTACAGATCATTCACCAGTGTCACTCTAATCCTTAAACTAATGCTTGGAAGTGCAGATCCTCTAATCTGTAAAGAGCACAAGCTCATTAGAGCTACCACACTGAGACAACAAAGGGAAGGGATCTCCATGCGGGGTTTGCCGTTTGTGGTTTTGGGTGAAGCCGCTCTTTAGTCGTAACTGCAATCAGAAGCTCTCAGCAGATGTGCTGGCAAGCCTCAGGAGCGACCTGAGAGGGATTTGTGATGCCTTCAGAGCCATATTAGTTCATGTTTGTGTGAGCTGGGACATCTCTGGTCTGCTCAGTGTCAGCACATGGCCTGTAGCTGACTCAGAGTTAGACGGATGAGGGTGTAACAACTCGTATGAGGCTGCATGGCTGTCCATCTTTCTGTCAGTTTTTTTGCCTCTGCCACAGTTATGTGATTGTCACTCGGTTCGCCAATGTTAATATATTCAACATGATTAGATGTTAAACAGTATTTTGAGGTTTCTTGACACAAAACTCCACCACAGCTCACTTCTCACTGCCACGATTTGTCATTTGAGAGTATTTAATTTATTCTGCAGTTAAATCATGTACTTACAGTAGCTTGCTGTCATTTTTACAACTTAGATAACCACCCGGTCTAATAAAGTCTGTTGTTTTTCTGATATTTGTCAGCATTTGACTGGCTGTGATCATGAAACAAATTGTTGGCAGTAAGTGTAAGTGTCTTGCAAGTGTCAGAGTTATAGTGGCTCATTATAACTAATGAGGTCATCTAAGAGGTAGCTTCCCTGTGTTGCTGTGTTATTAGTTACTGACACTTTGTTGATAATAAATCTGGTGACCCCCGCTGGAAAAACCTCACAATCGAAAAGTCCAGAGAAACAGACCTAGATCATATTGTACCATATCTATGACCTGATTATTATATTATATTCGGTTTATCTAGGGATACATCTTGAAATTAGCGATTACAGTGCAACACAAACAGTAGTAACCGCCCCTGGAATTTTTCATGTTTTATTGTTTTATAACATTTGGATATATATATATAAGGTCTTTTTCTTTTGATCAAAGTGAAAACAGATCTCTACAAAATGATCTAAATTCATTACAAATATAAAATGCAAAACTCACCCCCCATATTATACACCCCCCGTTAATAGGACGCACCTAAATCATCACTGGCTTAGCCAATTGGTTTTAGGCGGGTTCCAATCCACCTGTTTTTTTAAATGCGAATTTTAAATTTGCACATTAAAAAAATCGCGAAATATTTCAAAAACTGTTTTTACACTTTGCTGAGGCGGAAAAGGTTTGTTGATAAAGGCAAAATGCGACAATGTACAATGGAAACAGATTGAGCGAATAAATCATGATGCAAGAACATTTCCATGTCATTGAACATCCCTGCATGTAAAGTTAACTATTAGGAAATAGAGTAAATCTAAACCACACAACAGAACTTGTGACGGAGGCCTCCAAGAACATCCAAGGAGGGGATGATACTTTCTTTAAATTATAGGCACTGTATACAATTCTCTTGATTCATTTTTAGAGAAAACCTGAAACTTAAAATAACTTACCTTCACCACCACTACATAAAAACTAACCAACTTTTCTTATTTTTTCTACTGACTGATGTTTATTTGTTATGCACCAACATATCAAGACAAATTTCTTGTATGTGAAAACCTGCTTGGCAATAAATCTGATTCTGATTTTAATGCAGTGCTCTATATAAAGAGTTTTCAGTATTTTCAGCAACTTTTTCAACACAAAACATTTACACAACAACTTTATTTTAAACAGACTGTTCCCCATTCTTTCTTCCCCTTAGTTTTGTACTCTTTAACTAGAAAAGATCAAACGGTACATATACCTCTACTTTAAAGCCTCTTTCAGAAACACTCAGTAATTGTACAGCTACATAATTAAACATTATGTAAGTAACCATGTAAATATTTCAACGTAATCCATCAAAAAAACTAAATGACTCTTTCATTCTCTTTTTTTTAATTAAATTGAAACTCTCTACCAGTCGTACGGCAATTTAATATTTTAACATTTTCAAACTTGTTACATGTAAACATAGTAAATAAAACTGCTACATTTACTGACCTCATGGTTCATTTTAGGTGAACAGCTGAGCCTAAACTAACCATAACCCATTGAGCCCTATGATTACAACCCTGTTCAAAGGTCAGACTGGAGACTCTTTGCTTTTCTTTGTGCCAGTGTCAGCCTGTTGAGATTACAGAGGACTGGACCGAGTAGCATGTCAGCCCAACTGTATGGATTGGGTGAATCGACCATAATTTCTAGGAAAGAATGCCACTGTATAAACTACCAATAAATGTTTAGTCTTGGGCAAGTTCTCAAAGCAAGCCATTACATGCAGGGGAGACTAAAATTTATTTCAGTGCACAAAAAGAGAAAACGTAATGGTTACTTTTAATGTATCAAAAATAATCCCATGCAGTCTCTGTTTCAGATGGAGTCAAAAACAGTTCATATAAGTTAACATCCTGTGAAGTTAATTAATTGTATTCCTCAGTTGGATCT
This sequence comes from Oplegnathus fasciatus, assembly GCA_003416845.1. NCBI lineage: Eukaryota > Metazoa > Chordata > Actinopteri > Centrarchiformes > Oplegnathidae > Oplegnathus > Oplegnathus fasciatus. Next base: position 141,813 of record NTHP01000309.1, read on the forward strand.
TAGGGTAAAGTATTGCTACAAATCATTATTAATAAATCTGCTGATTATTTTCTTGAGTAATCAATTTATCGGTCAATAAAAACGTCATGAAATTAGTGAAAAATGCCCACACAAGTTCCTTGTTTTGTCCAAATCCAGTCCAAGACCCAGAGATAATCAGTTTATTGTCATATAACATGAAGAAAACTGGGTAATCTTCCCAATTGAGAAGCTGGGATGGGGAATTATTTGTGATCCATTTTGATTATCAATTAATTGTTGTTCAAGCAAAGATGTCACACTGTCCAAGCACAGTCCAGTACCGAAAGACATTCTACTTACTATCATATGAGACTTGTCGGTCCACCACTTTGGTCCAGCCTGAAATACCTCAACTATTTGATGGGTTGAAAGTTTACACATTTATGTTCCCCAGAGGATGAATCCTACTGACATTGGTGATTCCCCAACTTTTCCTCTAGTTCCCCCAGCAGGTTGACATGTTTGTTTTGTTTTGTAAAATATGAACAGCTTTTGGATGTTTTGTCATTAAATTCGGTTCAGATATTCATGGTCCTCAGAGGATGAATCCTAATGACTTTAGTGATTCCCTGACTTTTCATGTAGCATCACCATTAGGGTTGACATTTGTGGTTTTGATAAAATATTTCAACTACTATTGGATGCTGTGCCATGAAATTTGGTACAGATAGTCATGTTCCCCTCAGGATGAATTGAAATAACTTTGGTGACCCGTAACTTTTTATCTAGCGTCATCATCAAGTCAAAATTTTTATTTGTCCGACACTTTGATTCATGACTAATGACAAAACTAATGACATTCCCATAAACCTCAACTGTACTTTGTGTTTAGTGCTAATTAGTCAATGTTAGCATGCTGCCATGCTAAATTAAGATTGTGAACATGGTAAACATTATACCTGCTAAACATCAGTATGTTCGTATTGTTATGAGCGTGTTAGTGTGTTGATATTAACATTTAGCTCAGAGCACGGCTGTGCCCAAGTACAGTCTCACAAAGTTGCCAGCATGCTGTAGACTCTTTGTCTTGTTAAGTAGCAGACATGGTTACCTACTGTAAGTGTTTTTGTTCTATCGGTGACAGATATTCTTCAGATTGTCTTGTTGTAACCATAACTGCCTTTTTGTTTATAGCTGCAGTCACAATAACTGTTCTATGGTTTGTGCCTGAGCCACATGGGCTGTATCGCTGTGTGTAGTACATGTGAAACACATGTGGAATCTTAAATTAAAGGGGGCCAGAGTGTGACCTATTTACTCGGTTCCACACATTTTCTCATTCTTTAGGGCCCTCCTTCAGACCAGATCCCTGGGGTCTTCTGAAGCTTCGGAGATTTGATTTAATGAATGGTGGCAGTTTTTATGAGTTTATCCTCTGCTTGTGTAGGAGTGGACCCTCTTCAGCACGTACTTGAACTCCGTTCCAGACATATAGTTCCTGTTTTGCATTACAAGATGCTGAAGTACAGACACTTGTTGTCTTTGTATCTCGTGGCTTCGTTTACCTGACCTGACCATCCAGCAATGAAAAGTGACAAATCTACTTAGCTCGGTTGTGCCATTAGATTAGTCAGGATTTATTGTTTTAGTCCATTATTTGGACTCTTTGATGCTCCTCCTTCATGTCAGTTTATAAAAACAAGAGCAGAGCTAACATTTCTGATTGGAATTTATTTATTTTTCTTTAAGAAGATGTTTAGATGCACATTTAACATTTTGTTTACAAACTGAGGACCCCGGATCGAGCCATAATAGTATTGCATTTGTATATTAGGATATTGGGTTTTTTACTGTTTTCTGACATTTTAAAGACCAAACAATCTGTCATCCCTTGCCCTTTTGAAGCTTCTTTTCTCTCTACTTATTATGAAGCAAAAACCTCAGACAGTAGTTGTTGTACCGCGAAGTGTAGATGTACAGTAGCCTACTGTTGGTGCATTTGGTGGTACACAATGTTTTGATAGAATTTTGGGATTCTTGAAATGTCTCAAAATGCATGAAAGTTGGATGGAGTCGCTCAAAACTACACAGCAAAGAGCTGATTCTGCAAAAGTTACCAGCTAACAGTTAGTTGATTTATCGTTTAAGTCATTGTTCAAACACAGACGTCAAATAATTCCCCAATCCCACCTTCTCAATTTTGAGGATTTCTGACTTTTCCTCATCTTATGTGACAATAAATTGATTGCCTTTGGGTTTGGGACTGTTGGTCGGACAAAACAAGCAATTTGAAAACGTCACCTCAGGCTTTAGGAAATTGTGATTAGTTTCTGACATTTAACAGAGCAAATAATTAATCGATTGATCGAGGAAACCATCAGCACATTAATCGATAATGAAAATCAGTTAGTTGCCTAATCTGAATCATTCTAGTCAATCTAAATGTTGTTTACACTTTGTATTCACAACAAACAATAAACCAGCATGCCCTGAACATCTTAACCAGTCTCACAGACTCACCATAAAGATCTAAGCTGATACTTGCCTTATCCTCACTTAATCACATTAAGGTTAAACTGTGTGGGGATTGCATCCGTATGGTGGCATGTTGCCTGCTTCCCCAGCTGAGCTTCAAGTAGTCGTGCAGTTCTACATTCAGGTTTGGGGCCAACTACAACCGATATCACACATTCCCTCGCAGCTTGCTTTCATTTTACACCGAGACGGTTGGGCGCAACAGTTAAGAATGTGTCTGTTTCCTGCTCAAAGCATCTGTTAAATGTATGAAAATGTAACCGTGTCTGTGCAAGGAAACATTTCCTCCAGGAATCAGAGATTGGCCTCACTGTTACAATACCAATAGGATAATTACTGGAACTATTCAATCAGGGGAATGTGCCACAGATTTATTCAATTAACAATGCTTGCATGCATAATAAAATGTGGCCTCAGCTGCTGTAGATATCCATCACTGTGACAGAACTGGAGAAAGATTCACACTGTGAATCTTTATGAGCTGAGGGATTAGTGTGATGTATGGAAAAAGGGAGCGGTGATGATGGAGGGGGGACTTCCTCAGATATGACATAAAATGTGAGTAAAGTGAACAAATATTAGCCTTTATATCTGCAGCCTTAATCGTGCAGGAGAAAATCGTAAATCATTATTGCAAAGTTAATATGGTTGAAGGGAAACGTCTGTCTGCTGTCTACATTCTGACTTCACTTTCCTCTCATTCCCGGCTTTCCCCTCTAATTTTCCTGCACAACCACAAGCGACTGCTCACTCTGTCATGACTCCCAGTAACACTGGCATCTCATTTAAAGGCAGCAGCCCGGCTCTGCATCCATTAGTTACAGTAGAGGGAGGGAAGAAGGGCTGTAGAGGGAGGGAGAATGACGGCTATTTAAGGGTTGGAGTTTAAGCAATGGGGGTCTGACCTAAACACTCCTCACACTTTAAAAGACATTTACACCCACTCTCTCTCTCTCCCTCTCGCTCTCTCTGCTTTTGACTCACTCTCTCTCTCTCTCTCTGTCAGTGAAGGAGCTGAACTCCAGCCTGAGCTGTGAACGGTGAGGAGAGATAAGGAGCTGGGCTGAGGGAGGACTGACAGAGCTGCCACCTTGCTGGAGCGGCTGCAAGACAGAGCGGTGACACAACAGAGCAAAGCATCTTTTTTTTTTTGTTCTTTTTTTTTTTGGCTTCACTGAATTTGTGAAGACTCGGTAGAGCGCCTCGTCTTCTTACCTGCATGGGCTTGCGATAAATAGATCGCACTATTACAGGTAAGAAGATATATTTATGTATTTCCCAGATGGAAATGTCCTTGGATTGCATGTGACAAAAGTCAATTTTCTTGACTTTCATTTGTTTGTTTATGCTTTCTGAGTTGAATTCCCTTTAAAATTAAATTATTGTGTTCAAAATAGACACATACATCATTAGTTTGTTTTTAGCCGTAGTCTTCTGTCTAGTGTAGGTTACCACAACACCAGAAGGCATCGATTATAGTTTATTGGAAGAACATTCTTTGTGTATACTGCAACTTCTTCCTCAGTCAGATACGCATAGCAGCCGATGCAGGATCAGAGGTGATGACTGGCTGCTGAGGGAGTGAACATGTGGAAGAGTTATCCACAGCTTTGATCGTCTTAGTAGAAGGGCCTGCAGCCAGCATGCTCCATGCCAAAAAGATTCTCCCAAAATTTTGTCAGGTTGTAGATCAGTACTCGAAAAATAAAAATAAAAACTGTCCATCTGTGTGTGTTAGTGCGTGGCGGAAAAAATGTGTGTGTGTCTGTAAGTATCCCTCTGTCTGGTAAGGTTTTGCAGCCTGATGAATCATCTCATTACCTTGGGCGATGCAATTCAGTTTTCATTGTGTGTCATTTTTCCATCATGGAGATTAAATTAAGGGAAAAGTGGGTGGCAGGATTTGCCAGCGTGGGCAAGGAGAAAAAATACTTCATCCATTCAGTCCATTAGTTCTGCTTAATTGAAATCCAAGTCTGGCCTGTGGTTGTTTTAACTTATGTTCAGAAATGATTATAATCATTCAGTTCCTCTGATGTACTATAGAACCTCAAGATTATTCAAGGTTTTTGTTTTATCCCAAGGCCCGCAATTCTTCAACTCATATCTAAATGCTCATCATGTCCCATCCGCAGCTTTTCGGGCCGGGATGTTTTACAGCCTCTCTGCTATGTGCGGGGTGTCCTGGGATGTGTCTGTGCAGCAGAGTGAGAAAGGTGTCTCAGTGAACAAACCTCTGTCAGAGGGACAGCTGGTTTAGTAGCTGGAGCTCCCCCAGGGCTCGTCCTACACTGTTTCCCTCAGCTTGACCTCTGCACAAAGAGCCAGGGGTTGATCATAACTCTGCATCGCACGCCTCTGCGTTTTATGTAAAATGTGTTAGATTTTCCCAATTTCCAGGGGCAGTTGAGAGGCAGAGGTGTAGCTTGTGTAGCCTCAGCATAACACTGGGAGCTTTACAGTCCAGGATACTCGAATAAATGCATGTATATGATTATATAAATGCATGTATATGATTATATAACTGCGTCAGCTATGACTGTCGGTGTTTGGCCTTTAACATCGTAAATCTGTGTCTAGAATCAGGTGTGTCGGTCATAAAGGGGACTGTGCACAGATGGCTGTTTTGTAAGTAGTTGAATTTCTTGCTAATTAAATTTTGCTCTTATTTTCTTGATCATTAATCAGTGGAGGAATATCTTCTGATATCCTACACAGCATTAAATGTCACATGCTGATAGAGAGCAAAGAAACTAGAGCTGCAAAATGTCAATGTGTCCAATACTTTGGTTTATCTAGCCAACAGTTTGGGTTTCTTTGCAATGAGCATTACAGCCTCATAAAGCAGCGAGCGGGGCTACAGACGACGGTTGCTACTAACAACTTTCATTATCAATTAAATTACAGATTATTTTCTCTCAGTTTAAAGGTTTCCTGTGGAGTTTTAGACCTCTAGTAGTGCTATGGAGCTGTTTTTCTATGAGTGGGTCCACATTTTGTTTGTCTCGTGCAGGTGATGCGATACACAGCCTTGCCAATTGTCTCACGCTATTCCACTAATCAACAAGAGATGGTAACACGCCAAGATATGCAGCAATGCGCCAACAAAGGCAGGAAGAAGACTGCTAGCTAGTAAACAAAACATCCAAACATGGATATAAACAATGCAGGATTTGAAATACTGAAAATCAGCTTTGCAAATGTTGAATGAGGGAGGAAATGCACTCGACAGGTTTGTTATTCCTCAAGGATAGACACAGTGCATTTTGGTGAGTAACACTTAATATAAACATAACTTTTGTTTGTTTACAAGAAAACTCCACAGGGCACATTTAATCAGTCATTTTTACCATAAAATGTGAGAAAATGCTGAAAAATACTCATAATTTCCCAGAGGTCAAGGTGACGTATTCAGATTGAATATTTTTGGGTTTTTGACAGTTGGTTTGACATATCAAGCAGTTTACTAAACACATATTACAAAGAAAAGCAGCAAATCATCACATTTGAGAAGCTGGAAGCAACAAATTTCTTGAAAAATGACTGAAAGGAGCAACAAATTGTCTATGGATCCATTAATCGTTTCGGCTAAAAGGCAAAAAAAAAAGTCTTATTACAAATCTATCAGCTTTGCAAATTGAAACTGAAATCTGCATCCTGTTCAGGCTCAGCTGGGGACTAATTACGCTCAGCTTTATTATTCTTAAAGGACTACTTGGGGATATCTGTGCAGCAGTGGGGACATTGGTAATCTCCTAATGAGGTGTTGCAATTTCTGTTATTGTATCGGCTACAGTAACGAGTCCAATTAACTTTCTTGAGCTGATTTCCAGCTGTTCCAGATGCTGTGAGAATCAGACTTTGCGCTTTGCCATTCATGGCAAATACAAAATGCTGAAATATCATTGATGAACAAACAAGCAGATACACTGGATTAATGTTGACCAGAGTCCTGACACGCAGCTGTCAGCCATGAATATTTTCCATAAGACGTGTGTCCGGACATGCTGCGCTTGTATTGTTCTCATGGATGTGAGTGGTTTAAATCACAGGGTGTGAAATGAAGACAACACTGACTGTCTGTGTTTCACCACCAGAAGCAGTCCTTCAGACAGAGATGATCAGGAGCAACAAATTAAACATTAAATAATGCATGCAGTGGCACTTTCACTTTTACTGAAGGTTGAGGTAACTTGTGTGGACACAGGACAAGTTCCTCAGTGCCTTTTTTTTTCTTCTTTTTCTTTGACTAGGCAAAACAGATGTCCTCAGTCCAGGGCCAACATTCCCAGTTTCTCTTTTCCACGCGGGAAAGTTCCCTTCTCGCTGCCAGCATGGGGGAAGAGTACTAAAGCTACAGCAATTCTGGATTATAGCTTAGTGAACAGGTTATATTTATTTCAATTTTCTCTCCAAATTATCTTCCCATGTCCTGTAGTCAAATGACATGTCCTTGGTCAACCCCTGCTCTGCTCTGAATGATGTATTCCTGGCTTTTTACCGTAAGCACTATTAGACTCATATAATTAAACTGAATATGGAGAATCTGGATACATGGCTAAAATATCGGATCACTTTTGTGTCAAATTTATATTAGGGGTATTTTCCAAATATAGAAGAGCTACATTAAGCCACCTTTGAAGCTGTCGACCGCATCTTCAGCTGAAACACATGCAACGAGAGCCGTGCTGAGGATTTTAAGGGATTCATTCTTTACCTCCGAGACTACAAATTATCAGTCCTTGTGTCTTGTAAAGTTTTCTAGGAGATCAGAGACATATTGCAGGACCTGGTTTTCAGATTTACAACAGCAGCTATAACCTACTTTTATCCTTCTATTCACCAGATGTGCGAGAACTCGTGAAACTCAAGCTCATTTTTATATCTGTGCCTTAACAGATCAGATGAAGGGGCGTACAAACGCTGGTAAGGGGCACATGAAGAAAGGAAGGTCAGGTCAAAGGTCAGGACAATAAAGGAAAGAGGGTTGGTGAGAGGGGTCTTCCTTTATACCTCAGCCCAAACAGTTTAAAGGCACTGTGGTGACAGTAATGGAAATATATGTCACACCCATCAATCTCTGCCTGTCATCCAAATATAACCAGATGAAAAACAAACATAAACTAAATAAAGAAGAGAAAGTGAAGGACAACATTCAGTCGTCATGGTGGACTTCTCTGATCTACATAAAACCACAAAGTTTCCTGTCAGCTTGTAGGACACTTGCTGCATTGCTGTTGGCCAATAGTTTTGGTGATTGCTGCTTCTTAATCTGTTTTATTGTTTTCCCCCAAATATAAATCTTAGGCATTTCTCAGAGGAGAATCCATCACAGCCTTTGTAGAGCTCTTCATATTTTGGAATAGAGGTGAATACACTCGGGCTCAGTCTGCCCATTAATCCTGAACCTGTCTGTCAATAATCTTAACAGCCCGTCTAATGTGGAAAAGTGGACAAGTGACTATAATTTTTCACTTAAACATCTACAGAGATTCTGATATTCTAGAAAGAGTCTTGTTGAGGGTTTTGCCACAATCCCATGTTAAATTACTGTGACATTCTGTGGATTGACAGTGCAGCACTATGTTCAGTTTTGGTTTAATTACATTGGCGATGTTTGGCTGATGTGAGGCATCCATTTTTGTTTTCAGGCACTTCTTGTATTAAGCGTCAAGTCGACTGTATCAGAACTTTCTGAGTTTCCTGGTCGTAATTACAGCTTGGACGTAGATGTGAACGCTATTTATAAGTCAGAAACTCGTAATTATGATAACTCTGATAACTCTTGAGAATTCAGTGGGAGGCACAACAGTCGTTATATTTTTGGGCCCGTTTTCTTTCAAATTTGGAAACTTTTCAGTTGTAAAGATTTGTAGATTTGTCTGAATCTGGATGGGATGTTGAATTGTTGAGCAGATTCTTTTCTGGGACAAAGAATTGTTTTTCTCCATATTTTTGCTTGTAATTTCTTACATGTCAGTTTTGTTGGTATGGATTGGAATGGAAGTTTTGATTTATTTGCAGGTTCCATGATCTGTTTTGATTTTGTATCTCTGGAGGATGAAATATGCCTTATTCATAAATAATGGCAAGGTATAAAAGAGAGGAAAAAAGGGGAATGCAGTGATGGTTACATTGAGATGCAACAAACTGAACCTTTTGTTGAACGTCTACTTTTGTTACCTGATAGCTGAGTATCATTGTCTCAATAAATAGTTGTCAGAAGTCTTCATGAGAGCAGCACATGTCTTTTCATAGCTATCACTACATGAACGATTCCCTTCTGGAAGTCATTTTTCATTGGTTTACATGTGCAAGCTCTGTCAGCCGCTACCAATCAAAAAATCTGGACAAAATCCTCCATCACTGGCAGAGATGCAACCCCTTTATAGAGTTATAGTTTTCTGCCTGTTTGAATGCATGTGAACCTGAGGGCATACATCCTGTCCGGTCAATGCTGGCTGCTTGTATGAAGGTAAGATGTTTAACACAACATACTGTAGCTGGTTGAAGGAATAGCTGATGAGAAATACACAGAAAACTACTGTGTCTTTAAACTAAGATGTTTCCAAAATACCAGTGCACAGATACAGTATGTCAGCTGGTCTGTGCAGTCACTGTGGGCCTTTTCATTGATTTTCAGTATCCCGTGCTTACTCAGATCTTTTGGAGACTCAACACTGACTAATCCAAGGAGGCTTTCCCACGCTGAGGAAGAAGCTTGTCATTAGTTCTCGTTTGGCTCCCACAAATTATAGCGTTCTGGTGTCTAGTTCTAGTGTCCAGCTGATGAAATCATCTGAGAGATTCATGGGCGAGAAGGAGTCCTGTGTATTGGATATATTCTGCTAATTGTTTAAATTCTGTATGTACTATTTCATGCAAAACAGCTGAGGCTTTTCAAATATGTGTACAGATACTATGAAAGTACTTGATGTGCCAGCACAACTGTGGATTCTTTGGTATTAAAGCCTTTTTTACGCAGCAGTGTACACACTCTCTTTCCTTGGTTTTCCGGGATAAATTTATGATGTAGCGATGAATCTGGGTTGTGTTAAGACTGTTTTCTTGCTTTTTGCTCTGTTGACCTTTTACAAGTTCTACAAATGTAAAGACGATTACTTTCTTTGTTTACTGTTGCCCCATCACATAGAGATGAATAATATCAGTACAAAAACCTCCTGTAGACTCCTGTACCGACACTGGCTCGCAGTATTCTGTTGTTAGAGCAGAGACCCAGGTACTAATGTAGCACAAATGGTAAATAATCAGACTGACTTACAAAAAAGACTTGTGTGGGCCGCAGATAAGCCTGAAGTTAGTTTCGTAATGTAAAGGCATCCTGGTGCCTCTGATGTCGCTGTTTGTTCCAATGAACACATTTGTCCTTGTCGGCAGCATTGCAGTGTATAGGGAACAGGGTAAAATGCGGAAAAATCTCAACAGTGGGGGGGGGGCACAGCTTCATAGAAACTCATTCTTGAGTTGGCAGGTGAATAATTATCAGAGCCTTCACATGTTGATAGTTTCTTCTCTCACCAAAAGACTTAATTCTGCCATTGCTCCTCGCCAAACCACTGGAGTTGTCGCTGGTTGTTGCAATGGCTGCAGACTTTGAATATCCTCAATGGAATCAGTTAACAATGACCATATTTACATGGACTGTATATCTTCTCATAAGAGATGATACCGTAAACGTTTTACCTTTTAATGTTCAGCTGCAGGTGAAACGGCACATTTGTCCAAAACAGTGGTCCTCAACCTTTTTGGCTCATGACTGTTTTTTTCTTTGTTTGACTGGTTAATATATAAAAGTTTACCTGATGAGGTAAAATTAATCAGTAATTCACAAGAAAAGAAAACAAACATTAGAGGAAAGTCAGAAAAAAAATTTTTAAAAGGATTTTCTGCAGCTTAAATGACCTCTCAGATTTAATTTGCATCCCCCTCTGAGGGTCCCGACTCTTGTGAACCACTGCTCCAAGAGACTTAATGTTTGTATTTATGTATAATTCTCTTTTCATCTTACCTGCAGATATAAGATGGAGAAAGCTTGTTGATATTTGAACTCAACAGCCAAACAAACACACCCCTCAGTGCTCCTTCAAACTCGCGTGAGTAACGCACAGCATTAGTTTGTCCCATGCACGAGTCGTGACATATTATACCGAAGTGTTTAGTGGAAACGCAGCTAAATCGACAGTATTTGACGACCTGGGTTGGTGGCTCTACCGGAGTCGCTCTGTTTGTTTCCCATTTACAGAGCCAGGGCTGTGTATGAACACCAGACTTTTTTTTTTT
>NTHP01000309.1:152669-173951 GCA_003416845.1 Oplegnathus fasciatus
TTTTTCAGCGCACACACAGAATGGAAAGGTAGCGGAAACTGTTTTGGATTAGAATCATAGACTGCACCTTTAAACATTACTTTACAATAGGGGTGCAACTGAAGATTATTTCCATTATTGATTAATCCAACAAACATCTTCTCAGTTAATCGATTAATCGTTTGGTCTATAAATCACGATATCCTGGAGCACAAGGTTACATCATTAAATGTCTTGTTTTGTGCGACCAACAGTCCAAAACCCAAACATATTCAATTTAAGTAATGTAATGCATCAAAATCTTACATTTGAGAACCTGGAACCAACCAAATGTTTGCCATTTTTGTATGGAAAAATCATCAAAATAGTTGGCAGTTAGTTTTCTTTTGATCGACTAATCGATGCAGCTCTCACAATAAAACTGCATTTGTGTGATATATTTTCTTTGTGTTTTCCAGAACCTTCACCATTAACCAGGATTGGCCTTTAGTCAGAGGTTCACACTGATATTTATTTACTAAATCCACGTCCCACATCTAGCATGGGTACAAGAGGCCTTCTGGGCTGCCTCCTCCTGACTGCTTTGCTCAGCTTATCAAATGCTGGGCTCGTGAAGAAAATCCTACGGCATCGACGACAGACTCTGGAATCCCCTAAAGAACATAACATCACCCTCCCCAGCACGGACCATCCTGTGGTTTTTAACCACGTCTATAACATCAATGTTCCTGCCAGTTCCCTGTGCTCTGTAAACCTCGACGCCCCAGAGAGCACACAGCTCCAGCCCAGAGATGCAGCAGTCTCTTCAGGCCATCACAGCACCGAGCACACCCTCGACGGAGAGAACCAGATCGTCTTCACCCACCGCATCAACATACCTCGGCAGGCCTGTGGTTGTACTGACGCCCTGCCCGGCCTGAAAGACCTCATGAGCCGGCTGGAGATGCTTGAGGGAGAAGTTTCAGCATTGAGAGATCAGTGCAATGGTGACGGGCCCTGCTGCAGCGCACAGGTTACCGGTAGGTGTGATTTGTCTGTCATATATGTGTAGATTACAGCCAGTGCAGTAAAATAATCCTTTATTCCTCTAAAATTGCATTGTAAAATGCTACAGTAAGAATACATAAACCCATGAGTCTCCTTCAGTATAAAGCACATCTGTTCCCTTCATCTGTTGAGTTCTGTGGAATTCAATGTGGGGGTGTAATGCTCCCAACAACTCATCAGTTACTTTGAATGGGGCTTTGTTTGACTCAAATGACATGCAGTTTCTGAATATCAATGAAAGTAAGAAATCTTCTCTAGTAGTTGCTAAAATAAGCCTCAGACCACTTGTGGATGATGTATTCTTAAAGGAATAGATGGACATTCTGGGAAATACGATTATTCCCTTTCTTGCTGAGAGTTTGATGAAAAATCGTTACCATTCTCATATCTGGATGTCCTAAATATTGTCCTAAATATGAAGCTACTGTAGAGCCAGCAGCTGGTTCGCTTAGCTTAGCACAAAAACTGGAAAAAGTGGAAACAGCACCCGAACAAGAAATAGTCCTGCACAAAACTCAGATTCACACTCAGATTTGTACAGATTAATACAACATGTTAATTCGTGAGCTTTAGAGGTGCTGGCAGGCAGATTTTGTTACCCTTTGACAAAACCAAACTGTGCTAGACCAAGCTAATCATCTGCTGGCTGCTGGCTACAGACACGAGAGTGGTATCAATCTTCTCATCTAACTCTAACCAAGAAAGTGAATAAGTTATTGCTTTAATGACGAAAATTCTCAAGATGGCTTCAAATAAACAAAAGCTGACATTGATGTGTTAAGAAAATAATCCAGTACAATACGATAATCCACAAAACTGTCAAAGTAAGATAAAACTAAAATGTCTTTACTTTCTTATCAAAGGTGAGGTGGGAACTAAACCTTACTGCAACGGTCATGGAAACTACAGTACCGGAACCTGTGGCTGCATATGTGAGTCTGGCTGGAAGGGACCCAACTGCACTGACCCCGAGTGTCCCAATAACTGCCAGGACCGGGGCCTCTGTGTTGACGGAAAGTGTGAGTGCTTCAAGGGCTTTGCCGGAGAAGACTGCACACTCGAGGTCTGCTCTGTGGACTGCGGAGCACACGGCCGGTGTGTGGGCAGTAGTTGCGTCTGCTCTGATGGTTTCTTCGGCGAAGACTGCTCTCAAACCAAGTGCCTCTACAACTGCCTTGGCCGAGGCCGCTGTGAAGACGGAGACTGCGTCTGTGATGAACCTTGGACTGGCTTCGACTGCTCTGAACTTATCTGCCCCAAAGACTGCTACGACCGTGGACGCTGCGATAATGGCACCTGCTACTGTGATGAGGGATACACCGGGGAGGACTGTGGGGAACGCACGTGTCCCAACAACTGCCTTGGTAATGGTTTCTGTGTAGACGGCCACTGCGTCTGCACTGCCGGCTACAGTGGAGAAGACTGCTCTCAGCTCACCTGCCTGAATGATTGTAACGACAGAGGTACGTGCTTCAATGGGATGTGTATCTGTGACCCGGGCTACCAAGGTGAAGACTGCAGCCAGTTAGCATGTCTGAACAACTGTAACAACAGAGGCCAGTGCATAAATGGACAGTGTGCCTGCGATGTTGGATTCCAGGGAGAAGATTGCTCTGAGCTTTCCTGTCCAAGCAACTGCCTGCACAGGGGGCGCTGTGTCAATGGCCAGTGTGTGTGCGAGGAAGGCTTCGTTGGTGAGGACTGCAGCATCAGGACCTGCCCCTCAAACTGCTATGGCCGTGGCGAGTGTATCGATGGACGTTGTGTGTGTCATGCAGGCTTCACCGGCGAGGACTGCGGTGAACTGAGCTGCCCTAACAACTGCAAAAACCGCGGCCGGTGCATCGATGGGCAGTGTGTTTGTGATGAAGGCTTCACCAGGGAAGACTGCAGTCAGAAAGCTTGTCCCAACGACTGCCTGGCCCAGGGTTACTGTGCCGACGGCAAGTGCATCTGTCAAGAAGGCTACTCGGGAGATGACTGCTCTGTGCTCGCCTGTCCGGATAACTGCAACAACAGGGGGCGCTGCGTCAATGGAAGGTGCACATGTGAGAGTGGATATGAAGGAGAAAGCTGTGCAGAGCTGAGCTGTCTCAACAACTGCCAGGACAAAGGCCGCTGCGTGAGCGGTCAGTGCGTCTGTGATGAGGGATACATTGGAGAAGACTGCTCAGGAGGTAAGAAACTCTGTTCAGTTCAGTGCAGAAACACTCAAAAAAAATGATTTGGCAGCTCACAAATGCTGAAAGTTTCCATGTGTCAGCTAGACATTCTATAAAAGCCGATCCAAAGTGATGTAATTTCCTTCTATTCTCAAAATTCACTCACCACTCAACTAGAGAGAAACTATTTTAGTGAATATAAAAGAGGTTTTCAGTTTGTGTATTGCCGTTGTCTGCACTTTGTTCGCACTTTTTTGGCAGTTCTTCCCACCACAGCCAGATGTGGCCCTGGAGTTTGCATTAGCTCTGTGTGGTGGATACTCGGTGATCGAGGGCATGAGAATCTGTCCAAGAAAACACCCTCAGCAACATTTTTTTTGCTTTCGTTTTTTCCAGTGTCTCCTCCAAAGGACCTCACTGTTGGCGAGGTCACCAGCGACACAGTGGACCTGTCCTGGAACAACGAGATGCTGGTGACAGAGTACCTTGTGACGTTTGTGCCCACCAGGCCTGGCGGTCTTCAACAGGAGTTCACCGTGTCAGGAGACAAAACTGCTGCCACTGTCAAAGAGCTTGAACCTGGCATCGAGTATATGATCAATGTCTACGCTGTTCTGAGCAACAAGAAGAGCGTCCCTGTCAGCGCGAGGGTGGCCACAGGTACATCAGTCGTCTGAGACGTCTTGAGAATACACATAGAAAAAAGTTCATGTGGCTTAGCTGTCAATGGTAATAACTACTTTTTCGTTTCCGCCTCTCCAGACCTTCCACAGCCAGAGGGTTTAAGATTCAAGTCAGTGAGAGAGACCTCAGTGGAGGTGATGTGGGACCAGCTGGACATCCCCTTTGATGGCTGGGAGATCTATTTCCGCAACACGGTCAGTCTGCCCGTCTTTTCGAAGGCTTGCCCAGGATTTTATTCACCCACAGGGAAAAAGTGAGAGGTGATAAGCTATGCCAGCTTATTGGAAGTCTCAGCAAAACAAGGATTTATTTCAGTGCTAACCATTAAAATTGCTTTGACGTATGGAAAAACCTCAGTGAGGGCAAGTCTGGTCGTCATAGAATTGCGGGTAAATCTGCTGCTCAGAATCCAAGCCAGTAATTCTTTAAAGAAATTACCGTGCCAGCTGATAAGTCAGAGGCCTTTTTTAAGTTTTGCAGTTGCTGCAGAGTTTTTAAATATGTTGTCCTTTCCTGACCTTCATGTTAGTTTTGATAATGGGCTGTGTGATGTAGTTTACTACACGACAGTTCTCTATCAGGGTTAGTGTTGCTTTGGTTATCAGTCCTCTCACACATTTCCTGTGCTGTGTAAATTGACAGCTGCTGTGTCATACATACATACATAAATGTGTCATCAGTTCTCAATTTATTGTTATAGGTATTTATATAGTTTTTGTTTTGTTGTATCAGTAGCAAAAACTGGTAGTGTGATCTCTTAAAGCTTAAGAGAATAAAGATTAATGCAGGTAGATTTCTGCTGGCGAAACTGGATTATTTACACATTTTCATGAAAAATACCAAATAATAACAACCTTACCAAAAAAATAAATAAGTCTCACAGCTGAAGAGTGCTTCTAAAATTCAAACTCATGCATACACAGTGCGAAGATACTGTCTTCTCTCCCAGTACTGAGCCTGTATTGTCACATCACAATCACACACACCTGCACTTGATGCAGGACTGTGCTTTAACAAACTGTTTTCCGCTGCTGTTACTTGAAATGTTGCTGTTTAACTGAGCTACAGAACGTTAGCTTGTCCAAATCAGCGTCACCTTTTTTCTACCCCCCCCTTGAGTTTGCAGTTACGTGCTAAGCTAAGCTAACAGTCTCCTGGCCCTAGCTTCGTATTTACAGATAAATATGAGAATGGTGTCAATCTTCTCCTCAAAGTCTTGACAAGGAAGCAAGTGAGCGATTTTCCCAAAATGTTGAACTGTGTTTTTAAATCCAGTCAAAATATGTCAGAACTGATTAAACAAATCTGTCATGGGTTGAAATCTAAATACTGACCGGCTGGATGTAAACTTGACTTTGTAGAATAAGTAAGGCTACTGCAGTCAGTGCATGTAAAAGCTGATTTCTTGCCTTAACGTGATTTTCTCACAGTAATCGGGTTTCTTGTGTGCACGTCCTTAACAGGATATTTTACATTAATTAATTATGTGTCTTTGCAGAAAGAAGAAAATGGAAAAGTCGTGAGCACCCTTCCACCCTCTCAAAACCAGTTTGTCCAGTCAGGCCTCGGACCAGGACAGGAGTATGAAGTCTCCATCAACATCATCAAGAACAACACCAGAGGACCCCAAACATCCAAAAAAGTCACCACCAGTGAGTTTCGCACACACATTGTGAGCACACACGTTTTTTAGAGTGAACTGGTGAGATCATAGATGTTTAAAAACATCCACTTGGCGCTAAGTATCCAGCTCAGATGGTGTGCCATTTTCCTCCTCTGTCTGGCAGCTATTCCTTCACGTCATTTGAGCTCAGTCTCAAAAAATACATTAATGTCAAAGAGTGAAATTCCGTAATGAAAAGAAGAGTAACAACAGGAAATCCCTGCTGGCTCTCCACAGTTCCATCTAACAGATTTTAGCTAAAGAGTAATTACTCAGACACATTGATTCTCAGCCTAGCATGACCATGTAATAGTTGTTGTTTTTTCACTTTCACTAAATCTTGCTCTTAGCTCTTGTCCTCCGCTTGCTGAAACTTTTATTGCCGTGGTACTCCATACATTACGTTGCGAAATGCTTCCAGTTGCTTATGCAATCGATATGGCATGCCAGGCCTGCATGGAAAAGCTATTTAGTTTAACAAGTCCGTCTCGATGCACTCCCTGGGTATCACACCATTTCAGTCCTGATGTCATTTATTTGTGTAGGCTGAAACTAGACACAGCTCCCAGAAATGAATGATAGAAGTAAGGTTAAACCTTTCGTAGCCTTTTTACCCCCAGAGGTCCTTTTAGCACCGCTCAAAAACATAGAAGAAAGATGTCTCCTCCACATGTAGACTCAGGAGATTAGTCAGGTAGTAAACACTACGTCAGAGTAAAAGGGAATCGCATTATATTTCATGATAGCCTTTCCCTTGTTGATCTAAGTTATTGCTTTGTCTTATGACAAAGCCAAGTTGAGTCTTACAAGGGCTGTTTTATGTACAAACGCTAAAATAAACATGGCAGGAGTGCTAATGTTTGGTCTTACACCACTTAGCCAGAGTTGGATTTTTGCTCCACTTATTCGATTAATTTATGAATTTGAAGGCTTTCACTATTAGAAGCTTGATTATTTCTACAGAGAATGATTAATCTTTGATATAGTTGAAAACAACTTTACAGACACGTCTCTGCTCAAGAGCCTTAAAGGACTAGTGCAATGTTTTGGGAAATACACTTATTTGCTTGCTGAGAATTAGATCGATACATGCTTTTATGTCTGTATGCTAAATATACAGACAGCAGCCGATTAGCTTAGCTTCGTATAAAGACTTGAAGCAGGGGGAAATGGCAAGCTTGGCTTTGTCCAACGTTAAACAAAATCTGTCTACCAGCACCTCTAAAGCTCGCTAATTGACATGTTTTTATCTTGTTTGTTTATTCTGCACAATAACTGAAGTATAAAAATAACAAGTTGTAGTTTTACAGGAAGTTACGTGGTGGAACTATATCCTGGCTGGACACAGTGACTTCCTGTGAGGTTGCCAGGCAACCAATGGAGACTCCAGGAAGTCACTGCTCCCAGCCAAGAAATAGTCCAGCATGTAATCCCCCGTAAAACCGCAACTTGTCGAGCCAGGTAAGAAAGCCAATAAGCTTGTTTGCGCACTCTGACTATTGTTCATAGTGGTAAAATGAATAAACTAAACTAAACTAAAATTGATTAATTGTGTAAGTAATCTATCAAGGAACAAGACTGAGCGTCTATACCCGTGCTAACAGCTCTGTGAGGCAGAATTTTTGGAGGTATTTGGTCTTGAACCAAAGTATTGGACAAAACTGGAAATCTTTGACCTGATGATGGCGCTATAAAAAGAAGTTATGGGATCACCCAAGTTTTTACAATTCATCCTTTGGGGGACATAAATGTCTCTACCAAATTACATTGAAAATTGTCATTAGTTATAGCCCTAATAGCTCATATACTTAATATTTCTCAATAATCATACTCTTGAATAGACCAGGATTTGTTGCAGACCACCAGAGGCAGTGAAACGCACAATAAACACGCAACTCTCCCTTTTTCTTCCTTCATACAACATCATCTTAATGCTGGATATCGTTTCCTCTGCACTTTAAAGATGTGTGTGTCAGCTCATAAAGACAGTCAACCATATTTGCAATTTTATATCATGTTTATAGCGAGTCAGCCCTTCGGTCTCAGTAATTTGATCACCACATATTTGATAGTGAAGGAAGAGAAATTTCTTATGCATCTTTTCTCTCCCTCTCACTTGAATTTCCACCCCAGAGATTGACGGCCCCCGGCAGGTGGAGGTGAAGGATGTGACTGACTCCTCGGCTCTGGTCGGCTGGTCTCAGCCGGTGACTCCTATGGATAAAGTCACCATGTTTTACGGGCCCAGCTCCGACCCCTCTGATGAAACGAGTGTGGAGATTTTCCCCCCGGACAAGCAGTACAGCATTGACGGTCTGAGGCCAGACACCGAGTACAAGGTGTCGCTCATCTCCAGAAGTGGAGACATCACCAGTGACCCTGTCACCACCACATTCACTACAGGTAGGCTTGTGCTGCTGCTCATTGATGGATACACAGACATGTTCCTTCATTACAGTGAACACACACACACACACTGCAGTTTATTTTGACTCACTCACTACCACATACACCATCCTGCTGCAGGAAATACTCACAGGAGCACCAAATGTGTATTAATCCGCAGCTGAAAATAGTCCCCAACTAATGCATAATTTAATCCTGTTTGAGTGATGTTTGCTAAAAACTACTGAGCTTTTTTAAAGAATTAACCTATACTATATTTGTGACCCACCTAAAAGATTCACCACAGTAGGAACCAGTGGGCTTTGGACTGAGAGCCAACGACAGGAAGGGAAGTCGTAGTATTGAGAGACGGATAATTCGTTTTGGTCTTTTCATGGGAGTTGCTGACAATACAAAATAAATATAGAATAACACCAGCACTATCCTTTAATTCTGTGTAAACACTACCAAAAGCTACAGTGAAATCATATAGTATAGATATATGGATATATTTTACAGTTTTTATATTTATTTTGTGAGTGTTTGGGATGTGCATACTTCTGTTTGCATACTGCCAGTTGGAGTGGCCCATTTTCCAATAATAGCCAAAATTATGAATTCAATGTTTGTATAAATCTAAAGCTTGTGAGCAGAAAGTTGATTCTCCTAATATGATTATAAATGCATTTACCTCAGCCCTAGATGCCCCCAAGGACCTGCAGGCTGTGTCCCAGACAGACGACAGCATCACTCTGGAGTGGACCAACAGTCAAGCTAATATTGGCAGCTATCGGGTGAAATACAGTCCCATCTCTGGAGCGACTCACGGTGAGGAACTGTTCCCACGAGGACCAGGAGACACCACAAAAGCTACTATCACTGGTAAGGGGCAAAGAGACAAACATTTATTAAATACGACCACACACAAGTTGTATTAGTCATACCACATGGTAATTTTCCTTCTATGCCTCTGTATGGCAGGGCTAAGGCCAGGGACAGAGTATGGGATTGGAGTGACTGCCGTGAAGAATGAGAGAGAGAGCCTCCCTGCTACTACAAATGCAGCAACTGGTGAGAGACGCTGCCGAGCAGCTGTCCAAACAGTCATCCTTCACACCCCTTCATAAATACACAGACGGCCACGTTTGTTGATACAAATTGGGTGACGAAATGAAACTAATGGGGGAAAAGTGATTTATGATTGGTGTTGAGCATGCAACAGAAGTGAATGACAGAGTGTGAAATTTACCGTCAGTCAGTTTTACACTTTTTCTGTTCCGTCAGACCTCGATCCTCCCAGAGATTTCGAAGAAGTCGAGTCCACAGAGACCTCCCTCACTCTGAGGTGGCAGAAACCTCGGGCCAAGGTCAGCGCCTACAGGCTGGTGTACTTCTCCAGAGACGGCCAGGTTGAGGAGGAGGAGGTCCCAGCCGCGTCGACTAGCTACGTCTTGTCCAACCTGACTCCTGGAATGAGCTACACCATCTCTTTGACTGCAGAGAGGGGTCACAAGAGGAGCTCACCCGTCACCCTGCCTGCATCCACAGGTGGGTAGGGAACAATTTTGCCACAGTTCGATCTTAGAATAAATTATAACACACGCCTTCAAAGGAGGATAAAAACAGATGTGTCATGCAAAATATGCTGTTATGTCCCACAGAATTTCTTCAGGGCCTTAACATGCAGATGAAAAAACGTATTCAGATGGTACATTTTAAATTAATTCACACTTAGTGTAGTAGTATAGAGATTTGATGACTGATTTGATAATCCAAAATAAATCTGCTGCCGACGAACACCAAGAAAATGAGATGCTCTTACACCTAAATGATGCTTTCTTGATTTGTGCCTTTTTGTTTTCCTTGTAGCCTCTTTCACGTTTTATTTAGCTGACTCAGACGACCGCGAGCTAACGACTCCCACAGGCTCGGAGGACAATGTCATTAGCTTTGTGTATTTAGACCCCTCCGAGTCCCAGCTCTCTGGGACGGAGCCTGACGATGAGCTTGGAGCGCTGACAATCTCGGGCATCACGCCTGATGGATTTGACCTCTCTTGGAAACTAAAGGCTCGCAGTGTCTATGATAGTTTCGCAGTAGAGTATAAAGACACTCAGCCATTATCGGATGTGAGAGAGGTCCAACTTCCTGGAGATGCCACTGGCTCTAGAATCCGAGGCCTGAGGGCATCGACAGAATATCAAATAAAACTTTATGGAATAACCAGTAGCCAGAGATCTGCGCTACTGGAAGCTGTTGCAGTCACAGGTATAAGATTCTCTTTCAGACTGAATGTTTATTAGAGAAAATTTGTCCCGTTGTTCTTTGAGAGCTTCTCCCGTCAGTGGAAATGTTTCATAGAGGTCAAATAGTTGCGTATATCAGAGTAGCAGAATGATTTGCATGTTGGTATTTTACTCATTAAGATTTCCCAGCAAAGAATATTTGTTTATTACAACCATCATCTGCGTAACCTTTGGCATGAGTATGATGACGAACCCAACAGAGAAGATTGTATTTTCACCTCATCCCTTCTGTCATCTGACAAGGCTTCAGTACTGTGGCAGAATGTTGCTTCCTGAAATTCAAATACAAGAAGAAATCTGCAGAGGAAAGTACGTCCTCCCTGAGCCATTAATACCTTCAGATACAAGGTTATAGTACACAGGCTGTGCAGATTTCTTCCTGCAATTTCAGCTTTTAAATGCAACCATTTTGCTCTCTGAAAGCCTGCGTCACTAATTCCATCCACATCACTCATCGTCTTCAATCCCATTTACACAATTAAGTGATTCTCTAGCAGTCGGAGAAAATTACACCATACGTCACTCGCATGTCAAACAAGTGATTCAACAGTCTTTCTTTAAGGCAGCAGCAACAAAATGGCTGTGCATGGCTTCACCATCTATTTGAAGACAACTGTGTACTTCCACTCTGGTGGACTACTCAGAGCCTTCAAATATTAATGGCGCTGACTCAAGTGCCATTAATGCCTTAGCTGTTGCTTGTTGGTATAAACCGTGGTCCTGGAAAAACTGTGAGAAAAAGCTGAAATCTTCATGGGAATAATGTGGATAAAAGACTGAACTTATTTGATCTGAATTCTACAGAACCTTGTATTCTTTTTTTAACCCAATTTCTTCTTCACAGGTTCTTTTTCAGTCATCAGCAGAGCCGGTAACAAATTCACTCTTTAACCTGCTTTTATTCACTGTAGCACCCAAGCCTACCTCTCCAGATGTTCTTACGCTGAGCATCAAAGATGCCCCAACAACCCCACAGTCTGCTCTGGATGTTGAAGCAGTTCAAAACCCAGATCCCCTCCGTCCTCTAAACACTGAGGCTCCTTCTGATACCGGTGTGATGAGCTCAGGGGCTGAGCCTGAAAGCTCAAGCCTGGACGTATTGGGGGACCTCACAGTCAATGTTACCTCCACTAGCGTAAGCCTGGCTTGGTTGGCGCCTGATGGGACGTTTGATAGCTTTTTGGTGGAGCTCGGTGCTCCGTCAGGGGCGACACAAGCTCATGTGACCATGCTACCAGGAAGTGTGAGGAAGGCTGAACTAGAGGGTTTGTCCCCCTCTACACACTATGAAATTACAGTGCAAGGGCTGGTGGAAGGGAGGCGATCTTTACCTCTCAAAGTTTTTGCTACTACAGGTACATGGAAGCAAATATTTATTTTCGTAGGCATTCATCACAACCCATCATCATCACATCATTTTATTTTTTATGCTCTAAATATGTCTGGATGGCTGCATGGTACATTTTTTCCCACAGACGGTTGATGTTTTATAGTAAAAGAGAATCTTCTTTCATCTCATATTTTCCTTTGCTTAACCTTTGACTCGTATTTACGGCGGGGTACTCAGGCCCCAAAAACTCAAGAGAGAGATTTCAAGGTTAAAGTCATAATATATCAAGAAATTATGATATTTTAAATTTCAAGTCATAATATTTTGAAAAAATATGTAAAAGTCATGTTTAAAAATTAGTCATTTAAAGTTTAATATTTAAAGTCATCAGCTTTTTTTTCCACATAAATTTCAGAAGTATTTCTCAAAATGTTATGACCTTTTTCTTGTAATATTTTGACTTTGTTTTCTTAATAGTTCAACTTAAATCCCCCAATCTGAGATTACTTTTTCCCCAAACTGTGGCCCCAAATACTCTGCCATACTTATTGCGATGAATAATGTGCCTTGAAAAGTTATGTGAGAGTAATTTTTACAATCCATCTTGCCATTCAGTTGACCCCACTCTGATCTGTCTATCTACCAGAGGAGCTGAAGCCCATGGTGATGAACCTCACCATCTCTGACAATACATGGGACGGCTTCACTGCGTCCTGGAGCCCCACGGGGGCGGAATTTGACAGCTTTGTCATTGAGGTAACAAACTTGGAGAATTTCGCAGAGAGCCAGAACCTCACTCTGTCTGGAGACGCTTTCAGCCTGGGCATCTCCGGGCTGAATCCCAACACCAGCTACATGGTTGGCCTGTTTGGGATGTATCAGGGCTCCTTCCTTGAACCTGTGTACACTGAAGCCACCACAGGTACCTGCAACTTGCAGCGGTGCAGTGTTTTGTCCTCTAACTCTTTAACTTTCTCTCTTTCCTTTTGATTTTTAACTATCTTTCTATTTCAGTCAGTATTTGTGAAGCATACACAGACACTAGAACCTCTGTTGTCCCACTCACAGTGGAGCGTCCACACCTCGCTGCATGAAACGAGAACAACACAATAACCTCATTTCTGTTTGGTCATCACTGTCCAACACCCTGGCCACAGGGTGCTGCTTCATCTTAACCAACATGCCATGAACCATTCTTTACCCTCCAGCCACTGTTTCTGTCTAGCTGAGAGAGGGCTGGGTGATGGGCACCCGTGCCGCATCACTGATCCAAGCAAACGCCCCTCAAATGTTCACCCTTACCCCGAACTGCTCCCAGTTACCAAAGTGCATGAAGCCCCCCCCCTCCCCCTCCTCTACCATCCCCTGCATCGTGGAGAGGTTTGACGCTGATGTGCTGCAATGATTGCAAAAGCAAACCAATAACTTTCACCCTCACACGCCTGTCACACCATGACAGCGTGACCATCTCATTTCATCCCATCAACCCTCATTCAGTGTATAATTGATTAACCTTGAGGGATCACTTGCCCACGGATGTGCAAGCGCTCACATGTGAGTTTTAGTGACCTTTGAGTTCTGGTAGTTTGTGTGAATGACACGGAGATAGTTTGTTGATTCTGATAAAGTTTATTTTCACAGAACGTCAAAGTAAAGATACTCATTTCCTTTTGAACTACTAGGTGGCAAATGATTAAATCTTCTTGTCATTTATCAAGGTAAATAGCTGATAATACAATCTGAGGTTAACAGTAACGCCACCTTGTTTTACATCTGAATGATACCTAAATTGTCTGCTGCATGTTTGCATGCGACTGACTATATTCCTCATCGCATGTAGAAATATGTTTTTATAAGTTGAACTTTCCTGTTCTGCTTTGAATCGCTGTGGTGCAACATTATGCAGAATTTGTCCTGTCCTCAGTGTTAACAGATCAACTGCATGATCTGATTTTCCTCCATATGCATAAAAGAGACTTTATGTCTCATCATATTTCTTCCTTCGCCACATTTTTCACATTTAAATCAACACTTTAATTCGTTTAAACCTGCAGGCCAGTATTCTTCAGCTGTTTACTATGAAGGCTTTTGTGTTCTTCCCCTTGGCATTACATGTTTGTCTATCTAATTATTATCATGTTTTTGATAAAAGCAAGAGGCGGAATCGGTTCAAAATTCAAGCTGCTAAGTTAATTGTGCAAGTTCTTATGCAAAAATATATGCATGTATTTAATCTTTTATTAAGCTACTCAGACTATGAGGAATTGCAAGTGGGTGGTGGTGAGTGCCCTGTAACACTATACACATTTATATATGATAAATCAAACCAACCAGCTACCAATAATTCAATCCATGTATATTAGTATGTTCTGCAAAATGGTTTTGATGAAAATCTAATAATGGTTTCTCTCTTTAGTGAATCAACCAGTTGTTGGCAAACTATATATCTCAAACTTAACGTCAGAGAGCTTTTCAATCTTCTGGAACGGCACTGAAGGAGAATTTGATGGTTTTATCCTGGAGATAATTGATTCTGATTGGCTGATGGAGCCAAAGGAGTATAACATATCCCACAATGCAAAGTCCCATGACGTCACAGGGCTCAGGCCCAGCACTGACTATGTAGCCTACCTCTATGGGACATACAAGGGATCCCGAACAAGAGCTGTCAGTATTGTTGCATCAACAGGTATTTTGATTTTGTGTGTTTGTCTTACAAAGAATAGGGTTATCTATTATTAGCTTTTACATATTCTTCAGTTATTATCTGCTCTGTAAAGTTGATATGGGCCTGTACGCATTCACTGGACTTTAAAAAAAGACAAATACAGTACATGCTTTTTATTTCAATAAATGAATATATTTTATATTTTTCTCTCCCCTGTAGCTGAAGAGCCTGATTTGTCCAGGCTAGTTGTTTCTAACATTACCTCAGACAGATTTTCTCTGTCGTGGCGGACAGGAGAGAAGGCTTTTGATAACTTTATAGTAGAAGTCAGAGAGTCTGCTTTGCCCTCGCAGGCAATGGGGCGCGCTCTGCCAGGAGACGTGCGCTCCACAGTCATGGCCGGGCTCAAAGCGAGCACAAGCTACGACATAAAGCTGTACGCCAGCGCTGGTGGCCAGAACACACAGCCCCTGTTTGATGTAGCTACAACAGGTATCGCATTACATGCATTTTTTTGACACTGCATGTACCAACCACATTGTGACTTACCAGCACTCAGCGCAACATAACTGAAAAGCCATGTTCTTTTTCTGTTCAGAGGATGTCCCACAGTTGGGGCCCATATCTGCTTCATCTGTGAGCCCACATAACCTCAGCTTGTCCTGGAGCACTGTGTCAGGCCATTTTGATGGTTTTGTTATCCGGGTCAGTGACCCCGAGCAGCAGTCTGATACGCTGGAGTTCAGGCTGCCTGGTGAAGCCCGTAACTTTACCATCTCTAACCTGATGGATGCCACAGGCTATGATATTGAGTTGTACGGTATCTCTCATGGGCGCCACTCTCCCTCAGTGTTGGCCCACGCTGTCACAGGTACTACGTATTTTACTCATATCTTAAACTCTCATCACTTGTAGTTGCATATGGAAACAATGTGTGTTTTTTTTAACATTTTCAGAGCTTTTGCATCAAAACTTTGAAAGTACCTTAAAGGGAAATGTGTCTCCTGCTATCAGTGTAATGTACCAGAATAACTATTCGTAATTTATTGCAACTTAAACCAATATTTGTTATCTGCAGGTCTAAAGGCTGAAATGCATTAAGAGCAAACTTGACACGCATCATTAGCACCTACTGTTTTAACAATCTGGAAGCATTTTTTGGTGCATGAAACCATTTGATACATTAACAACAAAGAGGTCAGACATTCAGACATGGATGTTAAGTAAGCATGCTCTCTTTTTTTATATATATTTATGTTGTTCTGTTAGAGAGCAACCATCTTTTGTTACAAGCTTTGACAGAATAAGACTAAAAGTTTAGTTTTCATTTACTGTTTTATCTCATGAACATTGGCTGCAGTGTCAGTTGGCAAGCAATACAAGTATGATAAAGAGCTGGCATTCATTGTACTTTGCTTTTACAAAAAGAGTTGACACTTCTGTCCAGAGTGCACTCATAGAAATGTCAGTAGATGACATCAGGTGATAATTCGGGCTAAAAGCGAAAGCCACTGCAGAATTGTGTTAAAATGCAATACCACTAATGGCCACTAGATGTCTGTTCTATTAAAACAGTGCCAAATGCTACATCATTTTTCTACAAGAACTTTTTGTCTTCACATCTTGTGATGTACGTCTTCTAATTGTCTTGGGCAGCATCTTTGCCTTATTGTAAGTAATCCCAGCGGTGATGGTTCGTCACATCCTCGTTCACCCCTTTTCATTTTTTGGTTTTGTGGCTCCAGCTGATAAACCCAAATCCAAGCTTCAAAATGTCACTTTAGAAACCTTTTGGGTGAGGAAATTTTTCTACAGTCTATTGTAGAAGTACTTAAAGTACTATAATGCATGCCCTTAATGTGTTTTGGCCTTTAAATTTGAAAGATATTCAGATGTTCCCTTTTTGCCTCTTTAAAACTGATCACCCCACAGGAAAAACAGATTTTATGATTTGCTTTTGCAACCATTGCACACATTATCCTCCTAATGGAATCTTGTCCCCTCCCCCCCTCCCACATGTGTCCCCTCTCACACACAAATCAAACCCACTCCCCTGCAGCTCCTTTGCCCAAAGTGGAAAACTTGACCATTTCCAACATAACCCCCTACGGCTTCCGTGTGTCGTGGGAGGTGAAGCAGCAGCTGCAGCAGGAGGAATTAGCCCCCTCTAGTGGCGGCTTCAGCCACTTTCACATAGTGGTGACAGACTCTGGCTGGCTGCTGGAGCCTCAGGAGTTCACTGTGCCAGGAAACCAAAGTCACCTGGACATCTGGGGCCTCATCACCGGCATAGGCTATGAGGTCAGGCTGACCGGAGTGTCAGAGTCAGGGCTTCTCTCTCGGCCTCTGACTACAGTGGCTGTGACAGGTACCACTCACAGCAAGGCCCCCCTTGTCTTACTAAAAAGTGCAGTTCCTTATTTTGTCTCAACTACTGTAAATATATGATCATTAAAGTGAAGTTTCACCATCACAACCTGACAGGTCTGGTAATGGGATAAATCTTTGATGTTCATGTTTATTGTATAATAATTTAAAATAACAGAAGTTGCATGAAGATATAATTTATCAAAATTAGCTTGAGAACTGATACATTTTGATTAATGCCATGTTTGGGTGGTGAGGCTTCAGCTCAGTATTGTTACCTAACCCTAACTCAGATTTATAACACCACTCTTTTTCCAGAATGATCTCACCTTTCTTTTATTTTAAGCATTTTCTTGGTATGCAGCTTCGTCACCGGGAGGAAGAGATGTGGAGCTCCCGTCTGTTTCTTCTTACCTCCAAAATATGAGCAAGCATATTTGTTTGTTTTCATATTTTAAAATGTGTTTTCCTTCAGATTTCTGACCACAAGATGTCTGCGGACGTGATACGACTATCGTATCATGTCTGTGGACTTCTTTTTAAAGTTACTTTCACCACGCTGCTGTCTTTTTCGTGCTGGTTTATCGATCTGGCTAGAACTCCAGTGGATGGACACAGACCACTGAGTAAAACGAAATGATCAGAAGTAGGAAAACACTGATAAATCAACAGGACATTCTGAGCATGAAATGTCGGTTGATTTAACCTCTAATCTCATTTGTTTCATTATCTTTGAATGCACTGAATGCATCGAGGCTGGCCTTTGAAGACGCATGGGGACCTCGTCTCCAACAGAACCGTTGGAGCCTTTTATGGAATGTGAAGCTGACATAAATAAACATTTACAAAAAGCATCTTGTCCTTTTAATTCACCCAAACGTATGCCCTTGTAGCCCGTGTGCTGTGTTTTTGACTGATTTCCACTAACGGACACCTGAGCATGGCAGATCGGAGGTGGTGGACAAAAAAGGCGTTCAGGCTGGAATGTAACCCTGTCCGCCGCCTGGAAACCTTCTTGCCTGATTGCTTACTTCTTCCAAACTGATGTCTTTGGCCATCTCTCAGAAGCTGATGAATATTGCTGGGAAAACACCAGACCTACTGCAACGTTGTGTTTCCTTGTCTAACCAGAGGCTGAGCCGGAGGTGGAGCATCTCTTTGTCTCGGACATCACGGCCGACGGTTTCCGTCTGTCGTGGACAGCTGATGAAGACATGTTTGACAGATTTGTGATAAAAATAAGAGACAGCAAAAGATTAGCCCACCCTCAAGAGTACAGCGTCCGTGGCGATGAACGAACCAAGGTTTTAACTGGACTCATGAGCGGCACTGAGTACGAAATTGAGCTTTATGGTGTCACATTGGACCAACGCTCCCAACCTATTACTGGGGTTGCTCAGACAGGTATATGAACAATGCTGCAACGTGTGCAGTTTTATACTAACTACTAAACTTTCTGAGTTTCGGGTGTGATATCTGCTGTCAGAGAACTGAACCCACAGTCCCACTAATCTTTATTTCTCTGGTTTAGGCTTAACTCCATGTCTGACTCTAATGGAAAATTGTCTTTTGGGAAACATAATTTCTGGAGTTTAATTTGGATCCCTTGAGCTCATAGTTCTCTTTTTCTCTTGCAATGTTGCTGGACATATTTTCTTCACTTTAATGCCCTTTTTTTCCTGCTTTCCTGTCTGCGCATATCCATTTGCTAGGCCTGAGCACTCCAAGGGGACTTCACTTCTCTGAAGTGACTGACTCCTCAGCTGTAGTTCACTGGTCCATGCCTCGCTCTCCAGTGGATAACTACCGTATCACCTATATGCCCTTTGAAGGAGGTAAGAGGTCAATCAGGGTCACTGTGTTGCTATAGCTTACTGCTGGTTTAAATTCAATTTTCAGTTTAGATTTACATTTGGATTTTGTTACATAGTTTAGGTTTAGTTATTCAATAAGTATTTAAATTATGTTTTAGTTTAAGTCATTTTAGCCTCGCTAGTGGCACAGCTCTAGGGATGGCAATGTTGATCTGGTCAGTCGGTCCACCACTTTGGTCCAGACTGAAATATCTCAACAACTGTTGATTGCTATGAAATTTTGTGCAGACATTCGTGATCCCCAGAGGGTGAATCCTAATGACTTTGGGGAACCTCTGACTTTTCCTGTAGCGCCACCATTAAATGACATTTTAGTTTCTAGTTAAATGTCTCAACTACTTTTGGACTGATCCATTAAATTTAGTACAGACATGCATATCCACCTCAAGATGAATTTTAACAATTTTGGTGATCCTTTTCACTTTTCATCTAGTGCCATCATCAGGTCAAAGGTTTCCAATACTTTGGTTTATGACCAAATACCTGCAAAACTAATGACATTCCCATCAGCCTCAGCTGTACTTTATGTCTTGTGCTAATTTGCCAATGTTAGCATGCTAACATGCTAAACTAAGATGGTAAACATGGTAAAAAACATTTAAACATTTTGCTCAAATCACCTGTTTAGGTATGTCTATAGACTATTTTCTGCTTTGTTTTGTTTTTTTCTATTTGTTTATTTAGCAAGATCAATTAACAGTCATTGACTGTCCCAGAGTTAGTCAGATAGCTCAATTTCATCAGCAGTCCCTGGGCAGTCAAATCCACAAAAGAATTATGGGTATTGTTCTCTAGACAACAAAGGCAGAGTTTACCACCACCCACCACAATACAAATAAAATACTAAGTAGACTACAACAGAGCTTAGTTATGGAAAATGCTGTGGAAATGTACTGGTAGATAAAACCTGTCACCACTTGGCTGATCCTCGGCACTCATCATTTTTATGTAAAATACGTGTTTTTTTTTCATATTCTGTCCTCTCTGCTCCGCAGGAAGCCCAATGACGGTGACTGTGGACGGCAGCGTGTTTGAGGCTTTGCTGCCCAATATGATCCCTGGCAAAATGTACCAAGTGACTGTGAGTGCTGTGAAGGGTCTGGAGGAAAGTGACCCCAGCACTGACACAGTAACCACAGGTTGGCTTTCTTCTTCTCTTATGCAACACTCATAAGCTCTGCTTCAGTCCTCCTGACTTCTAATGATGTTTGAGTCAGTTCGTAGAAAATTGAATTGAAGCCGTGTCTCTTGACACCGTGTTCCTGTTTGTGCCCTTCAGGTTTGGACAGACCTCAGGGCCTGACTGCAGTTAATGTCACTGACACCTCAGCCCTGTTGCTGTGGCAACCCTCTGTGGCCACTGCTGATGGCTACGTCATCACTTACAGTGCTGATTTAGGTGTGTTTCTGTTCTGGTTACAGTAATTTCTCTGCATTAACCCTTAATTTAGAAGTGAAAGTGATATTTCTGTTCATCACCCTGCTTTCCTCTCACAAACTATCAAAGTGTGTATAAATGACAAATTTAGCCTCACTTTGTGTGATTTGATTTATTGATGTGAGTGTGCCCTGCCTCACAGTGTCCCCCGTGGTGGAACATGTTTCTGGGAACACAGTGGAGTTCGAGATGGGCTCCCTGGTTCCAGGAACCCACTACACAGTTGGAGTACATGCTATGAAGGAAGCTCAGAAGAGTGACTCTGCTCTTACTGAATTCACCACTGGTAGGCTTAGACAGGAGACCTGTTAAAGAGTATGACCTGAAGCTGAATTTATATAGATTCTTGTATATTTTGTAGCTACAGTTATTTTAAATGAATGATAAATCTACAGTGTGATGTTGTATTTTTCAGATGTGGACCCTCCTCGTGATCTGACCGCTATTAACATTCAGACTGACAGTGCGACTCTCACATGGAGACCTCCGCAGGCCGCCGTCACTGGTTACACACTCACCTTCTCCTCTGCTGATGGGGTAATCAGGGTATGTACATCCTGACGTCAGTTCAATCACTGACAACACCGGTGGTTTTGCTTGTTTAAACCCAAAAGCCACAGACTGCGTAGACTCATTGTTACTGACCATTTTCCAAAGCATACCATGACGTTTTGGATTGATTTCCTAACTTTTAGGCGGCCATTTTTTCAGTTTACACCAACAGGGAATTATACAGTCAATTATAAACTTTATTTTTGGTCCATTAAAGGAAACTCCGATATCTGAGACCTGCTTTTGAAGAGTAACTTCTCAAAGCAAGAAACTACCAAATTCACACAGTCTGTTTTATATCTTCTAGGTTTGATTTTCTGTCACCATAGCTCATGAATGCAACACTTTCTGGGCAGCAGCAGTCAACTTATATCTTATAAATTGATAATAAATGCAAAAATAGAAGCAAAAATATTTGTAATTTGATGGATTACTTATGTCAAGCATGTTTCGAGTCTTCTAGTCATTTTCCAATGACCATAAACCCATGGCTATAAAACCAAATGGTATTCTTTGGAAAATGGCAGTAATGCAAAATGTGCACATTTTGAAGTTAAATCTCCAGTATGGCCCTGCTCTTTGTAAATGCTTTGTGTTCATATGTGCATGAATTCAGGAAGTGGTGCTAAGCCCGACAGCGTCCTCTTATAGCATGACTCAGCTAACCGGCTCCACAGAGTACAATGTCAGACTGCAGGCCATCGCTGGAGCCCAGAGGAGTCGTCGCATCAACACCGTCTTCACTACCAGTAAGGACGAAAACACACACAAGCACACATACCCTCTTTTTTTTTTTGTCTTTAATCGTTTGTGTGTGTTGCCTAAAA
>NTHP01000309.1:174801-187734 GCA_003416845.1 Oplegnathus fasciatus
TTTTTTAGCAGTGAAAGATCGGGTGATGGGTTACGCAACAGTCCAGATGCACGTTAGAAAGATATTACTTCTTCTAACGCAAATTCCGTTCATTTAATCTGAAAAATAAGCACAGGTGATCTGACTGGAATATCAATCTGTCTGAGCTGTTCCCAATGGATTTTATTTTCCCTTTCTTTTCCTTTTTCAAGACCTTGTTTCTTTCCAAGGCCCTCGCTCTCGCACGATACCGTATCCCGCCTTGTGCACTTTTTATATAACAGAGATGAAGATAAAGCAACTGTGTCGTCTAAGGTCTCTAAGATGATGTCTTTTTAATGTGTGCTTCTAGTTGGACAGTTGTACAGACGCCCTAAGGACTGTGCTCAGATTTTATTGAATGGAGAGACGACCTCAGGTCTGTACACCATCTATGTGGCAGGAGAGGAGAGCCAGCCCATCCAAGTCTACTGTGACATGACCACAGATGGCGGAGGATGGATGGTGAGTAAATCAACCTGCTGGAATCCAATTAAAGGCAGTTTTGAAACCATAATTAAAAATGAATAGGATATGATCATACCTACGCCTGTTTTCCTAATGATAGACCGCAACCTCAGCTGTGCTTGTTATGATTACCATGAAGCTGTTGTGACACTCATGAAAGTCAGTCCTCTTCAGGTTTTCCTCAGACGCCAGAATGGAAAGCTGGAATTCTACAGGAACTGGAAGAACTACACTGCTGGCTTCGGTAACATGAATGATGAGTTCTGGCTGGGTAAGAGCACTCGTCTTCTAGTCTTACTGCCCTCACCTCTCTCTTTCACTCAGTCCCTTCCTAATTCACACATACTAAATTATTACAGGTCTTTCCAACCTCCATAAAATCACGAATTCTGGCCATTATGAGCTGCGAGTGGACATGAGGGACAATGGGGAATCAGCCTACGCTCAGTACGACAAGTTGACGATTGCAGAGCCAAGAACACGCTATAAAGTCTACATAGGGGCGTATAGTGGAACAGCAGGTAGGTATTATGTTTAAGGATTAGTTGGACACGTCTGTCCGATAAATATGAAGCTGCAGCCAGCAGCCAATTAGCTTAGCTTAGCATAAGGAATATTTAGAGGTGCTGGTAGGCGGATTTTGTTACCTTCGGACAGAGCTAGCTGTTTCCAGTCTTTATGCTAAGCTCAGCTAATAGTCTCCTGGCTATACAGTAGCTATATACTAAACACAGATATGGGTGTGGTATCGATCTGCTCATCTAACTCTTGGCAAGAAAATTAAAATATAATTCCCCCCAAATCTTGAACTATTCCTTTAAGAAAAGCCACTATGGAAGCTTTATTTAATCTAATAGACTGTCTTTGATTTAATTGATGTTCACATGCATAAACCAAAGGAGCTGTGTTTTCTTATATCTTTACCAGGTGACTCCATGACTTACCACCAGGGTCGGCCCTTCTCCACCTTTGACAATGATAATGATATTGCTGTCACCAACTGCGCTTTGTCCTACAAAGGCGCCTTTTGGTATAAAAACTGTCATCGTGTCAACCTCATGGGGAAATATGGTGACAACAGTCACAGTAAGGTATGTACACTTTACACATGTTTCATCAAATCTCTGATTATGTGTCTATATGTCCATTTTTCCTATTTTTATCCTCCCCCAGTTGCTCATAATAGCTTTTTTACTTGCTATTAACAGTATTTTAACCAAATATCTGTGACTTCCTTTTACACTTTCTTCAGAGAAATAAAGCACCAAACAAGTCATGGGGGCCTTATATCTTAATATTTGTTGTAACTCTTGACAAAGCATTTCCCAAAACAGTTATTTTCTGACATTTCCAAAAAATGTTCCACGCTCTCCAACATTTCTGACGTCTATGTAACTGCTTATTTTTCACCTTCAGTGTAATAAAGAAACAAATCAGATTTTCCTCCATGTCTGTGAATTGTTGGATGTATGGTGTGGGGAAAGATGACTCCGATGTGTTAGATATCTCACTGTTGGAGCCTCTTTCCCATGATTTGTATTCTGTTTTTTCCCACAGGGGATCAACTGGTTCCACTGGAAGGGCCACGAACACTCAATTGAATTTGCAGAGATGAAGATTAGGCCCGCCAACTTCAGAAATTTTGAGAGCAGAAAAAAACGATCATAGACTCCTCGTGAACCCCCTGCTCGTCTACACCTCATCTCCATCCCCCGAGCCTTGTCAGCAGTCATGAACTGTGTTCCCTCATCCTCAAATCATGCTCTAAAATACACACAAACAAAGACAATCACACTGAATGTAATTCAGTTCTGGCTGTGAGAAATGAATCTGGTAAAATAACACCAAAGAATCAAACAATTAGCCGTTTTTGTGTAGCCGTCCCAATTTGGCACTGTTGTATGTGTGATTTTATTTCTGCGTTCCCACATTTTGGGTTCCAAAAGAAAAGTAGCGGTGAGTTTGATGAGCGTGAATGGACATACAATACATGTGTTATTGGGACCAAACATCTGTAATCATATGAAAATTCATTGTAAAATTGTGTTAATGGATCCACTGAATCAGTCACATGTCAAAGGCACATAGTCAGAAGGCGTCAGGCCGCTCACATCCCCTAAAGTGATGGGAAATTAATTCAAGGTTGAATTAGTTCAATTCCTCCATCTTAAACTGAGTTACTGGCATAGATAAATTATATAAAATGATACATCTTAATGAATATATGAACTCTATGAAATGTTGTCTTATATATACTGTACAACCAAGAGGAGGCCACTAAAACCATTGAATTCATATTTAAATTTTTGATAGAGAAAAATCTGATGCTCTGCAACCTTCAATACAAATAAAAGTATTAGTTTGATAAAGGTGTGTGTGAGCTCCTCTTTTTTAAGTAGACATGTAAATGATTTCCACCTCCACTCCAGCAGATGGCAGTGTTTACTCTCTATGCAATACTAGTGGGGAATGTATGATGTTCTGTATGTATGTGGCGCTCTGCTACTTAGGAGTATGTTTTACAGAGCAGTTGACAGTAAGTACATTCATTATGCATGATAGCTGCACATCTTGAAAAGTATTAAAGTACCAATTCAGTTCCCTCAAAAAGGCCTTAAATTTCATTTACAAATATCTTGAATATTTTTCCTTGTGGAGTTTCAGCTACAGCTGCTGGGAAGCGAATCGACTCATTACGAGCAAATGTCCACATTAGCAAAAACTTCAATTAAGTAATTCTTTTTTAATTGGTTAATCCATCCATCAATTTTTTGCTGCTTATCTGGGTCCAGGTCATGTTAATTGATTAGCTCTAATAGGGATTATTGTTATATACAGCTGGGAAGTACAGATAGAAATGTGGCATACATTTCAATAAATCTATGTTCTTAATAAATAACTGTAGGCCGTACTGTCCTTGTTGGTTTTTCCTCATTCTTTAACCCCTGTGACCATGAAAAAGGTATTAAATTGCATTCTAGGTGGTATTACAAAGTCTTGCATTTAATCTGGCAAACACTGCAGAAACTCTTATTACGCGTTTGATATCGGAAAACGTTCTTCAGTTAAATAAATAAATAAAAATAAAATCTTTGTCAACTTTATTGCAGGAGGAGGGCCTTTACTCTCAACCAAGAAACTAAGCTTTAAGAATTATTTTCAAAGTTCTGTTTGGTATTATGCATTTTTATAAAAGTCTTCTTCTATAAACCTGTTGTATAGCCACTATTTCTGTACCAGGATTTCTTCACCGTTGCAAAATTTAGGTTAAAATAAGTGTTATCTTTCTTTTGCAACTGGAGCCCTTTGGAGCCTTTTGTGCACAAGGTTTGCAAAAATCAATATCTTTCTACAATTGTCATCAAATCCATCCTTTAGACAAACTGTTCCAGATCTAAAGGGAAACTTACTGTGTTGCTGTTCACTGGCTCTGTTACACTCATCACCTGTAACAAGGGCGGACGTTGGTGTTGGAAGACTGGCCATTTTCTTAAAAGAGCCTTAAATAAGGGATCATTTTAATGAAATATGACTGACCTACGTGTCCTACTCTCCGTTGCATTTGGCTTGCAAGCAGTGTAAGGTCATTCCAGTCTTTCAACATCAGGCAGGTGACCTCGTGATCACTCCCCACCTTTTGCAGCTTGGATCATTCATCTTGATCTGCAGCCACCTTGGCGTCCTCTCTGCACCCTCTGGTACTGTGTGTTTGTTTTGCAGCTCACTTTAATGGGTACATCAGATCCTCCTAGAAAGCAGTCAGACCAAGACTGAATGTTTGGTCTAGTCACGATCACGCCGATAGTTTCTGAGTATCCGTGCTCAGATCAACCTTCATGTGTTCGGAGAAGCCTGACACTCTCAGCTGTTGAAGGTTGATGGAACATTTTGTTTGAAAATGACCATGAGGAATGACGAGACACTAGATGTCGGCTGGCACAGAGCTGGGAGTTTTCCACTTAGAAATAACTACTGACCTGAATTTCTGCCTATGCAAATCGCTAAGATCAGATTTCATCCTGAGACGCTTCTAAGTAAGGACTGCGAGGTCATGAGTCAAGCGACCTTGTAATATAGCGCCGAAGAGCACCAGAGAGTACCCTCAGTGTTGGAGCTTATACAATTGTCTGGCACTTGTGTTTGTCAAAATCAGGACCACATTTCCCATGACCCCGATTACTTCCTGTTGTCAGGAGGACAGATAAGAGCCGATAACGGCCCTTGTTAAGAGGTGATATGTTTTCTGAGGGATTCATGAAATAGCCAAACTGCCATACACATGGTTTTTGCAAAGTAAAGATGGTTGCTGTTTGGTGCTGTAAAGCCATTTCTGTTTGTGCCCTAAATCCAGCAGATTTTTCTAGAAAGCTAACCAAGGAAATGGCTAGATTTTAGGTTTCTACTGCTTTTGGGACCACCACTTTGGTCCAGACTGAAATATCTCTACAACTATCGGATGGCTCACCAATTGGAAATTTTGTACAGACATTCGTGATCACCAGAGGATGTATCCTAATGGTGATTCCTTGAGGTTTCCTGTAGCATCACCATGAGGCTGACATTTGTTGTTTTTGAGTGAAATATCCCGACAACTGTTGGATGGATTGCAGAGACATTTAGTACTCGCATTCACGTTCCCCTCAGGATGAACCGTAATAACTTTGATGATCCCCTGGCTTTTTATCTAGAAAATTTCAATTTGTCCAATTTGGTTAATGACCATAATGCCTTCAAAAGTAATGACATTCCCATCAGCCTCAGCTGAGCTGTGTGTTTAGTGCTAATTAGCATGCTAACACGCTAATCTAAGTTGGCGAACATGGCAAACATTATATCAGAATGTTTGTCGTCTTTGTAAGCATGGCAGCATGCCTACATTAACATTTAGGTCAAAGCAATGCTGTGCTTAAACTAGCACAGACTAGCTAGCATGGTTAATAGCAGGTGATGTGTTGTCCTGTTCGGCCTAATGTTGCGTCACTGCTTAAGCTAGCGTGGCTGTAGACTCTCGTGGCTACATAAATGATACTACATGTAGGCCAAAGTGAAATGTGGATTTGACATCCATGAGCTCTATTTGAGCAGATGCTTACAAACACTAACTGGTAGCAGTTTTCAAGTAAATTCACTAAATTCAGTGAATCTGGAGTCTTCCATGCTGGTGTTAGCATGTCACTCAAAGCACCACTTTGCCTGAAAACAGCTTCACAGAGACAATAACACAGCTGTAGACTCCAAGTCTTGTTTGATTTTAATTTATTTGAATTTAATTTGAATTTTTTTCCACACTAGAAAGTATAACAAAGTCACTACAGTAACGTACTATATACTTCCTATAGGGTCATATACAGTAGGCCTATAGGCTGCAGTTGAACAGGGACCTGCGTCAATACATGTGAACCAAAATTAGCCAACAGTTCTCAGAAGTGTCACGGTGTTGCTACACATTGTGATACTCTCAGTATTTGCACAGTGTTATATCATTGTTTGCTCAAAGAGCTGCCTCAGATTTACACAGCCAACTCTCTCCTGCTGATGCAACAGGCTAAAGACAAGTCTGCCTTTTCACAGTCTGGTTTCTACTCAGTTAAATGAAATTAGCATTTTATTAGGTAATGTTTTGTGTATTATTATTATTAGGGTTTTTCCAACATGTTACCAAACAGACTTGGAATTGTATCTGGGTGCAAAATGTATTCTGAAAGCAACATGAAGACCATCCAGAGCTTTTACTTCATGAGGTCAAATAGGAGCCGAAATAAAAATGTGATTTCCGTATGTGCCAGTTGAGCAAAGGTTACTCTGTTGCCTAAGAAAACCTGTTTGCATTAGTCACGCCATGCAGCCTCGCTGAAACACGCTGGACTGCCATTAATCATGTTTTTTTCGAGGAAACTTTTTCCCAAGAGTCTGTGCTATATTTGAATTGGCTCTGCTCTCAGTGCAGAGTCCCTGGCACTGTGTGAACACGTATCTAAATCATCTGCCACGGCCCTGTCAGTGTGCTCCACACTACTTTCCACTCCAATACTGGACATATGTAATTGAAAAACAGGTAATTTCACGCTCGGTCTGATTATTCTATATGCTGAGTGAATTCCTCATGCATGTGCTGTAAAGTGAAGATGACGGTGGCATAAAGAACATGCTTTAATTTTGGTATTTTATGTTGAAGCCTGCAGATATAATCTGAATTTTCTTTTTGACTGTTTTTAAACTGAGGTTGGGGTATTTTTCTTATTCATCCCTAAAAAGAGTTTTTTGTGGGCTAAAGAAAAGTATAAAGCACAAACACAAGAAGTTTAACTCCAAGCTGACTGTACAGCAAAGAGACGTTGCATTACTTTGCCTGGGGGACTGCTCAAGACAAACAAACAGCAGAACATTATGCAAACGTGGGACATTGATTAATACTGCATATTCTCTAATGTGCTGCATTCAAGCAGCAAATAACAGCAGCACTGC
Organism: Oplegnathus fasciatus; assembly: GCA_003416845.1. Lineage (NCBI taxonomy): Eukaryota > Metazoa > Chordata > Actinopteri > Centrarchiformes > Oplegnathidae > Oplegnathus > Oplegnathus fasciatus. The sequence goes on from NTHP01000309.1 coordinate 181,753, forward strand.
AGAGCAAAAGCTTGTCTGGTACAGGAAGACTTACTGTAGGGCTAGTTGTTAACTATCACAGCATTATTGATATTAAGATAAGATAATCATTTATTGATTCCCAGAGGGGAAATTTGGATAATGTTGATGTGTTGCCATGGTGACTGACCTAATTAAAATCACATGGTGAAAAGTCACATTTATCATCACGTCCATCACATTGTGTCATGTGGTTATATAATGTATGTATACTGTACATACACACTTTATTTTTATATGAATGTCTCAGGAGATTATAAAATGTTAATTTTGACCATTTCATGACTTAATCCTTTAACATGAACTATTCCTCCATGCCTCTAGAGACCTGTTGCTAATGTAATACAAACTGAGCTACAAAGTAAAGTAGTTTAATTTTGTATGTTTTCAGGACATAGTATTTGCATTAATGAACCCCTCAAAAACCTGTTTTTGCTATTCATTTTTTCCAATACATATACATATTGTGCCGTGTTACCCATAGGCTACTGTAACTGCTCAATGACTGGCACCAAAAATGTGTGAGCACACCCTCTGTTCTGTGGTCATTGCAACATGCCTTTGTGCAGTCAGGCATTTTGCAGTTCAGTTCATGTCCTCTGAGTCAGCATGCTCTAATTCTGAATGATCTGATTCATCACTTGAGACAAAAATCTTCAGTGTCAAAACTACCATTTGGATCCAGACGTCTTGGGTTGCTATAAACTTTTTAGGAAAAAATAGTCGAAAAATAATTATTTTCAACTATTTAGACAAGATAGAGTATAATATTGCTATTGATTTAGGGTTAAAATTAACTGCACTGCATTAATCCAAAGTGGTCAACAGTTAAAAATGATGCAGTGCCTTGGTAGGATATTATTTATCCCATGAAATAATGCACAGCTCTTTATGTGCATGATACTGTAGAGTCACTTACATAACATGAAGGATTGTGGAAAATTATCCCTCTATAATCGTTAATCATTGTGATCATCTCCTGACATCTGTGGGCTCAACAATGGATGCAGCCATCCGACGTGTCATCAAAATTAAAGCGTGGAAAATGAGAGAGAGGGTCTCATGAGCTTGGGCTGGCTGAGCGTCAGTGACCTCCCATGTACATACCAACATGCATCGGAGGTTTATAACCTATCAAGATGCTGAGTGATCTCCTCTAATGGATCCCTATTTCATAGATTAACAACAGAGCTCATTTAGTTAATCACTGAGGATTGGATCAAATTTATAGATTTGATGCTATTGTCCATTTCAGAAAAGCAGAGCAATTACACGAAAGCCTCAAGGCCACGTGTCTGACCTCTGATTAAAAGCCAAGAAAGCAGAGCTGACAGCTACATTAAACTGAATTATTTGACTTTAGCTTTGAAGCAATGCCAGTTTTTATCTCTTTTGTTCTGTATACACTTGCTTTCTCTCCTTTTAGCCCAAATGAAGTGAGCTTGTAATCCTTACATTACAGTGCACGGCCATTCCTCCTTCGCTTTGCATTGAGCGCATTAGGGGCAAAATACATTTCATTAGATCGCTGCAGATGTACGTCAAGTTGGACCTGAGCCTAAGAGGATTGTAGCTGTGTTTAGAGCATGCATGTTGAACCTCACATATGACTGGCTCAAGCTGCTTCATTGCAGTGCTACATACTACAAAGATCGCAACCCCAATTTCTTTACTTCATCAAGTTGCCATCTGGACTTGGGGCATTTGGGGCTCAAAGCTCCTTACAGGAAATTCTAACAAATTCCATCAGCATATACATTTGTGAATGTATAGGTCAAGTCATGCATGTCCACAGAATTGCAATAGTAGTCCTGATTAAAAAGCTTGTTTTCTAACTAAAAGACATGTACTTTGTTTATATTGCATTTTGAAGATAGACATGTAGGTGCTTTGATTAGATGGTGTCCAATTTTTCTGAAAAATATCTCTACTTTTGCATTCAACATTATGTTTTTACGTTTTGTTACGTCCTTAAAGGAATAGAACATGTGGGGAAATTTGCTTTCTTGCCGAGAGATAGATGAGAAGATCGATATCACTCACATGTCTGTACGGTAAATATGAAGCTAGTTAGCTTAGCTTAGCATAAACACTGGAAGAAGGTGGAAACAGTTAGCCGTCTTGCAGCACCTATAGAGCTCACTAGTTCACATTATATCTCATTCTTACACTTAAGTTTTCGTACAGAATAAACAAACATGATATAACGTGTTAATTAGTGAGCTTTAGAGGTGCTGGTAGATGGATTTTTTTCACCTTTGGACAGAGCCAGGCTAGCTGTTTCCAGCGTTTGTGCTAAGCTAAGCTAACCAGCTGCTGGCTGCAGTTTAATATTTACCATACAGACATAAGAGTGATATCAATCTTCTCATTTCATTTTCTGCAAGAAAACAAATAAGCGTGTTTCCCAGAATTTTAAACCATTCCTTTAAATTGCACTCACATTTAAGGAGGATGATCCCTTACTCTTCAGCATTCTGTGTTTGTGTGTATGTATGTTCATTCCAGCTCCTGTGGGTTTGTGTACATGGATGAATACTTAAACTGTGCAACAGTCATGCATTAGTTTTGTTAATATGTTGCGAAAAAAAACAAATCAACTCTGAAAATCCCTTTATGATATCTGTTGTACCTGCTCATATTCCCCCTCTCTCTCATTTGATGATGGTTTTAGCTCTGCAGCTCCAACGGTGACATAACATCCCGGCTCAGAACAGGAGCACACGGGCTCGGTGATGGGGATTACAGCTCATTCTTCAGAGCGCTGCGTTTATTTTAGGGTCCGACTGGATAGAACAGGATTAGCATCACAATGAATCCCCGGGCATTCAAACCCAGAGGTCAGCTCCTCTGTGGCCTTTGACATTTGAAATGTTTATAAATCCCCATCTGTGTTGTGATAGCTAAACATAGATTTGATCAGCTGTCATTCCAGTGAGGTGTCCATTTTTGATAAGTGCCGTGCTTTTTTAGAGGGTCCGTCCAGTGGTGACAGGTTTTATCTGCCAGTGCGTTTTCACTGCATTCTCAGTTGCTTTACTGTAGCTCCTGGTCCACTTTTGGTAAATGATTTCTTGAGGTAATTTTTATTTGTATTATGCTGGGTGGTGATAAACTTTATCTATGAAGTGAATACATATTATATATGTATGAATATTGCAATCTGTGACTGCAATAGCAATTCACTCTCTGTCTTTGATGGAGCTGATGTCCTGACATGTATATCAAATAAATAGCAAAATGTCTTTATAATAGTGATAATAATAATAATAATAATAATAATAATAATAATAATAATAATAATAATAATAATAACTTTATTCATATAGAACTTTACTGAGCACAGTTACAAAGTGCTTAATAGTGAAACAAAGTGAACAATAAAAAAAATGCTAAAATGATGAGACTACTACAAATTTTTACAAGTAGGACACAAACAATGAAGAGCAAACAAAAATGAAAACCAAAACAAGTTAAAACATAATTAAATTTTAAGAAAAGGCTTTACAATAAAAGTGAGCTTTCCTCAAATTTCAAATTTCAAATTTAAATTTCAAACTGAAAAAATAAAAAGTGACTTAAAAGATATTACAGAGTTGGCAGGTAAGCAGCTGAAAGACACGCACTAAACAAGTCACCCAGAGTGAAACAGGGAGACACAAAGATGCAAGAATGGGAGTGATGTGATCTGATTTCCTAGGGCGTGTTGGGTAAGCAAGAGGCGGGCATTTGACTTGAGGTTTAGGCTGGAGTAAAGAGAGTTACAATAGTCCAAGTGAGGGGAAATAAAAGCATGGTCTACTCTGTTAAAAATAATTTAATTCTAGTTATTGTCCTCAGCTAAGGGAAACATGACTGTAATACCGTGGACAGTTGGTTGGCAAACGATAGGTTTAAGTCAAATATAGCGCTCAGACTTCAAGCAGACTCCTTTATATTGGATGAAAGACAACCCAGTTGGGATTATAGAGGAACTGTATAGGAAGAGGGGCAAATAAAAGAAAAGAACAAATAAAGAAAAGAACATCACATTTTGATTCATTTAGGTGCAGAAAATTCCAGCTGTTATGGTTGGACAGACAGCTGAGGAGTCTTGCTACACTTACAGTGTCACCAGACTTAAAGGGGAACTCCACAGATTTTACACATCAAAGTCTGTTTACAGGTCTTGGGAAGAACTACTGCATATGTGAAAAAAAAGTTGTATAAAGCCTTGTGTGGCTCCAGAGGGAGCTGCATGAAGTCTGATAAATACCTTCAAGTCATGTCACTTGAGTCAGCGTCGGTTGGGGCTGAAGACTTCAAGATTGAAAATGAAAAAATGAGCCAGTACTAGCATAACACCCAAATCTCCAACTTGACTGTCAGTGGTCAAGTTGCTTTGTTGGTAATGTTTATGATATCTCTGGCTCTGCTGCATTGATTGTGATCTCTTTTTTTTTTTTTAAAAACTGTCCCTCACGAGATGGAAATATTAAATGTTATTAATACTATATAATATCTGGCACAGTGGTAGCATGTAAATGGAAAATAAAAGAGGACCTAGAATTGACCCTTGAGGGACACAACAGGTGAGGGGGCATGGCGTGGAAGAGGCCCTCCCAATTTCAACAGTGAAACTTGTATCGCAATGATAGTAGTGAAACCAAGCAAGAGCTGTATCTTTAAAAGCGTACTCCACCAATTTAGCATTGCACTCCTGTAACATTGTCGGACTCACGATGGAGAGTTTAAAAAAAAATAAAAAAAAATAAAAATTGATGCAGCAGAACCAGAGATAGCGTCTTTTTTATTCCACACGTTCTTCTTCTTGTAAAAACCCGCCACCTACATTACCTACAATGCAACTCGACCGCTGGCAGTTCAGTCAGAGATTCAGGTGTATTATGCTAGCAGCGGCTAATGTAGCCTTGAGCCGCTAGCCTGAAGCAGAGATGATGAGCGGGCTACAGAGGTCTGATAAGCTCAACTACTACAACTACTTTTATATATGCAGTACTAATCCTCAAGGCCTGTAAACAGACTTTGATGTGTAAAATCGGTGGAATCCCCCTTTAATGCTGACCCATTTTTCCAACAGGCTAAAACTGAGTAGTCAACTGTGTCAAATACAGAACCCAGATCAAGTGGAAAATTAAAATAGAACGGTAACCAGAGTCGGCAGAAAGCGATAATCGGTCACTTTGATGAGTTTGCTTTCGGTGCTATGAAAGGAATAAAAGCCAGCTTGGATTGCTGTTCATAAAAGAAATTAATTGTTAAGAAATAGTTTTTCTGAAATCTTTTATAGAAACAGAAGCTTTGAACAAGGCCTAAAACTGTGTAAAACCAATGGGTCAAGGGTCAGCAGAGGCCGACAGTGACAATGGAAAGGATATTTGGTCTGATGATGTGAAAAACAGATTTTAAAACACAAGTGGTTTCGAATCTAGAGAGCAGGAAGAGGATTTAATAAACACTGAAGAACAAATGACAAAAGAATTCAGTTGTACTGAATCCTAAAGCGATTTGTAGCAAAGTACCCAAAGCAATAAATACCAGTACAGACAATGAGCAGAGATTGGAGAGGAGAAAACTGAAGGCAAATAGTCAGCTGACAAGTATTCTGTCTTTCAGCACCATCCTCCATGTTCACATCCTCTTTGAAACAGCACAAACCACAGTTCTCTAATGCCGGCCTCCGAGGAGCAGTTTGTGGTTTACATGTCTTGTTCAAGGGCACCATTATGAAGGAGAAAATAGTGTTTCTCATTCACCACCCGGTCAGTTTATCTGTGACAGTTAAATGAGGTTACAACGCAGGGAGAATTCCCATCATCATCATCATCCCATCTTGACTGATCACGTCATGAGCTCAAAGCCTGAGAGAGGTAGCTCAAGTTTGCTCACATGGGTCATGAGAGAAATTCATCATTCTGTAGGTGCAGAGAGCATATTGGCTATTATAAACTGTACTAAGGCGCT
>NTHP01000309.1:196718-211798 GCA_003416845.1 Oplegnathus fasciatus
AAAAAAAAAGACCAATAAAATACTCATCTTTATACCAGTCGTTAAAGTAATTTACAATAAAGTGTATGTTGCTATTATTATCTTTTAAAATCATAAGCAGTTTTTTTTACTGTATCTCGGCATTTTGACACAAAATATCCTCTTGGATATTTACACAGGAAAAGATACTTTTCAAGCAATAAAAACAAGCTTATATTGTGGGTTGCAACTGAATAAAACACCATTCTGAAGAAATAATGGAGAAAGAATTGCATAGCAGATCAGACTATAACTAAACAGGAACTGATCCTTTTTGGTATGGTGCACTTTGATTCATGACTTTGCACATTTTCACATATGTACATGAAATAGTGAGTCCATTCATAGTTTCACCTGCCCACAGTAAAGATCAAGTTTACTTCTGCACTATAATGCTCAACAGGAAGAAGGCAAGATGCAGACGTCTTGTCCTCTCTGCGCTTCTGATAGGAGTCTTTTCAAAAAAATTAAACTTTGTTTAAAAAGTGCCATTTTGCTACATTTATCAGCTGACCCCAAGGTCTGCTACTGAACAGTTAACACAAGCAAATGTGTTACACAGCCCCCAACGTCACACAGTTTTCCTGATTCTATGAGTTTTGGTCACATGGACAGTCACACACACTCACTCACAGCCACATACACAGAAACACTTGTGCAGATACACAGACACACACACACGTAGATGACGTGAAAGGAAAAATAAAACAAAAGTGGAAAAAACAAAGTTGTGGCCGGCGGGTACAGTTCCATTTGAAGAGTTTATCTGCTGCGATTAGACATTCCCGGCTGGTAAAGCTTTGAAAAAGAACAAGCACCATTAGGAAAAGGCCTCAAATGTCCTCTGCTGGGGGAGAGTTCAGCAGTTTTTCCGCTTGATTCTGTGCTCCCACGAAAAAGCAAAAGAGAAAGAAATCTACATTCAGACTCGCCTCAGGCTCATGGTCAGGCAAAAGTCACTGAAATGTTTCAGGCTTTATTGTGTCTTTTCCTCCGATCTCAAGTCTGAGTTAGGCAAACAGAGCCTCTTTTTAAATCATGGAGTCCGAGGACATGTATCTCCAACGACCGTGAGGCCTTTTCTTGTGTCCATGTGGATACATCCGGGGTCCTCACCGTCTCTGCTGGGCATAGACCGGGTACGCTAGCGTCACATTCAGAGAGTCATTGTGCTGGACCAAAGACGTGTGCTGGTAGTGAAGTACGAGTTCTTTTAAGGAGCTGTACAGGTTGTACGGCTCGGCGAAGCCATAACCTGAGGGGGTCTTGTTGATGACGCAGTGCTTCACCTCACCGTCCACGCTGCAAAGAGAGGACAATGGTCACAGTCTGTTCTGTGTCTGCAGGTAATAAAGGTGTTCTTTCTGACTGCTTTCTTTATAGGCTAGTCTTAAAACAGGTGCCCGTACGAACACTGAAGCAGGTTTTGCTTGCTGTAATCATCCCCCCTGTTCATACTGGACATTAAAAAATCTGTTTCTAAAGCTTTTTCAATGTAAGCGAGTCCTCGTTTTGCCCTTTTAAGTATAAAATTTCATCTTTGTCTTTCCACAGACAGTGTTTCCTTGTTGGATAGTAACAAAAAGCGGGAATTTTGTACTAAAAACACAGCAACTTTGGAGGATATCCACTTGATTTGTGAAACTCGTGTGGGCACCTGACTGTTCTTTTAAGACAAACTATCCTATACTATATATAAGTACACAGGCTGATACATACACAACACTGCAGGCGTAGCACCCTGCTTTGCTGCTGTCTCGAACCAGGAATGTTCCGTCTCTCTTGCCCTGGAGGAGAGCCTCCGCCTGTAGTCGATTGATGTTGCCCAGTTTCCAGGACCGCTCGTCGTGATGAGGAAGGTCTTCATCATCGTCCACCATAGAATATTGACTGGAAAAACAAAGAAACGTACACAAATGTAAGTTGTGAGGTAAAGGCGTTTGCATTTCGTGTCGGTTGTTAAAATGAAAATGGATGCTCACTCTTCTGTGTTCTCGTTCTTGATTCCCAGCCACTCGTTGAGTTTCTTCTGTCTGACTCCCTTCTGGGTCAACCACCTACAAGAGAGAGAGAGAGAAAACACGTGGACATTAGAAACCAGGGCAGACCCAGTTTGATTTTCTCCAGAGGGAGGCTTTACGTTTCAGAAGCAGCCAAGGCGCTGCTGGAGAGCTGTACTTACATGAGATACTGGTCTCTGGTCTTCCGGAGCTGGATGAGGTCAGGCTTGATGCTGTTCATCCTCTTGTCGATCTCTCTGTAGTCTGCTGCCTGCTTCTTCAGATCTTCCTCCAGTCTGCGCTTGCTGTCTACGATTTCACTAATCCGGGACTTCAACTTCTCGTAGTTGCCCATGATCCTGAAAGCAACAGTGATAGATGAGTTTGGAACATAATTAAACTTTTATTATCTGCTACTGTTGCTTCTTTTACAAGTGACCCGGTCAAGTGTTTTATATTCTTACCTCTGGATCTCCTTGTCGTTGCCTTCTCTCCTGAATTTCTCGATATACTCCTTGCTGTACCGCTCTTGTGTTTGGCATTGCTCCTCAAATATCTTTATAGTTTCGTTAAAAGCCTCTATAGCTGTCCTTTTCATTTGGATTTCCTGGAAGCAGAGGCACAGTATTAGTGCGTGTCATACAAATGTCGCAGTGGATTTCTTGTAGGTCGACTCTGCATGGTACTCACTTGTGATGTTCTGGTGTATTCTTCGTACAGACGGTCGTACTCTTTGTTCTTCTCTTGGTACTGCTGGTGGTACTCGCAGAGCTTCCTCCCCACAGCTTCAATGTTGTCTTCTTTCACCACCTGATCCTGAGAAAAGATTCAGAACCAAGACAAAAAGTTGCAGTGAAGTTGCTTTGAACATGAGCGCCGTAAATGTGCTGGTTTAGACGGAGCTGACGTCTCACCTGCTGGTGTTTGGAGACTGGATACAGCAGCTTGACGTCTAGCTTGGGGTTGTACTGCGCCAGCGACTCGTTACGATAGTGGTTGATGAGCTCGACAACGGAGCTGAAGGTCAGTGGATCTGAGAAGCCGTACTTCCCATCCCGATGGAATATCTTAATGAGCTTGTTGTTTCCTCCTTTCCTGTAGAGAAAAGAAAAAAAGCAACAAAACTGGTTAAACTAACTGCCAAAAATAAATTTAAGATGGTGGATAAGAGGAAATGATTTCAAACTGAGAGGGGAAAGGAGCTTACCTCAGAGTCAGAGTGTAGTCTCCGTGCATTTTTGTAGAGGCGTCTCGCACCAAAAACGTACCATCTGCAGTGTCCCTCAGTTTCTCATTGACCTCCTCCCTTGAGATGTCTCCCCAGTACCATTCGGCATCTTGTAGAGCCATGTTGTTGTTCATACCGTTGTTAGTCACAGATGTGGGTTTGGGTGGCTTTGGAGGTAGAGCTGTGAGAACAAGAGCAGTGAACGCAGAATGTGAATGAATGTACCGCGATGCGATTGGAGTCTGTACGTGCTCACGTTTGCACTCCCAGCTTGAATTAAATGGTTGATTTTCTGGCTCGTTACGAGGCCGTTAACGGGACTCATGAGCTGCATTTAAAACAGTTATTTTCCTTCTTTAAAAGCTGCAGAAAATACAACTGGACACCACATTTGAGTTCCACTACATTGTTTGAATCACACACACACACACACACACACACACACACACAGTGAGTCTCTCACTCATCTTTTTTTCCCCACTGATTAAACAGGGCTGAGAAAATGCCGCCCCTCTCCGACAGGGAGGGGGGTAACAGCGAGGAAGTGGGAGGGAAAATGAAGCATGAGTCAGGGAGAATGAATTTCATTCAAGAAAAGGAGCTATTTATAAATATTCCTCGCTGCAAATACAGCGGCTTTATACTTTCATGGATTTTCATTTTCATTTTCACCAGGATTATGGATTTCTTTCAACAGGAGAGCAGGAAAGCAAAGGTTAAAAATGCATCTAGCACACAGTGAAACTTAATGCAAATACCCAGCTGACCATTGATATCCCTTCAGGGTTTTGCCCCCAGCAAATATCCAGCTTTAACGTTAAATAACCGGATTCAGACTCTGTATTTACAATCAGACCATTAAATCTCTTCTTCCTATTGCAGCTTTAAGGCCGCACTAAGAGTCAGATTTGCATTGCGTCTATGGTGATTTTGGTGATGTGGCAATCAAGTGACAACACATTTTTAACTGCCGCTGTGGATCTAAGATGAAATCTTAAATCTGCAGTGGCTGCTCACAAGCCGACACTAGCTGTAGCAGAGCTACCAGAGCAGGCTATTTTTAACCCACAAATCTGCACTGCCTTTGTTCACTCCCCTCTGCATTAACACCCTTTCTGCTACAATGGACCTTGCAGGACTTGGCTCATCCAGACTGCCAGCTCACTGTTGCCAGACAACTAGAATTGTGACATGGCAGAAAATGCAGAGGTTTCCAATCTGTGCAAAAATGCAGCCAACCGACTCAACCACAGCACATGGTTTCCGCTGCATTTCTCAGCACATCTGCCTTCCAAACTGATCACAATTCATCTCCAGATTACTAGAAATATCTAATTCTTAAAACCACTCATGTGGACAATTCAGTCTTACCAGTAGCTTGGCAATAGCTCCATAGACACATTTCTGCAGAAAGACAGCTTGCGTATTTGATTGACTGCAAAAATCTCTCTAAAAGAGGCACAATAAACTGCTTTTTTATACAACCACCTAAACATCCATTTGAAAAAGCCATTAAGGGCAGCCTGCTCAGTAACGTGTTACATCACTTACCACAGCCAATCACACGGGGGGTCTGTCACCAACCACTCCTGCATCTTTCATTTCCTGAGAGCAATGAGGTCATTCTGAAAGCCCATTACGGTTTACCTTCCAGCTTCAATTCTTTACAACACTGCAGCTAAACGGAAAACTGAAATAACTCATAATTCTCTCTGCAGCATCCAGCACTATGTCCTAGCATGCATCCATCTTAACAGCAAATGTGCAGCATCTCTCCTCTAGCAGAGGGGGAAAAAAGGACCTGCAGCCTGCTCCATGCTTTTCCTCTGTCATCCTCTCTCTCTCTCTCTCTCTCTCTGCCGAGCTTGGCCACTCGCTCTCCTGCAGGTTGCTCGGCCCCTCCTCCCTGCATGTGTCGTGCGGAGGTTTAGTCCGTCCCACTGCTGGCACTCAGACAAAGCCAGCTCTGCTGCAGCAGCACGTACGCAGCTAAATTATAATGCTTGGCCCGGTCAGTGGCACCCAGAGCTCTGAAATACGCTTGTAATCCCACAGCGTGACACCCGGCATGAGAGATAGCTCCCTTGATTTCCTGAGTGAAATTAAAATAGACCTAGTTCTTGGTAAGATATAAGGATTCAACGCAGTGGAACGCAGCCGTCGTCCTTCTAGGTTCAACTGAGGAACAGTAGTTGGAGCTCTTAAGAAGCAACGACTTGGATCACGTTAGCGACGAATCAGTGTATTGAAAATAAAAATGTAATGTCCGAGTCTGTGACCTAAATGAACAAACCTGCGAAATAGCTCTTTCTTTAAGAATTGTAAGGAAAATTCAGCATATGAAAATTATTGTCTGTAGGGTTTAAAATGCTTACTTGATGAAATATAAACTTGCCTACCTGTTGGGAACGTTTAAGGCCTCTTTGAATATTAAGCCCAAACTGAAAATCTTCAGTTATATCTCCAGACTGTAAGAATAGTTAATAACTATACAGCATGAGCAGCAGCCCAAGGCAAAACTGTTTGCTGACAGCTATGACTGGAGGCTTTAAGAAAACAAAAACCTATTATTCTTGTTCTGGTCTTTTCTTAAGCTGTGGTATCTGTGTCTTATTCCTACCCATGCGTCCCTTTTCGTTATAGCCTGAAGGCAGCAGCAGTAGAAACACACTGTTCCACTTTTGTGTGGCAATTTAAAAAAAAGATGCAGAACATCAAACTTACGTTGCAAGTTGTGCATGTTTTGGTGAGTCAACAATCTCTTCTTTGTAGCTTCTCTTTTATTCCCAAAAGGTAAATTAAATCCAACAGAGTTACTTTCAAGTCCTCCAGTAAAGCTCCATTTCATAGTTTAGGCCACTGAGAAGCTGGATGTGGCTTTTTTTTTAAAAATTCTTAAAAAGGTTGCGGCTTTATGTGCTTCTTAACGAAATCCAGGTAATCCGCTCGACGTGAGGCAGGTGCAACATGCAACTGTCTAGCTGACTGACTGCTCAGTTCCTGCTGTGAGTGTGGTGAAGGGTTGAGTCTCTCTCTCTCTGTCTCTCTCTCTCTCTCTCTCTCTCTTTCGGAGATCTGCGAGGCTGAGGCCTGCTCGTGTGGAGGCAGATAGTTAATGATTAGCGGTAGCTGCTCTGGTGTCAGTGCTGCCTGTTCTGAAAGCCACTCGTGCCAGCTACGTGTGTGTGTGTGTGTGTGTGTGTGTCTCTCAGTCTCTTTGGTCACTCCCTCTCTCTCCCTCTCTCTCTCTCTCTCTCTCTCTCTCTCTCTCTCTGTTTGTAAAGGAGGAGGCAGGGGGTGTTCAGTCTTATGATTAACTTGCAAAGTTTCAAATATTTGCTGAGCTGGGCACTTTGAGGCAGGGAGGACATGTGGACGTCCAGGCGGAGAGAGGACGGAGGGGGTGGTGGTGGGGGGTAGAGGGAGGAGAGTGGCCCTAGAAACTGGAAGCAGCCCTCAGTTAACAAGAAGTGCTCTGTGGAGCAGGCCGACTTTCCAGCCAACCAAATCTAAGTGGGCCTTTTGTCGCTTACTTAAAATAGGCTCGCAGTAACTGGGAGGAGGCACACAGACACACACACAGACACACACACACAGACACACACAGACACACACACACACACACAGACACACACACACACAGACACACAGACACACACACAGGTCATTCACAGAAACACAGAATGTACATGTGTATTTACAAAGTAGGTTATTCTTCCCCTTTCGTCTTGTGGCCCTGTCTGTATGAGACAGGTGACTGAAACCAGTCCAGCACACCTGAACTTTGTCGTATGTTTGACTGGGTCATGTGTTTATGCATGTGTGTCCGTGCGTGCTTAAAAAGAACTAAAAAGGCGTTTCAGGGTTTGCGTCTTGCCTGCCTGCCTGGCCGCCCTTCAATCCGTCCATCCGTCCTGCTGCCAAAGTGCTCCCGCAGGTGCAAATTACTGACAGCTGAGAGTGGCCCATGCACAGGAACATTATAAATAGCCCTCACAGGTAATAAAATGTTTAAACAGCCACAGCCAGCCCTGGGCCTCTGGGCCAGCCAACGACAGTGCTTTTAACTAGCACTGTAAAAACATAACTGTGCCACGCAATGCACTGCACTCACACACACACACACCACCAGACTAGCTTCATCTATGCAGACCACCACTGTACCAGCCATGAAAACTGACTTTGTGCAGTTCTGTGTCTGACACATTATTACCAACAAACATCACGGGTAGAAAAAAATCTGTCCTGAGAAGAAACCCAGAATGTCAAATAAGATTTTATCAATTTTCTGAGCGTCACATTAATGATGCTCAGTTTTTAAAAAAATGTGTTCTCAGCTAAATTCAAGAGCCACGCAGACACAAAAACACTATCACAACTATTAGAATACTAAGTTGTATTCTGTATTCAACAAATTCATATTGTACAGAATTGTGCCATTTAATTAACTGTAAAAGTAGAATATTTATCTCAGACAAGGTAATTTGCAAGTTCAAAGCAGAAACTGACATCCTCTGCAGCCCTAATTCAAACAGTGCCTGCTCCACTGTTCTGCAACAGCGATCATCAGGAAGTGTGTAACAGCTCAAACACTTGTTTCCATTGACCAGCACATGATAAAGAAGTCTTAACTTGCTTTAGCCATACCATGTCAGTATTTTACTTCCACAGTGTACCCTGTGACCCTCTACAACCGCAGCGGTTGCAAGTCTCAACGCCTTTCTTCAAGCTATAAATAGTTCAGTTCTGAGGGTGTTCAGTTCAGGTTCTGCAGAGCTTAAGTCCCTGCAGAACATACATCCATGCTCTGCATCAAATATTAAAATGCCTTACTGAAAAGCAGCAATGCAATGCTAAACAGTTGTACATTTTTAAAAAATGTAATAAATAATATCCCGTATTATTGAGAGCACCAATACTAATTGGAACAACAACAGCATTGAAAAACTTTGTGGATGAAGTCAAAAATGAAGTAGTTAACTACCTGGAGCTGCCTGACTTTCACTCCATTCACTGGTCACCAGAACCTCAATGATCTTGATGTGAGCATCCAGACTGGGTTCACAACTGTCGGGGGGAAAAAAGGAAAGTTAAATAAAGTCTGTGTTTTACAGCCCAGGTGACAGTCTCTGCTGCTCTGGTTGCTCTGTGCTGGTTTCAATCTGATGGTAATTCAGGCTTAACTACTTTAATTGCACAGCACAGCTGGTAAGTAGAAAAGCTCCAACCTATATCCGTGTACAGCTGAAACCCATGAGTGCCTGACAGACTGCGCTGTGACAGTGTGTGAGAGTGTGTGTGTGTGTGTGTGTGTGTGTGTGTGTGTGTGTATGTGTGTGTGAGTGCTTGCCTGAATGTGAGTCTGCAAGTGTGCATGTTTGAGAGTCCGTGTGTCTCAGTGTTGCATGACTGAGCCTGCACACTTGTCTGTCTGCTGCCTGAGTGTCTATCTTTGACAGGTCAGAGTGTGTAGCAGCGAGGCTTGACCCAGCTGCTCTGACACCCACCTGGTGGCCTGCTGTCTGAAAAACACAGGGCTGAAGATCTCGCCCAGGGCTCTGGCACCGAGCAGGTTCTTGGAGCCGTTTTGGCACACTCTAGAGAAATGCCTTAGCAGACAGTGGAGAGTTAGCCAGTATTGGGGAGGCAGGCTCGGGGTGCTGGCAATGCGACGTAGCAGCTGGGCACATTCCTCAGGATTCACCACCTCTGTTGAAACAGATGAGAACGGCCGGGAGGTCAGTGAGACAGACGTGAAAAACCGATCGTTCTTCGGTCGAAGACAAGCATAAAATGAAAGATGTTTCTTTAAACAATGAAGAGATGGAAAAAAAGCGTCATGTGCAGTTAGGTTTGGAAACCGCAGAAAGATTATGTGGTTGACAATGAGCGTAAGGTACACTGGCAGGTGATTGGCTGCTTAGAGATGCTAGAGATACACTTTCAGGCTTGTTTTAGTTCCTATTAACCACAGATATCCTGTTTCTGGCCTTGTGACAGCAAGAGAATGCAGCACTACAGAACAGTGTGTGGTGAGAATTTTGTGTGTTTGCAACAGAGAAAGCAAGACAAGAAAGTGACAAAATGCACTAATTATATATATTTTATGAAGTATACTTTTATAAACGTCTCCTTTGAGTGCTGATGTGGGCTGCGGTTTTGTGCTGAAAGTACTGAATGTTCAATTGCAGGGCATGGGTACATTACGTCAGCACTTCTGTTTTAAGCCAACTGTACAGTTAACAAAATGATCATTGAATTTGTGCTAGGCTCGTCTGCTCTCACCTTTGGCAGTTTGGACCATCTGAGCATATATTGCAGTGGGGATGATGGGCTGAGGAAGATCCTGCAGGTACCTGCGCAAACCGTCACACAGGACCGGCAGTTCCAACTGATCCAGGTCTGATGAGGGAGGATCTGAAGTGCAAAACAACACAGAGGCACATGCTTAAATACTAAAAACTGCTTCCTGCACAGTGAAACCTTCAATTACAGCCTCATGTGCGATCTGCAAAAGTATATCATGCATAGGTAGACTATGGATGCTAAATAGCCTTCAAAAACCACAGCCCTTTCTGTTCCTTTTTAACATACTGTATATGCACACATACAAATCTTTTTCGGCAACCTCACCTCTCGTCTCTGTTCGTCATCACCACTTACGTCAGTCTTTTTTTTTTCTCTATTTGAGGCTTCCTCTTTTCTGTATTTGTCTCCCTCACTCAACTATTGGAAACGTACAAGGCTTCATATAGTTGATAAAGGTGTTAAAAAAAAAAGCTACTTACCACAATCAAAATACTGTCTGACTTCAAGTCCACCACCAGCAGTAAATGTTCGATACAAAGTGGGGTTATCCAGACCTGCAAATTATCAGTGAAACACAAACAGGTCACATAAAGAAAGTCAAATGTGCTTAAAAAAGACAGTCAGTGTGAACAGACAAATTAAAAACTCAAGTGTAGTTGCATGTCAAGTTGAGCGACATGAAGTTTCCTTGGTCAAGCTCACCTTTCCTCTCAATGGCTTCCAGCAGTCTGGCCAGCATGGGTGGAGTGGTCTCTGGAAGGGAAAACTGCTCCGTCAAGTCCAGCAGACAGAAGCCTGGAGGAGAGAACAACAGATCGTCAACCAAAGTCATTTTTCAAGGAGTAAAATGGGCTTCCTGCTAATTCTTCATTGAGTCAATGCTATGTCTTGTGATGCTTTTTCTGACACATGGTGAATACGTTAGCTAGTAGAAACAAGTTACCAAACCTACCCTGTAAGAGTGGACTGAAAATCTAAATTACACCATGGAAATAGCTCAAACGTACTGAGATAAAACTGCCCGTGAAACACATGATCAGTGTAAAGCCAATGAATATCACTGTCAGCACTGCACAATTTATCTGCTACCAAATAATGCAGTGATAACCCATCTGAAAAAATGACCTCACATTGGAGAGTAGTGTATTTAACACATAAGAGTAATCCCAGCCAACACTAAGTGTTAGCATGTCAAACACTTTGTTGTACAAAGTAGTTATTAGCAGCAGGACTACAACTAACAATTATCTGAGTTACCGATAAAACTTCAAATTATTTTTTTGAATGAAAATGTCAGAAAATAGTGAAAAATTGTTTGTTTTGCCAACCAATACTCCAAAACGTAGAGATATTCTTATATTATCACATGAGAAAAAAGAAAAGCAGCAAATCCTAACAGTTTAGAAGGTGGTGTTTGTTATTTTCAGTTGAAAATTAACTTGAATTATTTACCATTATTATTAACAAAATAATTCCCTCGACTAATCGTTTATTACAAGGCTGTATGACTTTCACAGTTTATTTCAAGGAATTCCTTGATGTATGACTGCAAATAATGATGAATGAAAACTGAAACTGAAAGAAACTCTGGTCTTTATGGTAAATTCCATTTTTATAGAAAAGCGAGCCATGCAAGAGGAAGCACTGTTCCTGTCTCCAAATGCCAAACAATTTCTCTCACACATGCAAAAATGCATACATATCTTTCACAGTGTGAAAACACAGAAGTGCTTTGTCTGAATGGCAACATAATCATGACGAAGAGAATCATCTTTCTGGCTGTTTTGAAAACACAATGGCTCTGAGGGGATTTCACTTGGCTCATTTCTTTCTGAGGTGAGTGGTGACAATGAATGGGTTTATTTTGTGCACAATTTAGGTAAGTTCCATGTCATATGAGCAAATTCAATAGAAAGTAAATGTGGTTAAAAATAGAAACTAAATGTGGCCCATATAGAAATCAAATGGTCTGTTAGTCATCAAAAGTTATGATGAATGTTCATGTGACATTAAATGGCGAGGGCTGCAATTCATCTGAACCAGCAGCGGTTGATTAGAAGCATGACTTACAAACTACTCAAACCATCAAAAGGAAGCAGGATTGAGACCAAAGGACTGCCATCAAAGGTAAAAGGTGAGTATTTACAACAGACTGATTCAGGAACAGGAGGTGTTGAGCATTCAAGTTAGGGTTTGGTGGACCAAGGAACTAAGCAAATACCCTGTGATATGAGGTAAGCCAGGTCTGACTTTTTTCCTTATTTTTCCTTTAGAAGTTTGCATCCAGGTGTGGACATGAAAGGATGAAGGGGCTGGCAAGGATTTTATTTGGATTTGCAAAGGCGTATTTTGAAAAGGCACTTTTCTGAAAGGCTCATCTGTTCAACACCGAGTCTGCAGTTTGAAAATGTAGAGAAACTATGAATGGAACCCTTTCTTGTAACCATATTTTTCTTTCTTTCTACCGTAAAAATTATTACAATTTTTGAATCGGGCATTAAAGCAGGCATCTACTGG
This sequence comes from Oplegnathus fasciatus, assembly GCA_003416845.1. Taxonomy (NCBI): domain Eukaryota; kingdom Metazoa; phylum Chordata; class Actinopteri; order Centrarchiformes; family Oplegnathidae; genus Oplegnathus; species Oplegnathus fasciatus. The sequence goes on from NTHP01000309.1 coordinate 208,791, forward strand.
TCCCATTGATGCATGCACGCTAGTCATTAACAAGGAACTACCCTCTTCCACCAAAGAGTGTTCAATCAGGCAAATAATGAACCACTTCATCCAAATCCACATCCTCTTTGGCCAGCGGAGCACAGAGGCTGGCATGTTGCGTGTGAAGGAACTGGCTTACCGAAGTCCTTCTAACCACAGAACACACAAAACTCCATGTAGGACAACTGGTCATCTGGAAGACATTATAGGAACTGCAGGCGGGAAGGGGGGTTTTCTCAGAAGCAGTGAACTCTGAGATGGAACACCAGAGTTTCCCTAAATAGAGATCGAGACATGCAGTGCTGCCATCGCACACCTTGGAAGTGTAACCTTTCTCCCAGACAAGATATCTAACACGGCTGCCATTCTCCAGCCAACCTTTTTCTGAGAAACTCAATTCACAACCTGAAGTTAAATTTAAACCCACCCACCCAAAGTTCATATGCATGAAAATTACCCGACTGCAATATCCCGTGGTAGGCTAGTCATATTAAAGATAACCTTTCGGACACACTAAAGTCTTTATGTTTTAAATGTGACAGTTTGTAATTAGTCTATCTATTAGGACTAGAGAGTAACATGTTCAACAATACATAAAAGCATCTGCCTTGCATTCCTGCAGTGGCTTGGTGATAACCACTACAACAACAAGACTCCTCAAAGTGATCCAAAGGTTTGTGTTTATTTACTCATTCTGTGGCTGGCCTATGAGTGACACCGGACAGGCTGGAGATAGAGTTGCTTCCTGGTACTGTCAACGATGTGATAGTTTCGTGACCAATGGAATTGTATCAAGTAGCAGGCAAAATATGGCAGAAATGTTTTGAGCTATCAGTGATGATTTCTGAGATGCTTTGGCACGAGATCAAACGATCAACATGCCCTTACTGGCCACAGCTTATAACCATGGAAACACATATAAACACACACATTAAAAAACAAAAACTACAACATTTAGAAGCATTTGCTATGTTCATCTGTAAAGCTAACAGGTATAGTTGATTTTACCACATCTTTCATAACTGCTTGCATGAGATTATTGTATTTTCTACAACCCTAAGTGCAGCTGAAACTCTGTAAACATTCAGAAAGACCTGCATTAGAAAAATCGTAATACCAGTCAGTATAATCAATACTAAAAACACACAAAACAATCCTCTTTGTATTACTACAGTGTTACTACAGTAATAACACAATGTATTGTCTTGCTCTGTTTAGAACAGCTGAGGGGCTACACACATCACGAGACTCAGTTCAAATTTTCAATGGAAGTTGGTTTCTGTGGCAACTTGGGAAAGGAGGGTAAGGAGACAGGGGCCCCTTGGACGTGTCTCTGCAAGCCTGCATGTTTGGCAGACCTTCTCATGATATCCCAAAAGGCCCCAGCCAGTCAGTAGTCAGTTAGTCAACCGCAGGTCGAGGAAGTCAATGCAGCTGCCACTGGTGCTGCTGCGGTGCGGGGGACAATCTCCCCAGCTGAAACGGTATGTCTGAAGCGAACAGACTGCAGACTGTGGGCAGGACAGGGCTGGGGCACCACGGACACACTAAAGATAGCACACACTTTGGATAAATTTAGAGGGCCTACTCAAGTAACCAGCATTTTCAGGTTATACCATTTCTTCTTGTCTGAAAAAGGTCCAGCTGAGGCACGGCAGTAAAAATTAATAACCCACGGAAAGTACATCACACCACACCACATGTGACAGCACATTATAGAGCAATAAGAGCACTATAATACAAAGGTATGAAAGTGGGTTGTCTGTACACTATCATTTATGAAAAAGGGTGCAGCTGATAAACTTGAACCAAAGCATTATTCAGACAACAAAGACAAAAAGCAGAGATTTCTTATCAACACATTTCCAAGTGAAGCTCTAGCATGCTTTAACATGCTTGTACTTTAAGTCAATGAATGATACAGCTTTGAGCTGAATTAAGTGAAAAAAGGGCAGGCAATGTCTCCTCCTGCAGGGTGGAAGATGCAGTGCAAAAGCTAAGCAACAGCCAATGAGGAGACTGTTGCTACAGCCTGACAATTAACCCTATAAAAGAACAGACCATCAATGAATAACAAAAACGTACTGTGAATCAGTATTATATCAGGCCACATACCAACACACATAGAAAGTAATTACTACCTGAAGATAATTTAGCTTTTTTCTTTTTAGATTTGTGTTGCATTTCCAGAGCACCACTCTCACAAATGACAAAACCTCTTAGATTAACATATTTTTGTAGGGTCAGATCAATGCAAACAGCCAAGTGAAGAGAACCAGTCAAACCCAGCACCCACAAATATTTCCTTTTCTGCAGCACATCAGTCACACCGCAATGAGACAGGCCTATATCCAGGTTGTCCAATTTTTCATCACATGAAACTATTCACACATTATGATTTTAATTGTTTCTCTGATGCAATGATGACATAACTCTGAGTTACTAAGTTTTTTAAAAATCAATTAGAATATGTGGAAAGGTTTTCTAATATGTCCAAGGTGCCTTGACAAATTGTGAGTAGTGCATCAGCGCAAATAAACATATCAGTGAATCTGATGTGAGAGGTTCAAGATATCTAAAATCACACTCATCAGTGATCGTGACAATAACCGTAAAATCATTTCTGTAGTTGCTGAATAATTTCAGAATCAAAATTAGTTTATATGTGAGCATTTCCAATTTGTCTCAAGGAGATGTTACCTCCTTCTGCTCTAGTGGTATGACAGAAGTGAGGTGTACCATGGTAGTGATAGTTGTTTAACCACAGCTGTTTTAAAGATGTGTAACTGCAATGTGAGCTCTACGCTGAGAGGGTGTGCTGTTACCGCTCTTAGGTTTGCCTTGGCGTAGCAGTCCATGCACATTGAGAGGAACAAGAAGGCTCTTCAGTGAAGTAATTGCTTCTATTATTAATAGAACTGACCGGCATTATGACCCAAACTAGGAAAATAAGTTCCCGGTTGAAAATAGCTGAGGCTTTTTTTTTT
>NTHP01000309.1:215493-244025 GCA_003416845.1 Oplegnathus fasciatus
AAAAAAAAGGCTGAGAGCTGGAATGAGGCGGAACAGTTTCCCAGCCCTGCCCTCTTCTTTTTCTCTCTTACCCTCTCCACATCTGCTGCACTCATGTAAACCCCTGTGGCTCAGAGAGGAGAGGCCCCCTTTCCAAGACTCCATTCTCCAACTCTTTTCCCCCTACCAGAGCCGACTGTAGGAACTATCAAAACATATAAAAAAAAGGATGAGGGGGAGGAGGAAGGAAAAAAAAGGCTGAGGAGCAGGAGGAAGGGAGTGAGATCCCTTGGTGGTGGGCAATAAATCACAAACATTCTGGGAGCAACAAGAGCCCTGCCTCCATCACAGAGCCCTCAGCCCCTCTTCAAAGCTCCCTTGAGCATGCAGAGCCCAAGTCCCTCCCAAGGCCCCCTCTGCACCCCGTGCCTGCTTTAGCCCCTCTACCAAGCCCCCTGCTCCACTCCAGTCCTGATCCTTTTGCGCACTATCCTTTAGCAAGCACAGGGGCTCTCTCTCTCTCCCATACCCTCAACCTCAGGCCCCTTCCCTCCCCCTCTCCATGTCTCTCACAGGCCAGGACACAGAGACTTTTCTTCTCCCGGTGCTACATTCACACTCGCTCCGGGCTCAGCACTGCCACTCAACCACAACACAGCCATTCAACACATGCCCCCTTCATACAGCTCCTCGCTCACCCTGCAAACCACAGCAAAGAATTTCACAATCGTACCACAAAGGGCAGAAACTAGAAACCTGGCAACTACAGCTGCTCTTTAGGTGAGCATAACGCTTCAAGCGGGAAGCCGCAGTGTCTTTAAAAAGATGCGAGTTTTAATTGCAGTTCATAGTTGTGGCCTGAGCAGTAACACTGATTCAGCTTTGAGAGGGTAATTTTTATATGCCACCATCTTGAAATCCACAGAACTTGAACAAAATGGGACGTGTCAGTGTTCTAATAGAAAGAACATCAACAACATCTAAGTACATCTTACTTCACATCACTTGCTAAAAAGAATTGGACTATAACTATGTAAGGCAATACTCTTTTTATTGCTGACAGATGCCATGTTAAACGCTTTTATCGAGTCGTCTTACTTGCGTTAAAGGAAAAGTCCAACTTTTGGATTGTTCGCCATCTTACACCAAGTAAAATTAAAGTTCGATTTCATCTCTTTGTGTCTGCTTCTTAAATTTGCACAAAAATGGGGTAATGCTAACTTAGGAGCACTTAAGTTGAGCTACAATAATCTGAAAAGTCCTGTGCAGCTAGTGGTGTAGCAAAATTAGTCATAATGCTATCATGAACAAAAGAGCTAGTCTGGCTATGTCCCTAGGCAAAGAGGAATGTGCCTTAATCATCAGTATATAGTGATCTAATCATCTTTCTCAACACTGATGAGGGAATTATGTTCCCTTAAGATGCGGCTTTGTAGAGAAACACAGATGATATCCACTGCTAACATATGGCTGGCACAAGATGCTTCGGTGTACTATAGCCTGGACACGGGCCAGTGCCATTGTCCTCTGGGACTGAGCTTGGTTCACATTCAGTGCAGCTGTACAGCACAGGGCAGAGCTACTTGTTATCAAAGACTGCAACTGTTTTGCAAAACCAGCATCAGCATTTCTCACACTTTATTAACCTGAATCCAAATCTGTGAGTTGTTCATGTTTTCACTAAACAATTAATTAGTCATTGACAGGGAGAAGGATCGAGGTAGCCATTTACATCCAACGCCAGAGATCCCCCACACGCACTGTTATAACGTGACCAAAGTTACATACTTAAAGTCATGTGATAAAAACTAACCGAGCAAACTCCATTAGCTGATCATGGAAACAAGATGTGGCTGAAAGCTCTGGAAAAACCCAGTGAAGGAACCTAGCAATAAGATTTTTTGTCGAACACTTAATTTATTGGCACAACTGTCTCTTTCTTTCATCCTTCATCACCTTGACAAGTAATACTTTGATCCTGCGGCTACATAAATTCTCACTAATGTCTCACTAAATTGTCTTTACTTCATTCAGCAACAAGCTATTCATGGTACCAGATGACGGTTAACACTAATTCTCAAATATGGCAGAGTTCACATCCTGTAGTTTTCACTGGCGCCAGAGCAGCACAATGAAGAATTTGTCACAATATGTAAAACATGTGAAACTATAGATTTTGCTAAAACCGTAACTTGAGGAAGTTGTATACTCGATTCAATTTCCGCATCAAAACAGCCTCATTATGGATCTAGTTTACAGAAGCTGAGTAAGCCGTGACATTTATAGACCAAATGATTAATCAAGAAAATAATTGGCAGATCCGAATATAATGTTAGTTGCAGCCCTACTTGTTATACAGTTGTGTGGTCTGGTGTTAAACTCACCTTGCTCTGAGTCGGAGTCTGCCTCCGCCTTGAAGGAGCCTGGAGCTACAGGTAAGGGTCTGAGGGGCCTTGGCTTGGGTGTGGGGGGAGAGATCCATTTCTTTCCAATGAACTCGACATATGTCCCAGGGAAGTCCCCTTTTTCCTGAGTGGTTTCATTGAAGCCTGGCAGCCAGCCGATCTCGTCTGGCCTCTGTTCCAGGCCATCAGTGTACCCAAGAGCCACCAGCGCTCCTTTGCTTACCAACAGTATATCCCCCGCATGCAGATCAATGTCCTCCTCCCTCTCCTTCTTGTAGTCATAAAGCGCTCTGTACTGATATCCTTCAGCACTCATATTGATCACTTTCTGTCACGGCGTTCTTTTGAAGTTGAGCTTCAACCGGCAAAGTTACTTTTCAGGTTTCTCTGATTATGTGTTCAGTCCAGGTACACATTTGTTAGTTCAAATGGTTGTGAGGTGTACACTTCCACGAAAACTACCCTTTGACAGTTCTTTGGCGACAGCAATATCTAGCTTGTCTTCATTCTTTCACAGTTCCTGTCTCTTCTGAATGATTTCCAGTTCTCTTGGTGTGTTGCCTCACAGTATGTACCCATCAATAAATGGCCTGCAGCTGTGATCTTGAGAATGCTATCCAGACCTGTAAGATGAGAGTGGAGGCCATTTGCAACACATTGCATAAGACAATTACAGTACATATATCACATATAATGTTACGATGCTGACTAAATTTACATCATATAAAAAATAGATCTGCAGAAAAGGTGTTGAGGATTTTTACTGTATGGGCAGAATTTACATTTGCAGTAAGGATACTAGCCTTCACTTAAATCAGTTATTTACAGCATACACACATAGAAAAGGCATTTCAAAACATGTTTAGTATTTAAGCACTTATTTTAAACTATATCACTATTTCATACTACCTTTATAACTCTACAACGCCAATGTCAGATTACATTTGCTTTGAAGAGGATGCAATGTTTTAAATGAACTTTTACATTAAGTCCCTTTATCAAATATTGTCATTTTCTCATTTACTCATTTATAATCTACTTTTACTCTCTCTTATTCTTATCATCTGGATACAAAATGACTACCACAAAAGTAAAGAATATACTGATGCAGACTCCATTATTGATCAGCTGTTTCTTGGTGGTACATTTAATTTATTTCTTGCACACACTTGAGAGCTGTTCAGCCAACATATGGCTGCTAACATTAGCATTATCCGTGACAGCTTAAATTCACAACGCTGTCACTGTCACACAATTAATAAACAGCAACCTCAGTGGTATATTAACGTTTGCAAAAACGTGTTGGCAGCTAACTTGTGGATTTGGAAAGCGTTTGCATGTTTGCAAAGCTTTTTTAATTAAGTTTTAAAGAGTCCCAACGCAGTAAGGTGAAAAAATGTCGAGGGAGCAGGATGGGTAGCTAAGTTAGCTAGCTAACGTCAGCTTGCTAACATGGTCAACTAGTGTTAATTAGCTATCTGCTACAAGTAATTAGAGTTTACTAAAAGTTTCTTCTGTGCGTTGCCTTTTACAAAAAAGGAGGAAACAACCGAGTGTACAGTTGAATAATAGTTTTAAGACATAGCAGAAAAGGCGAGAAAAAACGATATGTAAGTTGAAAAAGTAAGTAACTTAACTTTAAACATAACTCCGGTGAGGAAAATGTAACTACCAAACAAGTAACTTCTTAAATTATCACTTTTTAACCAACTGGCTTGAACGTTAAGCTAGCTAAGTTAGCGAGCTTGGACAGCAGTCAGCTCACTACATACCGAGTCTGCATGGATCCACAGGCGAATCCAACGAGTCCTCTTACTTCCACACTGACCGCTTCCACTTCGTTAAACTTCAGAGTTGCGGGGTGCTTTCAATAAAAGGCAATCCTAAACAGATCCTTTACCGGCCCGGTTGAAAACAAAAATCCTCCGCTTGCGTTTAAATCCGGTTTAACGACTTGTACAAACTGTTACAACCCGCACCCTGTCCAGATAACGGCACGGCTTCCCCGTCCTGAACAAATGCTCCCTTGAACGTCGCCTCTGCGGCCAACAAGGGGCAAGACAAAGCACGGCCGCTCATTGGCCCGTGTCTCTGTCAATCATTGACGTCACTCAATCAGACCAATCAGATTCTCTCTAGAGGCGGACACTCCCCTCTTCCACGTACTGTTGCACGTACCATGCAACACCTATGGAAATTACATAACTTCTGCATGCAAACCTTAATGTTAACCAGGGTCCTTTTGGTTTCTCTTAACAGCATCTGTTTTAAATTTGACGGGGATTATTTTCACAGCATGATCATCCAAAGTCATGAGGGCAATGTAAAGATATCACTTTACAGTATGTGACTAAAACAAGCACTCCAGAGGATATCTGAAGAACAAAAACTATTGTGGAATATTCCTCACTGCTCTGCTTTCTGGTAGATTCAATTATGTGTGAAATAAAAGAATACACATAACTGAACACAGCACGGAATCAAACATAAAACGGAGTATGTTTTCTGTAACAGCCAGGACAGCACATAACCATATTTCAGGTCATCTATTCAGTCCATAGTTTTCCCCTTTTTTTTTTAAAATAAATCATTACATGTTCTCAGTGTGGAAGGTCCCAAAATCTTACAGAGTCACCATCAGAGGCACATGACTGTGAATGTGGGTGGCCTAATTATGGTAGGGAAAGAGGGCTGGCTTGCAGAAATCCCCTATCAAGTATAAACCCTACTGTCCCGGCTGTGCTAAAAGAGGCTGTAAGCTGCTTTGTACAAGGGTAGGCCCCTTCAAGTGCTCTGCAGTCACACAGGCATCACCACCGAGAAAAGAGGAAGGAGTGTAGAAAACAGGAGGATTGGCGGTGTTGAAATTAATAGTTACTAGGAACTTCAAACTGCTGCTGTGGTGCATTGGGAAACTTAAACAAAAAATGCCCCATTGATGTCTTTCTTTTAGTCATGTTAACATTTTTTGCACAAATGTTGCAATTTTCATCTACCACAGTAACCTCACAGTCACCGCTGACTGCATTTCTTTCTATCATTACTCCACTTACGTGACAGAAGATTTAGTTTTTCTCTCTCTCAAATGTCAGACCAAACTGTGTAGCAGATAGCCACTGAATATTATTATCAGGTTTTATATTTCGGCTGTAGATGATGGAAATTAATATTTGAACCACCAGACCATATAATCCCCTTCTCTGCCAGCAGCACACCTCGCCCCCCTGATTAAATAGCCAGGCTCTGGTGACCCATCTGCTGCCCTGCAGATATCCAAACTACATACACCTCTGGTAGGATCTCTCACTGTACCCATGAACATTTATTAGACTTTTTCTAACAGACATTTCAGGGTGAGACATAAAAGAGAAGTACATCATACTTCCCATAAATTTTGTCTGCCTTAACAATAAGCGAGTTGTGTCAGTACTTGGTGAGGTTAAAAAAAAGGTGGTTATTCTTCAATCAGAAAGTTACTCATTAAGTGTATCTGCCATAACAAGTGTAAATTTAGCACCTGTGTTTGGTGAAGTCCTGAATCTAAATTGGAAGCAACTTTGTTTTTCCTTTTCATGGGACATCCAGGCCTATATCAGTTGTTTATTGTATGACATTTCCATTAATTTCAAAATAATAGCCTGGAACTTCCATTTTTGTACATATTCAACAGATGTGAGACATGACATTATATCAACAAGCCAGATATAACGTGTTCATTAGTGAGATTTAGAAATGCTACTAGATGGTAGATGATAAGTGAATTTCCCCAAATATTGAACGCTTGCTTGAAGTTGCAGCGTGCCTGCAGCACACCAGCAGCACATTGCTCAACAGCAGACTTTACACAGATCCATTTGATTTCTAATGTACTGCAGCCTTGAGTATATTTCCTTGTAGAAATCCAGATGATTTTCTTTTGAAGTAACTATTTTTGAGCTGTCTCAGTAGGTTACTTGAATAATTCACTAGATAAGCACTTTTAGTTGACATCCATTTCATTGAACAGTACTTGAGGTCCACCATGTTGTCAGACCTCCTCAGCTTTTATCATGGTAATTTTCAAAGTGTGAAGCACTGTCAGACCACCTACTATGTGACAGCATTCGAAAACAGTCTGAAATAGGTCAACAGCCTCATAGTGCAGAATGATATTGCATGTGTATTTAAAATGTAGCTTAGAGTTAAATGATTTACTGTATATGTACAAATGTAAACGTCACAGGATTACATGAATACAAACACAGAAATGTAATGTGGATAAGCATGCAGAAAGATTATTTCAGCATATATTAACTTCTCCACTTCTCAGCAGAACATCGCAAGTTCTTTGAGTTATAAAAAATGTGTAGTGCAAAACAAAAAATTTGTTTTCCCTTTTTTCCAGAATCTGTCAAAATGGTTTTGCGTTGGGGAGTTTAGTGCTGCATGGGCTCTCAGACACTGAATTAAAGCTCCAGGTACATTGCAGAGGGTTCCTTTCATGTTGTAACAGTGGGACCTACTTTTTAAAGAATTCCTTCTGCGTGGATCGGGCCCCTTAAACCATTAATCTATGCAGTGTTTTCAGGCTTTCAATAATGGCTAACTTTAGTGTGTAGAGCTCTCAGGCTCCCAGCTTTTTATTCCCCCCACCTCTCTCCATTCACTGATTCTTTTACTTTTGTGAGCAAGCTGAGAATTCTCACATGGGTAACCCCGTAATGCTCACTAACATAAGATGAACTTGTGAAATGCATCACCCACCAACGCCTATTTAAACAAAACCAAAGAAAAAAAAAGAAAAGGAAAAACACATACTTCCTCCTTATGCTTTGGTTCCCTATCGCCACAGGAATACTCAGACTTTCTCAGGCTATAAACTCAGTCACCTTTCCGCTGTATTGGCACATTTGCTTGCTCATTGTTTCATTTTATTGCTATGTTGAATTGCCCATTATCCAATGAGAGGAATGTAATGAAAACTTTCTCAATCCCATTTGGGAATTAACATAAAAACAGACTTAAGCATCTCATCTCAACCCATTGGGCTGAAACATGTATAATAATCAGTAATTACCTATTTATTTTTGGATATATTTTTCATTAGCATGCATTAAATATTGAGTTTGAGTTTAATTGCTCTTGTATAGTTTCAATTTAATCTATTCCTATTTTCATTTTATATACATTTATTTATTTATTTATTATTATAATTTTAAAGTTTCTCTATTTATCTGTACTTGTTTCTGTTCTTGTGCTGCTGTAACACCCAAATTTCTCCTCTGGGGATCAATAAAGGATTATCATATCTTATATGTGCTATTTAGATATTAATGAGAGCTGCTCACACTTTCTCACAGCTAAATTATTACATGCTTCATCAAATCAACTCCATAGAAAGTGTTGTCATGTGACTTGGGTTCAGTGACACGTTAAAATTCTTGTATATTCTTTGCGAAACAAAAATATGCAAGAAAATATGATGTTCTACAATGATTCCAACGCTCGTTCTGGCACTCCACCCATCCTGACTGACAAGGTGTAATCCACATTGATGGAATTAGTCTTCATTAGTGCAACATTTTTCTCTACTTCATGATTTTCTGACGCTAATTCCACATCCTGCAATTCAAAGAATCCTCTGCAAACTCTTGTACACGAGGCACAGACTTGCTCGTGTGCTTGTCAGAAACAACATTCCTCTGGTATGAAAGAGCACTTCTATCTACTCAACCATTAACTCATCAGATGCTGCAGACAATGACCTTCTTCACAGGACTAGTCCATAAATCATTCATTTTCAATATTAGCCACAGCTCAAGTGTTTTCAGGCCTAAGAATTCCTTTAAAGAACCTACAGACATATTATAGACTAGTAGGGTTTTTGACTACAACAGGAGCTGTATGTGTTTGTGAATCAGGAAGTAGATAATTCAAGTGATGTGACTGCATCTGAGGTTAGCACAAGTGTGGAAAGTGCTAACAATATGTAGGAAGTACAAAAATAGATTGCATGTCTTTGTGATCTGTTTAGACCACATTTTCTACTGTAAGTTCATCATCAACTGTATTTCCTCATTTCAAAAAAATTAAACCTGCAATATCTGGTTGTTGTTTTTTTACCACTTTGGGGCAGCGGAAAAAGCTTTGAACACAAAACTGACATCATATTTTAGATTAATATGATGATGTTACCAACAGTTGTCTATTTAGATACCCAGTAGACTTGGAGCAACGTTTGCATTCATTTGGATCGTGCTTCTGGCCACCTGGCGAACATAAGTCCAACATTCACTCTCATTTTAGGTCCGTTTTTGTTCCAACTCTTGAGAAAAATATCTGTCTCTTTAACTGCTAAATGCTCCACTACGTTCACCAGCTAGTCACTAACTTTGTCTGTGTGCAGTTTGGTGCTGGACAGGTAGCGTACAGTGGGGTTTTTTAAAGCTTTTTGCTGTGAACAGTTTTTTGCTGTGTCCGGAAATACTGCTGACGAGAGCGGTGGGAACCAAAACAGCAAAGTTGCAATGAGTCTCATTAGATATCCACATTTGGTACTCACACTGATATGATTTTGTTCATTTTGAAGGTACAATAAGAGATCAGAATGTGTGGACAACATAGAATCAACCACAATACAGTGAATCAAATATAGAGACATACAAAACATCCACTTTCTGCTCATAGTTGCTCGTATAACTGTATCTTGTGCCTGTGAAGCTTAAAGCTGGTGGTGTATTTCTGTGTGTGTTACTGTAGACGTGAGCAGCTTTGTGTGTGGCTACGTGTGCACCTTTGACCCCATCACATTATTTTTTATGTAGTGAAAGGTCGAACTAATGGAACACTCGGGATGAAGTACATGTGATGTAATGTTACACTTAAGATGTGCTGTGACAGTAGTTAACTCAAATACTGTATGACAGCCTCACAGCACACACTGTAAATGTGTTATAATTATTCCAAAGGTTGACACACTGCAGTAGTGGGTTATTGTGTTATTGTGTTATTTAATGTCGCTGAGCTTAAAGGGATAGTGCATCATTAGGAAATATGCTTATTTTTGATTATTGATGGTTTTTGCATTTTACAGAAATGTAAAAATGACAATGACATGAGATTGGTACCGATCTTATCTTATCCTACTCTTAGAAAAGACTAAAATAAACATAATTCCTAAAATGTTGAACTATTTCTTTAATAAATTGAGCACTTACATATTCAATATTAACATAAAGAGTCCACAAAAAAGCTGCTGCAAACTAAAAAGGAGTAAAGATTTGAATACTGCCACATGTCAGCTGAACACTGCTCCAAAAATCTGGTAACTTCTGCCTTGCATTAAGCAGACGTCTTGGCAAAAGCGCTGCAAGGTGATTAATGAATAATGTTGGCAAGCTGTAGTGGAGACTTCTGGGAAATCAGTGACACAGATAGAAATCTGAACTGTCATCTAAAGTGAATGTTTGGACAGTTTTGTTCTCTCGTATTCTGTCTTCCTTTCTTCTCTCTCTTTTAAAAACATTGCAGCAGGGCAGCCTTCTGTTTAGAGACATCGCTCTTTAACCAAAAGATCAATTGATTAGTACATCATTTAGAACAGGTTAATGTCGTTGATTATCTTACAGTCTTTTGGATGTACTTTTAGTAAGTACTTTTCATATAGAGACACCTTAAAAATTTATTCATAACATACTGTATATATACAGACACTTCCTCTCTTTCTCTTTCACTCCCTTTTTTTTGCCACTTCAACTGATCTTCCCCCCTTAACGCTTGCCTGTCTGGAGCGCTTGTTAGTCCACATCTCCCCCTTCCTTACTGCATGCTGTGGGAGCAAAGAGGCAGTGACATGTCACATAAACAAAAGAGGAAAAAATGGGCCACATCATGTGGAGGTGCAGCACAGAAAGTCGTAGTGCCAACTAACAGTGCACTGGAGGCCCCCGTTTGATGTGCTCGCACAGAGAACAGTGACCTAGTTCTGCTGTGACATGTTTATGGCTGATGAGCACAGGCCAGTGATTTTGCTAGCAGAGATTGCACCCTTGCTCCAGGGCCCTCTCATTTGGAGCACTTGGGCTTGAAACCATTCCAGCAGACGAGACACGATTCTTGTTGGGTGGAACCTGAATACTCCTCCTTCATGCCAGCCCCCGTGTCTTCTCTTGCTTTCTGTGCCTTTATGTCTCTAGCTTTTCCTCTCTTACAATTTTAGCCATGCTAGCGGCATGACTCTGGGGATGGTAATGTCCACCACTTTGGTCCAGCCTGAAATATCTGAACTACTAGCTGGATTTCCATGAAATTTTTGACCATGACATTCATGGTCTCCAGAGGATAAATGCTACTGGCTGAACGTTTGGCACACATATTCATGATCCTAATCCTAAAGACTTTGGTGATCCTCTGACTTTTCCTCTAGCGCCACCAGCAGGTTGAAAATGTTTCAGTTTGAGTGAAATGTCACGACAACTATTGAAACTGAATCATGAAATTTGCTGTTGAATTGTAGGGACTTTAGTGATTCTTTAACTTTTCCTACAGCGCCATCATCAGGTCAAAATATTTAATTGTCCAATACTTTGGTTTATGACCAAATACCTGCAAAACTAATGACATTCCCATCAGCCTCAGCCAAACTTTGTGTTTACTGCTAATTATCAAATGTTAGCATGCTAACACACTTATATGGTGGACATTATGCCTGCTTATTATCGGCATGTTAGCGTTGTCATCGTGAGCATGGTAGCATTGCGACGTTAGTATTTCCCTCTAAGTGCTGCCTCACTAGCAGTCGCTGGCATGGCTGCAGACTCTTAGTCTTGCTGAAGTTATCAGTCTCTCCCAATACCTGTAATATTATTCATGCTGTGAGGTAATTGACAATTCTTTTATTTTACAGAAATGTATTAATGAAATTGACTTTTTCAGAGTTACAAAGTTACACTCACTCCTCTTTGTTCATGACCATATGCAGTTTCTTCATGGTAGTTTTCCTAAGTGCCTGTACAGGGAATGCCTCTCCTGGCTTGAATTATTTATTTCCCCCTCCAACGTCGACATACAGTACTTGACCAGTAAACCCAGCGACCTTTGAGGTGCTCATTTTCTTTTACTTGTCAAAATATATGTCTTCTTTTTGTGCTACGCTGCAGGAAATAGTGACATCAATTGCCCTTTTCCCCATTATTTTAAAATCATACTTAAAGCTCATTTCACAAGTTCACAGGTTCAAAAGCAATAATGAGTCCTTATTCCTATGGCTGCTATTTCATGGTGTCCAAGGCCATGTGTGAGTGTGTTTTCATTTTTTTATATGAAAGCCTCTGATGAAGAGGCCTGTTCTATAATTACAGGCAACTCCACAGCCACTCTTTGTGAGATTCATGTTGCCAGAGCAACAGGCAAATTAAATATGTCTCCGAGGGGAGTAAATATACCCTTGCTCTATAAGTGTAATCTCGTTTGATGTGTTTGCCACGACACTCTCCCTGTGAGGGAGGAAATAATTCACAGAGATTGGATGGATAAAGGGCAGAGGAGAGCGAGCCCACTGTGTTACCCTGTCATACCATCAGTCAGAGACCGGGGAAGACATTTTGTCCCAGTATGAGCTTTTCTTTTTGACATTAATAATACAGTTACAAAACCACAACAGATGATAATGTCGTGTGGTTGACTTTGCCTCAAGATCAGTTTCTACTGCTATTCTCTCTGTTCAGTGGGGATGTATTTGGCTAGCAATGGCAGGGTTGTAATCTGTTCACTGTCATAAAAACAATAGTCAACAATGAACCCTCATGGTCCAGACTATTTGATATCTATAACTGTTGTTTTTTAGCCACACGAATGGTGTGGCTCTTGGGATGGAGATGTCAGTCAGTTGGTCATTCAGTCCACCAATTTGGTCCGGACTGAAATCTCTCCACAACTACTGGGTGGACTGACATTCTTGATCACTAGAGGATGAAGCCTAAAGATCTCCTCACTTTTCCTCTAGCGCCACCATGAGGTTGACACTTGTTTTTTGTGTGAAATGTTGGTTGGTTCACTTTGGCCCAAACCAACAAAGTGGAGCTATTTCAGACACCCCTGGTTGCAGAAGTAAAAGTCCCATTGGTTTTTCCCAAAGACAGCGTTAAATGACTCACAGTTGAAGCACTTCTACGACTTGGATCGGCATGAAACTCTCTTGGTTGAATCATCAATGCAAAAGATTAAGAAATCTGTTCAAAAATAAATGGTTCTTTGATAAAAAGTTGAAGGTTCAAGCTTGTGTACATAAAAACTTAGAGGTAGACGTTAACTACAACTCCCAAGGTACATTTTGGCAAGAACCATCCAGTCAGAGAGCTTAAAATTCTGTAACGTGTGCCGCTAATGGTGGGTGGAAGCTGAAGATAACAATGTTGAGAAAATTGGTTTTGAGTGAAATATCTTGACAACTATTGGATGGATTGCCATGAAATTTGATACAGACCCTGAGGATGAATTTTAATAACTTTGGTGATCCCTTAACTATTCCTCTAGCACCATCAACAGGTCAAAATGATATTTTTTTTACCTTGGCTTATGACCAAATATCTGCAAAACTAATGGCATTCCCATCAGCCTCAACTGTACTTTGTGTTCGGTGCTAATTAGCAAACTAAGATGATGAACAAGGTATTACCATTACCTGCTAAATAGCATATTAACATTGTCATTGTAAGCGTGTTAGCATCGTGTTAGTAATATTACCATTCAGCTCAAAGCAGCGCTGTGCCTACAGTAAGTGCAGCATCACAGAGCCGCTAGCATGGCTGTAGATTTATCTTTTCTCACTTCCTCTATAAATACCTTTTACAATAGCTATATTAGTTTCTGCAATTGCTTGTTAGCCTTGGGACACGCGTTAAAAGCATGACACTGCTAGAAACATGTAGGGGGAATTTGACCCTTTAGCTTCGCTTTAGCAGATTTCTTTGCAGTCAAGAAGAAAATTGTCAGCAAAAAGCACCAGGTTAAAATGTGGATTATGTGTAATTGATGTAATACTTCATAGATAAGAACATCGGTCCTAATAAACTTTGCTATAGATAGTCCCAGGATGTCCTCAGCACTCAGCACAGAACACACACTGTTCTGTTCTTCTCTGCACACTGACACCAAGGATCTGTCCAGCTATTTCTCACCTGCGTTTCAAATTCGTCATCAACACACAGCGAGGGTTTCAAAATGTCGATTTGAATTACATGAGGGGGCTATAAGATCTGGCTGCAAATTGAGTTTCCTGGTAGATACTCATCTATCCCCCTGTCACTGGCGCTGCAGGTCCGCTGTTACATTTTCAGTCAGATTGTAAGATGCAGTGTTGGAAAGACTCAGTGATCCAGTCTTACTGACTTATTCTGCAGCTTTCCTAAGTGAATAAATATGTTAAGTTCTGTAATGAATATATTCAACATGGAAATATCCGAAAAAGCTGACATTCTGAATTGGTCTTAATATGACGTTAATGTGAGAGGTAGGATCTCATGTTGCTGCTTAAGCTGAGAGTTTCAGGACATAAAAAATGGAGATGCTGTGGGTAGGCGTATTGTTCAATTCCTGCGTGTGGGAACAAGCGCAGTGTTTTGCTTTGAGTCCAAGGTCAGAGATAATCTATCAACTGTAATACCCATAATATCCTCTGTTTTTAATTTCATTAAAGGAATAAAACTATTCCACTGCACAATCCTACATTTTATGACACAGGAAGGCAAAAAGGTCTCTTTCTGTGCCTGCTAATATACATTTGTTCCAAGTCTGACAGCAGATGGCAAGAGAATCAAAACACCTCGAGAAGATGGCAGAAGGAACAGCAACTGAAAAGAGATGCGAGGCTTTGAATGTAGCACTGAAAGAGAGGGTCTGGGCTCTAGAGACCAGTTAAAGCAACAGTCTGAGCAATGTCCTGCGACTTTCATCTGGACGACACATCCAGTTCCCATCACCAGCTTAGGTATCAGTGTGCAGGACATGATGGAGAGGGCACTGCATTGTGTATAAGGCCGACCATCTGGCGTCATAAAAAAAGCTGGGAGGCCCCACAGAGTGTCCATCACACGAGACAAATACAAGCTACATTGGATGGTATTGTCAAGATTGACTTGTGGGTTTGTTTCAACAGCAATTTCTGCCAGAAGAAGTATGAATGCTTGAAATATTAGCTTTCTATTTCCATATATTACCATTTCAAGGACTTGTTGCTATGAACAGGTGCATATTTGAAGTTAAAGTCCTAACACACACTATGAAATGCCGCTGCTCTCATCATTTGTGTCCTCACTATTCCACAAACCTTAAAGGAATATAGTATTATGCGAAAGACACTTATGTGCTTTCTTACTGAGAGTTAGATGAGAAGATTGACAGCTCTCTAATATCCGTCCAAAAAATACGAAGCCAGTCAGTTAGCTTAGTGTAGCATAAAGACTGGAAACGGAGGGAAACAGTTAGCCTGGCTCTGTCCAGAGATAACAAAATCCACTTACCAGCACATCTAAAGCTAAATACCACTTTATATCACATTTGTTTCATCCTTACAAAACTGAAGTGTGAAAAATACAAGTTGCGGTTTTACGGAGGGTTGTGTGCCAGACTATTTCTTGGCAAGGAGTGGTGACTTCCTGGAATCTTATCAAGAGGTTGCCTGGCAACTAGCCGACGAAACCCAAACCTACATACCTACCCATTAAGCTAGTGCTGAAACGAGAAGTCAATTAATCGATTCACTGATCGACAGAAAATTAAACGCAGACAATTTTAATAACCAAGTAATCATTTAAGTTGTTAAGATAAGTTAAGATATGTTTCCTCTGTTGCATATTATTGTAAATTGAATATCTTCAATTTCATCGGACAAAACAAACAATGTGAGAAATTGTGGGAGTCATTTTTCCTTTTTTTCTAATGAAATAAACTGCAGATGAATTGGCAGCCCTAAATGTGATTATCATCAATAATCATGTTATGTCATTACTTTCAGTGAGCCTAAAACATGATTCTCAAAAAGTTAAGAAAGTCCCCACATTAATTGCATTAACATATTTGAAGTGGTTTGTTTGTTGCAGCTAAGGCTGGATTTTATTGACTTGGGCCTGTAAAAGTAGTTCGTAATAGGAATATTCTATATGGAAGAACTAAGGTATTTATTGTTAAAATGTTTAAGTGTTATGCTCGCTGGACAAAACTAAAAGCTCTAGTAACGCCAGCCAATAAACATTCTCTGATCTAAAATAAATGGACGAAATATTTAACACTAGACAGCTCACTTACTGTGTAATCTGGCTTCAACATGCAGGCCAGGACAGGTCTGCATGACTGGAGGCTTCGACTGTGTGTGCAAACGGAATGGACTCATAAAATTGGATTGAGCATTGTTTGACATATAATATTAATTCGTCAGGGCAGTCCTCTGCCGGGGCATGAATGACATTTATGAACATCGCTCTGAGACATTGTATCACTCTAGGAAGTGATATAAAAAATATTGCAGCTATCTCTTGTCTCATCGTGACAGCAATCTCACACCTCCTCTGGAAGAGTTTAGGCTTCTGAGACTGCTGCAGGGCAAGAAATGTTAGAATCCTCTGTATGTCTTTAACTCTACCAAATAATGAGTCCATCATCAGTCTAGTTGAGAATATACCGTAGTTGTGTTGAAGAAAAAGGAAGAGCATTTTTGATAGACCAGGCTACAACTAGATGTCTCTTTTCTGCTTGCATTTGTTACTATTACTTAAACAACCACAAAACAAAGTTGTACATTTAAATTTGTCCTCACTGCAGAAAATGACTTTGATATAACTGAACCAAACTAAAGACGACACATACTTTCAAGTCAGTCGCCTTTACATGGCTGAATTTAATTACTTGTATTAAAAAAGACTGAAATTCCAAAGGTTGTGACCTTACTAAGGTCATCACAGTGTTTACGAACACATTTGGTTCTTGTGCTTTAAGAGACCCATGGCAATGCTAATGCCTTTGATTTGGTCCTCTCTTGGGACAGTACCGTATCTGATTTAGTGTGGCGAGGGTATGTCCAGTCCCTGTTTAGAATCAGACATCCTGTCTGTTCAACCCTCTCCCTGCCAAACTCATTAAGAAACTCCTTTCTAATATTAGGAACTCCTCAACTCTAAATGATTATAACTTCTCTCTCTGTGCCCTCTCTTATTTGATCTTAGCACAACATTCAGTTCAATAGCTCTCAGCTCAAAAGTGCACGTTAATGTTCATTTCAGGCGTAATTCTGCCTGTAAAAATGGGGGCAATGGTGGCCTGAAGGTTAGAGAAGCAGGAAGCCTGGAAGGACCCCTGGACCAGCAAGATAAATCTTACTGTACACACTGAGTGAAAGTGCTCCACCATTATTACCACCAATGTGGTGCCCTTGAGCAATGCCCATAACCCAAACTCCTGACTGCTCCAATGGAGCTGCTCAGTGGCCAACAGATTGGACTGTGGTTGCTCATGGCAGCTTCCCAATGTGAATGTGTGTAACTGTGATTAGGGTGTTCCTGCTTTCATAAATAAATCAACTTGAATAAATAAAGGGAAACAGAAGAATGTTCAGCAACGTCATATTCAAATGCTCCTGAGTCAACTTAGTTGGTGGGCACTAGCGTCATCTACATACCAACACAAAGCTCCAGCATACATCAAAAATCTTTGATGTGACAGAGCGAAGTTTAATCAGACATTTGATCAAACCCACATACATCTTTGGAGCCCTCCATGCTCTGCAGCATCTTGTCTTGGTATATTAGTTATAGAGTTATAGAGAAATGTTTCAAATTTCCCAGATTGTTTCTGTTGTCTCTGGCAAGTCTTGTGAGAATTGTTTGTGACAAAGGGTTACATAAATGAATAAGTGTGACCCTGGATGGAGATGAACTGCAAAATCAATAGCAGTAAAATCTCGACAGACACCCTTTGTTATTACGCAGTGAGACAAACTGCTATCTTTTTTTTTTACAGCTCACTACCGGATCATTTGAATGCAGGTCAGTATAATCAGTTTGTTGTTACTGACTTCATGCATCCATCTGTGTAAAATGATTAAGTGTCCTTTCTTTGAAGTCTTGCATTTTTTACAGCCTTCTCTTCAGATGGGACTACCTGTAGACCACAGGAAATGTTATTAGCGATGAAATCAATGAAACACCAAGCGATGCCTCCATGTAAAATCAGATTACCATAGTTCTCAATGACTTTGGTCTGAAGCCCAAATCAATCTTTATATATTTTTACTCTGCTGTTGCTCAGATAATACAAGGCAGAAAGTGTTTATATCCATGCTTGACCAAATATCTACAGATTGAAATTAAAACAAAAAGGACATGAGCTCTGGAAGGTAAGTTTGGCATTCACCACATCTGATTACCTGGTCCTTGATTGAACTCTAAAACAGATAATGCGAGTGGGAGGCTTTTCGGCACAGCTCCTCTGGGAACATTGGACATGTTCTTGTCAACAAGTAGCAGCATGAGTCATCCATTAAAGAGAAGTGCTTCCTGCGATCTGGGGGAAGGTCTAAAATAGAGTGTGTCATTATAGGTAGTTCGCTTTGCGATTCATTCAAGGCTTTTAATGCAAGCTTTTTAAATAAATGCTTCCATGCAAGTTTAGGAAAACATATTATATCTGCCATACATTAGTTTTCTCTTTCTAAAAGACCAATGGCTACTGTGTCCCTGCTTGCAGTTTGTGTATTTTCTAGGGTGTCTCAGTGTCCAGATGTTACACACATGACGCTTAGAATGAAAGGACTGAAATATGTTTTAAGACAAGGCATGTTGACCCCTGGCTTTTCTGCTTTATCCTGCTCTCCAATAACCACTCAGGAAAGTGACCTTGCATTACATATTTAGATAGGCTTTGAGCTAATCTGGGTTATGCAGTGCTCTAGTCATCAATTCACCATCTATTGGTATTAATAGTCCTCTTATGGGATAGTAACTTTTTTACAGTATCATACAATCTGCACTCAATACTGCATTAATGAAGCTCAGTTTTTGTAGAGACTGTCAAACGTGTAGTTTTCAGTGGCATGGTGTGTTGCACTGGATTGCATCTGTCCCCTTTTGCCTTGCAAGACTTGAGCCTGCACCTCATGGTCCTGCTTTTTTTCAGGGTGTGCCCAGCTGAACTATTGAGCTATTGACGCCCACCAAGCACCAGACGCTTCCTGGGAGGACTAGTCCAACACGTGGCACCAGGGGCGGCCTTTACCGTCTTTATTCTATGGGAGGTTCTTTCCTATCTTTTGGAATTAATCATGTGACTCCTTGTGAAGTCCCATTTGTCTAGCTCTCACATGTGACCAACTTGCCTTTGATGATTCTACAAACATGAGATGTGTATAAATGACGCATTGGAAATGGCTACAGTATGTTTGCTTTAATTTGTTTACAGGACTGCACTGGTGCGCACATTTGAGCATTGATATTCCTCTAATTTGCTTACTTTTTCACATTAGTTTAAAAAACTCTTTGCATCTTCGTCTGTCACACTGGGCCACTTGTAATGAGAGAGTGAATACGTCTCCACCAAGCTGATTATTGCACAAGCCTATAATCTGTGAACATCTGCAGCTTGACTAGTCTGTCGCCACTGGTCTCCGCAGTGTGAGAAATCTGCCAATAGCAGATTTGTCTACTCTCGCTTTAAAGAATTACCTCAGTTTGAATTCAAACATGGTCTTGCTCAATTTTCCGTACACAGACACGATCAAGTAGAAAGCCATGTTGATCAGGTTTCATTCAGAATAATCTCTGGCAGACAGTGCTAGTGTGACTTGAATGTAAGAATGCATCATGATGCTTGGCACACGTAGAGTACATACTGTACATCATACAAGATCACACATTGTCAATGGACCACAGTATGTGAATGGCAAGCCTGGTGTATTATTGCACAGACTGTCAAATCAACAGGCAGGATGGAAGGATGCAAGAAGGATGGTGGAAGAAGAAGTGGTAGAAGGTAACTAAGTACATTTACTGAAGTACGGTATTTGAATACATTTTACTACTCCACTACATTTCAGAGGAATATATTATACTTTTCACTCCACTACATTCATCTGACAGCTTCACAAGTTACTTTGCAGATCGAGATTTTGCATTCAAAACATTTAATGACCTAATAAAATATGATGCGTTGCTACAGATTAACAACCCAACAGTATAAAAGGTAATTTTTGTTAACTGCACCTTATATATATTTCTCATAGGGGCCATTTTTTCCGCATAATGAGCACTACTACTACTTTTATTTAAGTAAAGGATCTGAATACTTCTTCAACCACCACCAAAACATACTCTAAAATATAAGTGACAGAGACAAAAAAGCCATCAGAGGAAGCCAACTGTCTCAGTATCTCTACATCTAAAGAACAGTTGTGCTTCTAGAAGACTGAAATCAAGAAACCACTTAATCCAACACAACCAAACCTCCACCAGGTTGGGTCGAAAACCTGACATCTGACTGTGCACTTACGCCACAGTATATGATAAATGCAAACACGTGCTGAACATAAATGCGATGGTAAATCATGTAAAGGTGTTTCATTTGCTGTATTTTTTCCCACAGGTTTCTATTCAACAGTGGCTCATTGTTGTGCTGATTCTACATCCTGAGTTGATGAAACGAGCGGCTGTAAGCTACGTGTTCCTGTAACTGTTAAGACTGTGCCATGCTGGCAGACCAAGTGAGGCAAATCCAGTCTATCCCAATTATACAGTGGAGCGCTTTACACCACTTACTGAAGTAAGTGCATTACCCACTAATCAGTGCCTGGCTGTACTTGTTAGTGCATGACCTTCCCTCATATTCATGCCAAGGTAAGTGCTTCGGGCAAATTAGCTCTAATTTCCCCATCACAGTGAATTCTCTTATTCATATGCAAATCAGTATTTATTTTTAAAACGTAGAAAATGTTTTCTGGTTTCTCTCTCCAGCAAGTGGCACACATCAGAGCACACATTAGCATTTATTCTGCTGTACGATAAACATGTATGAATAAGTGAATGAATAAGGTACTGTGCTGAAGTTTATTACATACATGTACTTTTATTTTTTCTCACTGAACACAGTGTCCTTAAACCTGCAATAACAGAACTGTTGGCCAGTGGAAACAAGTTGTGAAAAACAAAACTGACATATCATCAGCTTTTAAGTTGATATGGTGAGTTTGTTGGCGAAGTTGCTTATTTATACATTCAGTAAATACAGAGCAATGTTATCATTTATTTGGAGTTTCTGGCCACCTAAATATTCACCCTTTTAGCTTGGTTTTTGGTCTCTACCAACTCCTGAGGGAAATATTTGGCTCTTTAGCTGCTAATTGCTCCACTATGTTCACCAGCTAGTCTCTAACTGTGACTGTCTGCTGTTTGGTGCTGAGTAGGTAGTGCACAGTGGGTTTGTAGAGGTTTTTCGCTGAAAACAGCTGCCTGCTGCGTCCAAAATCGGCGGTATAAGAGCGGCGAGAGTGAACCAAAACACTGAAGTTGTGGGCCGGACAAATAAACAATGAGCTGAAACTCACTTCAAAGCTCCATAAAGCTGGGAGGAACTGCAGATTCAGGTGATAATTCTCTGAGCGACCCCTGTCCAATTTTTTATTTGAAAATGTAGGAGACATTGTGGCTTGGCTTGCTAAAATATGCCATCAGAATACATTCAAAAGAGCAGTCCGTGCTACGAGCAAGAAAACGTACAGAAAGAACCTGCCACCTTCATGATGGCACAAAATCCTGTCTGCAACATTAAAGGAATAGTTAGCTTAGTTTAGCAGAGAGATTAGAAACAGGGAAACAGCTAGCCTGGCTCTGTCCAAAGTTAAAAAATCTGCCTCTCGAAACTCTCGAAAGATGACTAATTCACACGTTATATCTTATATCTGTATCATCTGTTTAATTCGTACAAAAGCTGAAATGTAAAAAAGGCAAGTTTTGGTAATAGGCTGAAACTATTATTCAGTAGAACAAGATATATAGTGTTACTTAATGAGCTTTAGAGTACTTTTTAACTTTTAGGCATAGCTAACTGTTTCCCTCTGATTTCAGCTTTTATGCTATAAACTAAGCTGATCATCTGCTGGGTATAGCTTCATATCAAGAGAGTGGTATCGATATTCTCATCAAACTCTTGGCAAGCTATTGCCGAGAACTATTACTTTAACTTCGTCTGCAGGGAGAGAGCCTCAGTGATATTTACATTTACTCTTTTTACTTTTTTAATTTACATCCACCTATTACTATTGTTTCCTCTATAGGGCAGGCCAGTGCACCTCTTCAGGCAGCTCTGTCACACAACAAGTAAACCAAGATTACAACACATTTTATTTAGACAGCGTAACAATCCCTTGTCACTTAATGGCCATGAGATGGCACAAAAGACGACAAAAGATAACTTTGGTTAAATGTGAAGTGTGGTCCTCCTCGTACGTGCGCTGGTACAACATACAAACTCCACTAGAGGTAAAAAAAAGAAACTCCATAGATTACCTTTAACATGCAATACATGTTATCCTTGATGTTTCTTAGAATTGTAGAGAATAAAATCAAATAAAATCTTTGGTCATTACCCATACTGACAAATACAATAGCCACCATCCTTTTACATACAGTATAGTAGCACTAACCTTAACAGAAACGCACAGTTTTAAATGAAATACTCCTGGTCCAGCAGACCCCTCTAATAATTTACTGTGCCTACTTCATGGCATCAGTTGCTTTCTCATTTTTCCGCTCACAGTCCAAAGACATTCAGGGGAAGTTTCAACCGCAAAAAAGTTGACTTAATGTGGATCATATTACAATCCAGTAACCTTTAGGCAACCCCTGGAAAGTTTCATGAATGCTTTTGGAAATCACTCGGGGCAGAAAGTCTCTTTTGATTCTCTAGTTATCTGGGACAACCTTAATCCTGCACTTATGTTAATCCATCCGTTGCAGTGCCATGTAGTTGGTGCCTGTGACACAGGGCTGAACCAAAGCAGATTTCCAGTGATCTACAAACCCGGATGGCATACGCAGAGTCTGAGCCAGGGCCTCTTACGCAAGTTCAGCCAGCTGTGGCTGTTTGGGCTGTGCGTGCAGGGAATGTGTTTACATAACGCTCTTTTGGGCTTTTCTCACTTCACACAGCAGGTCCTATAGAAAGTGGAAAGCATGTTAGGATTAGGATTTTTTATTTATTAACTTTTTAACTCTTTTTTACTACAAGTCTGTTTTTAAGGCTCTAAGAATTTTTGAAAGTTGGTCTCACTATAGGCAGTTTTTTATTATTTCAACCTTGATATTTGTTTTTTGTCTTTTAATACACATGTGAAATGCAAGATGAGTGTTGATTTACCAAACTATTTTTTTCTGAGTGGAGCAGTTCAATAATAGTGTCTCAACTGCATAGGTGCTCATCTTTTTAGATGTTCATATGAGCATACGGTAGATCAGCTCATTGTGGAGTTCAAAGTCTAGTTTCATTCACTCGCAAATTTTTTTTGATTGATTTGAATTAAAAAGACAAAAATGGAAAACTAAATCCCTAAACAATAATCAATCCCTCCTTTAAGAGTCGCCTTTTAATGATGATGCAAAATAATGATGATTCATAACTGTCTGAATTCTCTATTTACTCACTATAGAGTGAGCTATTTAGTGTCTGTTATATGGGGAGTGAAAGAGTGAACAAGGGAGTGGTTCCGGACTCAGCCATAGTCTGTTTTCATCAGTAGCGGAAGAAGTATTCAAATCGTTTTGTTAAGTAAAAGTAGCAATACCACACTGAGGTATTATCAGCAAAATGTAATTAAAGTATCAAAAGTAAAAGTTATTATTATATTAGACAGAATGGTCCTTTTCAGAGACATATTTATCGCTATGTATATCATATTGTTGGATTATTATAATTGCAATGCATTAAATGCATTAAACGGCTACTTTGCAGATTTTCAATTTGATTCCTATCATTCTAACGTGGGCAGTAAATGTGTATGAATGAAATTAAACTTAAAAACATAAAATAGTATCCATCTGCCTCCAACTTCAAATTCCACCAGATGACACAAAACGCCGTATGCCTTTAACTTTAATTTATTTTTCAACTGTGATTTATAACGGTTTTGGAAGGTACTGACAAATGGTGTCCTGTCGACAGGGGCTTCAGATCAGAAAAAGCTTCTATGTGTCGCTCCAGAGGACAAACCATGTATTTTGTCGTTTAATTTTGGGGACTTGTTGGACAGTGCATTCTGGTTCTTGTAGAATTTTCCACTTTAGAGGGATAAGGAATACTACAGCCTCCGTTTTCTACGGTCATAGAGCACCAATTAAATTGATCACCTTTCCAATATGTAGACAGCCTAGTTTTAAGAAATGGTCTAATGAACAGTAAAATGTCATGTTTGGGAGCCTCATTTCAGATGTCAGATGGGAGGTTCCGGCATGGAAGCAGACAACACAGCACATGGCTGCACTGTGGTAGACAATATACACTATGTCCTACTATTAGTCTCTCAGTGTTTCAGGTACTGCTTTCATTTGAGACAACCTTAATGCATCTCTCCCGGCATGTGGCACTGCCTCCATAAAGGTGGCTCAGTCCCGTTTTCCTGAGGCGGAGAATCAGCGCCTGATCTGTGCTAAGCCCTGGAGCTTAAATCCCTCTCAGACGCTCATTAATGCTTGCTCGGTGTGGGACCACACCGGGGTTATGTCACTCTCCTGAGCCCAGACCCTTGCCGTGTGTCTGACAGAGGGATCTTCTCCTCCCCCATCCTCCTCCTCTTCATCCTCTTTCATTTCTTCTTTAACCACTACCGCTCAGCCTCTGTCACCTTATGACCTTTCACACTCCTCACCTCCTCCACAGGTACCTCTAAATATGACAGCAAAAGGAAAGAATCAAGAGAAGAGGGACAATCATTCAGCTGTATATCGAGTGACCTTCTTTACTCACATAGAGAAGCGGTTTGATGTTCACCTTGTACATTTCTCCCACATCAATACAGCTCCTGAAAGACTATTCAATCTGAACATATGTTCTTTACTTTACTGCATTATGGCATTTATAACACCTCTTATTACAAATGTCACTCAAGCCTCATTGAGGACGTCAATTAAAGTCTGTTATTTGAGTTTGAGTTATGCTTGGCCTGACTAAAAACTCAGGTTCTCTAGTCAGCTGAGCTAGGAATAAGAGCATAAATTTGTGTTTAGCTATACATAGCATCCATTAGCCATACCCACTTATCCTTGAGGGTCAAGAAGGGGGCTGGAGCCAATCCCAGCTGACATTGGGCGAGAGGATTGCCAGGTTGGAAGTCAATCTCAGTGACAGGGAGACATAGAGACAGATAACCATTCAAACACATTCCCACCTACGGGCATTTTACTGTAGAGTCGCCAATTAACCTAACCTGCACGTCCTTGGACGCATGGAGACGTGCAAACTCCACACAGAAAGGCTGCAGCAGGCCGGCAGGCAAGGCGACACTCACACATTTCAGACAATGAAGGTCCGACACTGAATTGTGCAAGAGGCGAAGTTCACATGTTATGATGAATGCCAGACAGACATAAAGCAGCAAGTGATGATTGACAGAGTCCAAGCATGATGGGAGCCGCTGATCATCTGAGAGCCATATGTTGGCCAAGTCTTACTGTATTTCTACTTTACTGATTGCCTGTGAAGTTTGATCAAGAAAACTGTGCAGTTGGGTCCCATTTAAAAGTGAAATTCCCTAAAATTCCAGATACGAGTCATTAAGTTTCATGAGAGTTCATCATCTTAAAGCTGCACTAAGCAATACTTTTATAATAATAATGGATTACATTACTATGTGTAATGTGAAAGGTGTCCACAATAAAAAGTAAAGTTATATTAATGTGTTTGAATGGATTTCACAGAGGCCTGGCACTGAGACTGGAGATGCTTATCATCCATTCAAACCGCAGCTGTGCAGGTCATGTGTTACTTTTATTTCCTGCAGCACCTTAGGTCCCCACCTAAAAAACAAATGCCTTATCACCTGACTGTTCATAGACTAAACTGAAGCCATGATATAATAACACAACTAAGCTAGTGACACAAGTACATTCACAAAGCAAATAAACTTACAGACATATATGCAATAACTTTGAAAAGGAGCATTTGATGACGCAGCATCATTCTGTATCTGAGCTCACAGTATACATAGTTTGTTAGGACACCCACCATTTAGCAGCCTTACACAAAAACCACAATATCATCCAGTCATACATCATCCTCTCATTTTACTGTAACTATACAGGCCTTGAAGAAGGTTTTAATCAGCGCGCTCTTTGTGTTTTGCCACACAAGGAGTCTGCTCGTTTGTGCTCTAAAGAAACTTTTCAAGTTCAAGTCTGTTTCAAACTGAGCATTTCATCACGGCCGCATGAGATTCAGATATAATTGAGTGTTTATTTACTTTATTGTTGCAACACAAGCATTTCCACGAATTCTGAAAATAATATTCTTTTATTGGTATTCCTGACTTGTTCACAATCTCCATATTGTGTACTTTAGCATTCGCTCGCCCACGCTCAACCAGCCGCCACCCACCCACCCACACAAACACACACTTTTCCTTGTGTCTACATTGCATCAGTCATATGACTTCGCAGAAAGGACTTCATGGACACTGTGAAAAGTGTAACAACAGTGAACATGTCACATGATCGACTGGTTGGCCACAGGGCATACATGACAGTTTGAAGAGTTACATAATCATCAAGAATGTTTTCACTGGTCCATTTCTTCTACTACATGATGATAAAGCAGCTGAAATACTTTAATTATTATTGGCACGCTGTAAAATTGTCTTGCAGAACAGAAAAAGTAGCAATACAGAAAGTGAAAAACAGAAACCATAAGAAATATTGTATTTTATAACAGATGGAGTAGTTTTTAATATTTCTAGCACGAGAGTGAACCTTCTCCTACACAATAAGCTTGCTTCTCCCCGTGTGCGTGATGGGCCAGTGGCTGAGGACTAAAACTCGGCCAGGAGCCATTAGTTGCAACATGAGATATGAGAGCTGGGCTGGAGTTTTGGCTTCTCCCCAAGTCACAGAATGTACTTGAACAAATTCCAGCAGCAAAAGTTAATACAGGCCAGAGTGGATTTATCTCTCTGTGTCTCAGATTGCATGTGTCTACAGGAACGAGCAATCTTCCCACCACTATTTTCAACATCTCTACGTCTTTATTTATAAGATTCACTTTTCTTTCTCATCTTCTGAATGACCTCAAACTCTTTAAAGACACATATTATAGGGAAATTTGGATGTTTCAAGAGATTTTACTACAGCTACAGTGCATACTGTCAACATATTGCATGTTCATTTGTTTGAGAATTTTTAAGTTGTTTTATTTTTAGCCATGCTAGAGGTGTGACTATATGGATGGCAATGCTGGTCAGTCAGTCAGTTGGTCCACCACTTTGGTCCAGAACGAAATACAGTCTCTCAACATCTATCAGATGGATTGCCATGAAATTTGGTACAACATTGACATTCATGGTCCCCAGAGGAAGAAGCCTTCTGACTTCTCCTCTGGCCCCACTGTGTGGTTTTCATCTTTACTTTATGTGAGACATCTAAACAACTATTGGAAGGATTGCCATGAAATACTACTACAGACGTTCACGGTACCCAGAGGATGAATCTTAATTTCTATGGTGATCCCCTTATTTTTGCTTTAGTGTCACCAGCATGATTGTAACTTATCCTGTAAAATATTTCACATTTTGATACAAACTGTCATGGTCCCCAGACGATGATTCCAGGTAACTTTGGTAATCCCCTAACTTTTTCTCTTGCATCACCTTGACGCTAACATTTTTGGTTTAGAGTGAAATTATCTCAATCGTCTCTACCAGATTTCATGGATCGCCATGAAAATCGGTAGACATTCATGGTTTTCAGAGGATGAATATTGAATTTGGTGATCCCTGAACTGAACTTTTCATCTAGCGCCACCATCAGGTCAGAACTGTCATTTGTCCAGTCACCAAATACCTGCAAAACTAATGACATTCCCATCAGCACCAGCTGTACTTTGTGTTTAGTGCCATTTAGCAAATGTTAGCATGCTACATGGTAAACATAAACTGCTAAACATCAGCATGTTAGCATTGCCATTATGAGCATGTTAGCGTGACGTTAGCTTAAAGCGCTGCTGTGCCTAAGAAGTACAGCCTCACAGCATCACTAGCGTGGCTGTAGACTCCTAGTTTTGTTTCTCACTTGCGGTTTCTCTTTATAAAGTACATGTGTGTCCGTGTGCACACATAGACCCCCACCCCCCCTCCATTTTATCCACACCCTATTGCTAACAATGCACACAGTTGGTCACATCATTAGTATTGATCAGTCTTTCTAAAATGGATTACAAACCAGCCAGCCTCCACTCTCTGGGAGCAGTCAGATGGACAGTGAAGATACATTTTATTATCCTCACAATCCACTGAGTAACATCCTATTTGTTTTATTTTTAAGTGATATTATAGAGGGCAAATGTCAAGGGGGAGCGTTCAAGTGGTGGATAAGCCAAAACTTCCACATGACACCACGATCCACAGCAGTGTTTGCAGACTCACCCTAATGGAAGGTGACAACAAAGGGAATAGGGATGGGGGATGGTTTGTACTGAGAGGATTTTGTTTTACTTCCTGGTAACACATAACAAAATATGTTGACATGCTTTGAAGGGATATGGGAACATGATATATTATCTTTATTTTCCTCTGTGACACACTGCCATTATCAAGATATTTTTTATGTGCCATGTTTATACATCACTCGAGAGAGCATGTCAGTCTAAGGTCGGGAGATATTATGAATGCTGGGGCCAGTTGGTATTTTGATATACAGTACATAGATTAGAGGAACATGATTAACATTTTGTACATTGCAGATATGAAGATACAGGCAGCTGCAATGAAACATGAGACAGAATCTTTTTTTTTGCGGGGAGGAAATTGCTCCCTGCTGGAAAACAACTCAGAGATGAAGCACATGGGAAATTAATGACAATAAATTAGTTACCACAATGTTCTTTCTTTGCCCTGTGTGAGCTTCTCACTGCTGCAACAACCCCCCCCCCCCC